>OZ020186.1:21883044-22421965 GCA_963971135.1 Stenus bimaculatus
CATCTAATCAAAAATCCAAAAGTAGGGATCGATGTATGAGCCATATTCAGTTTAGATCTCTCCTGGCCACAGAATTGATAGGTTCATTTTGTCGCCGAATAAAACCTGGACCAATATCTCAATTTGGACGTGGCAGAAAAAGAAACAATCCTGATTATGGCAGACCTACAATTTTAAATGCTACAAGGCTTACTAATGTTGGTAATCACCTACCAGTTCTAGGTACAAGGCGTAGATGTCGATTCTGCAGCACTAGGATCTCTCAGCAAAGATCAAATATCATTTGCAAAGAATGTGATGTTGCCCTATGCTTAGAGTGTTTTGTACCATTTCATAAGCCTTGATATACAAAACTTTCAATATAAGAAGTTTTTTTTTGTTAAAATTATATTATTAGTTTTTATTTTTTGCTTTGTTTTCCAAAGACTAGAATTTAATATTTATTTTCATTTATAGAAAGATTTACTATTTTTTTTGTATTTTTGTAATATCTATTAAATAAGAAAATACAAAAAGAAGCAAATTTTAGTTATTGCCAATAAAAAAATCATTTTCCTGTATGTGGTACATATACAGGGTGGGCCAACGAAAACAAAACAGACGAGTTTTGAAATAGTTAATAAAAAAATTTGAAAAAATGCTCGGACAGGTCAACTTTAGTTTCGAGGGGGACATATTTTGCAATAGAGCTGATTCAAAAATCTATTCATCCCTGCGCCCTATGGACACAACCCCTTAAATTTTAATAGGGATGGTGGGGTAAGTAATACCTCGTTGGAAAGATCTTTTTATCCAGAGTAACATACAAAAAAAAAGTTAAATCGATCGATTCGTTTTAAAGATATTCAAAATTTAGTAAGTAGAGATTTCATGCCTTTTAAAATTGTGCCATGAACACCACACCTTCAATTTTAAGTGTTTTGATAAGGTAAGTAATACCGTTTCGAGAGGGACATACTTTGCAATAGAGTTGATTCAAAAATCCATTCATCCCTCGCCCTTTGGACAGAACCCCTAAAATTTTAATAGGGATGGTAGGGTAAGTAATACCTCGTTGGAAAGATCTTTTTACCCAGAGTAACATACAAAAAAAAAGTTAAACCGATCGATTCGTTTTAAAGATATTCAAAATTTAGCAAGTAGAGTTTTCATACCTTTGTGCTATGAACACCACGCCTTCAATTTTAAGTCTTATGATAGGGTAAGTAATACCTCCTTGGAAAGTTCTTTTTGCCACAACTAACATACAAAAAAACAAAAGTGAAATCGATTGGTTTGTTTTAAAGAATTCAAAATAAAACAGTATTGCACATTATTTTTTATTTAACCAAACTAAACTTAACTAATCTTTTTGAACACTTTAAAGAATCCCATCGATCCCGACACTTTCAAGGATGTTTTTATTATTTTATTAAATGTTCGAATTGGGTTCCACCAACCTCCATGCAAATTAATAATTCTCTGTCGTAACTCTGCTAGAGATCCTGGTTCCGTTGCGTAAATCTTACTTTTTAAATGCCCCCAAAGGAAAAAATCAAGGGGAGTAAGATCGGGAGATCGCGGCGGCCACTCCAAAGGTCTTCTACGCCCAATCCATTGCCCAGGAAATGTCGTATCCAAGAATTCCCTAACAGGCCGTGTGTAATGAGGAGGGGCTCCGTCTTGTTGGAAAATCAGATGGTCTTCTAAATAACCATCGTCATTTTCGATAATATCGTCAAGAAATGGATGAACAAAGTTTTGAAGTAGATCCAAGTACATATGCCCTGTTAGATTGCTATCTAGAAAATAAGGACCAATAAGACGGTCTCCAAAAATTCCAACCCACACATTCTATTTTTGAGGAGTTTGAGTGTGAACTTCATGAAATACCCTAGGATTCTCATCTGACCAATATCGAGAATTATGACGATTAACGGTTGAGTTTAAGAAAAAAGTGCACTCATCAGAAAAACAGATATTATAAAGATAATTTTCATCAGCAATTATCCGTTCCGTCATCACCTCACAAAATTGCAGTCGCCTATCAAAATCATCTTCATTTAACTCATGAATTAAATGAATTTTATAGGGATGATATTTGTGACCTTTCAATATTCGGCGAATGGTTGTTCTGCTGATGTTAGACACAGTCTCCAGTTTTCTTGTGCTTAAAGTTGGATCTGCAGCAACTTGTCCCAAAACACCTATTTCAACGACCTCATTTCTTTTTGGACGAACATTACCAGGATCGCGTTTCTTATTACCAACAGAACCAGTATTTTTAAATTTTGCAACCAACTCCAGAACGTATTTTCGGTTACAATGTTTGTTTGGATGTTGTTCATTAAATAAATTAGCTGCACGATGAGCATTCTCATCGTTTTTAAAATAAAAAGTGATTAATTCAACCCTTTCTGGAATTGCATAAACCATTGCTAGCAGAAGCTTTTACAGAAGTTCACAAAATTTTAAATGTTGATTTCTAATAATTAGTCATAAACAGTTTTAACACGATGAAAATCACCACTAATACAAAATACAACTGATAAAAAGAATCTCAATGGTTTTCCATTGTTTTGTTCCAGATGTTACAAAATTTTAAACGATTCCTCGAATAAATTTAAATTTGTTTTTTTAAATCTCTCTTTTGTAGAAAATGAAAATAAATTGCGTTTTACATGTTTTTGTATGTTACTTTGGGTTAAAAGGTCTTTCCCAGGAGGTATTACTTACCCTATCAAAACACTTAAAATTGAAGCCGTGGTGTTCATAGCACAATTTTAAAGGCATGAAAACTCTACATGTTAAATTTTGAATATCTTCAAAACGAATCGAAGGATTTAACTTTTTTTTTTGGCATGTTACTCTGGGTAAAAAGATCTTTCTAACAAGGTATTACTTACTCCACCATCCCTATTAAAATTTTAGGGGTTGTGTCCATAGGGCACAGGGGTGAATGGATTTTTGAATTACTTCTATTGCAAAATATGTCCCCCTCGAAACCAAAGTTGACCTGTCCGAGCGTTTTTTCAAATTTTTTTATTAACTATTTTAAAACTCGTCTGTTTCGTTTTCGTTGGCCCACCCTGTATACCAATAAACTTTGAGGTCTGAACATTTACCGAATCGACCAATGGTACAAATATGTACCTTACCATAAAACAAAAACCAAATTAAAAAAGAACTTTCTTTTACCATAAATTATCTAAAAATAATCCATCTTGTTAATATTTAAAGAAAAAATTTAAATAATTTGATCCCCAGGGTTCTGCCCTATAAAGGGTTAAAGAACACTTAAAGTGGAACAATATTTTGTAAAAAAATACAGGGTGTTCCATTTAAAAAAATTGAAATACATTCCTATCGAGTTTTCATATTTCACGCCTCCATAGCTGCCACCAATATTTATAATAAAATTCGAAAAAAATGTACTAATAAAAAATAATAGGTAATACATAAATGGTTGAAAGTGAATAAACGTTCTTGATTTACCTACATATTTTTTATGAGTATTCTAGATAAACGTCCGCTTCAACAAAGAAGCACAAAAATTATTTAAAAATACCTGTGATTTTAAATATAATTTACCTTCTTGTTTTTGAATTAACATATCACAGTGCTTAAAGTCATGCTTTCCTGCACAAGTGCACAAAACCAATACATAGTGCAAAAAAGCATGACTATATGCTTTATGCACTGACAACTGATCATAAATGACAAATTTCTTCTTTGGAATTTTTTTATTTTCAATGGTTTATAATCATCGATCGTGGAAAAAAATAGTGTATGTTACACGTGCAAAACCTACGGTCTCGTTGTACAATTTTACGTCGCGTGCAAATATTATCCACTTTTTGCACTTGTTGCATAAATAACTATTAATAAAATTTGTATTCTTGTGTTTTAGGTTTTAGAAGTGACCTTGAAAACCTAAAAAAAGTGCGCTATTTGAGCTTTCGGCCACCCCCTCCCCATCCTAAATATTGACGTTTCATATTTGTGTAATCGGAAAAAAACTTACAATACAGGGTGTCCGGAAAATAGCAAATAAGCTCTCCTGTACGTTTTTTCTCATGAAAAAAGTCAATTCAACTTTTCTTTATTATTATGAATTTTGAATAACCGGTAATTGTCTTTTGTCCTTTAAAGGTTGACGTGTTGTTCATCGCCTAGTAACAAATTTAATTTAATTAATGCTTTTTTTAACTTTTGAAAATTGACGAATATACGCTTGCATTTTTTACAAAAAATGAATTTGGCAACAATGTTTCCTGTTTTTACTTAAATAATTTGTCAAACGCCTAAGCCTAAGCAAAGTATTCCGATGAGGGAAAATTTTAATGCATTTTTAGGCAAACGGCGCATTCTAGCGAGTTGGAATAAGAGGACCTTTTTTGTTTAAAATAAAGTAAAGAGTATTATTTTGTAAGAATAAAGCTTTGATATTTAACCTCTGCGAAGTTTGGACAATGTTTATCTTCAACCCTACTAAAAATAACCCTTTAGAGGCTACCAAAAAATCTCAAAAAAATGATAATAATAGATTTAAACTTTATAAAGATCTGCACCAATTTTGAATAGTGTAATGTAAACCGTTTGGAAATAGTAGCGTAAAAATATACTTTTTGGCAGCATCTTCAAAGAGTTGCAACTCTCTTATACAGAAAGTTTTACTAAGATGATTTTTTGTCATTCTACTTATACTTACCTCTAGTATCACCTCTTCATAGATTAACGGGTGAACCGTAAACACCCTGTATACAAATTTATATTATTTATTAAGGTTCATTTATGTTACTCGCGCCGCGCACCGATATAAACGTTAAATACCCAGTTTAAATAAATACTAGCAACAATATACTCAGTTTTGCATGATTGAAAACTATTGTACATATTATTTATGTTTATGAGTTTTTTTTGTTGCTGCGTTTAAAAAATTGTAAAAAATCATGAAATCGAACATTACTGGCAACAGCATATCTCTAGTTTCTTTTGACAGATTTTCAAAATTTTTGCTGATTTGTAAACTAGATTAATTAAACCAAAACTGGACAACTGCTTTTGTGTTGTAATTTTATCCAAAATTAATTATAAGCGAGCAAAGTTAAGGTACTTTTGGGTAATTATATTTTTTTTTACAGATTCTCCAATTTTTTTTTCCTTCTGTCTATATTTAGTTGAATGACTCTAGAATCTAAAATAAAAAAAGTATACAAAAATATTGTTTGGACTAGCATATCTAGTGTTGCCCGTAAACTGCTATTTTTGCCTATTAGAAAATGACTCTTAAATTGGCTCTCGAATTTTACAACAAATGTAAAATGTTGAAAATTATGACTTTCATTTTCGAGGCAGATGTTAACACAAAACAAAGATTTACGCAAATTATTCTTGATCAAAACTGTTGTTTATGAAACATAAGAAATTCGTGCTTCTGCTTAAAAAACATAATTTTATAATTAACTTGAGGAAAAAATTATGGTAAATTTTATCCCATAAATAGTGCGTTCCACAATTTTCTTCTTCACATCAATTTTACATCAATAAATGATATTTATGAATTATCAATTTATTATTTATTGTTACAATTTAGCACCGTTATAAATACAGGGTGTCTCAGGCCACCCGTCCACCGCTTTTATTTTGAGAACGCCTTGTCGTACAAGGTCGAAATAAAAAAAATATTACCAAAGCAAACCCGAAGAATCCATTGGTGCACTTATTTTTTTCCGGAACAATCCGGAAGTACCCGGAACCGGAATTAACTTTCGATTTTTAAATGGCAACATAGATCGAGTATGGTATCGTTTGAAAGGTATTTTAAAAAGAAACAACTTTTATTAAAATATTTTTGTAATATCTTGCATAATTAAAAAATTAAACGAAAAAAAAATATGTAAACAAGTGACCATTGGTCTCTTAAATTATGGAAAAATTAAATCGTTACCAACATCCGCAAATGAGCAAGAGAGAGATTTTTTTAAATTTTTTAAACTCTTTTTTGCGTTTATCGCTTTATTCGTTAAAAATAATCACCTTTTTTTTATTTTTTGAATTAAGGTAAATACATAACCTAAAAAAGTTGATTATTTTTAACAAGCGACGCAAAAAATACATGTTTCCATTTAAAAAATCATAATTGCCTCTACCCTTACCAATATTAAGGATGATGGTAGTGTTTTAATTTTTCCATAATTTAAGAAACCATTTGTCACTTGTTTGCTTTTGTTTTTCGTTTAATTTGTTAATTATGAAAGATATTAAAAAAATATTTTAATAAAAGTTGTTTCTTTTTAAAAGACCTTTCAAACGATACCATACTCGACCTATGTTGCCATTTAAAAATCGAAAGTTACTTCCGGTTCCGGGTACATCCGGATTGTTCCGGAAAAAAATAAGTGCACCAATGGATTCTTCGTGTTTGCTTTGGTAATATTTTTTTTTATTTCAGCCTTGTACGACAAGGCGTTCTCAAAATAAAAGGGATGGACGGGTCGTCTGAGACACCCTGTATATTCAAACATTCTAAAAAGTTTACGATTTTTTTTCTGGAGAAACAAATCAGCCCATTTTTAAGAAAAACAACTATAAATACGCCAATTTAGGAGTAAAAAATTCAACATGCTATTGTCAATACTTAAATTAATTAAAAATCAAATTTCGGAAAAAAATCAATATTTAAAATTTATGAAAATATAGTAGTTTACAGTAACCATGGGTTTGTTATGTACTTTCTCCACTAGTGTAGAAAGTATAACACTGGTGTTACTTTCTACACTTGTCAAAAAAATGACGTGTTTAACGTCTGTCATGAGTGTCAAAAGTGCCATTTTTACACGTTTGTAGAAAAATAATTATTTTCTACAAACACCTAAAAAATGTACATATACAGGGTGTCTCAGACCACCCGTCCACCCTTTTTATTTTGAGAACGCCTTGTCGTACATGGCTGAAACAAAAAAAAATATTACCAAAGCAAATCCGAAGAATGTATTGGTGCACTTATTTTTTTCCGGAATAATCCGGAAGTGCCCGGAACCGGAAGTAACTTTCGATTTTTAACTAGCAACATAGGTCGAGTATAATATCGTTTAAAAGGTCTTTTAAAAAGAAACAACTTTTATTAAAATATTTTTTTAATATCTTTCATAATTAACAAATTAAACGAAAAACAAAAGCAAACAAGTGACAAATGGTTTCTTAAATTATGGAAAAATTAAAACACTACCATCATCCTCAATGGGTAAGGGTAGAGGCAATTATGATTTTTTAAATGGAAACATGTATTTTTTGCTTCGCTTGTTAAAAATAATCAACTTTTTTAGGTTATGTATTTACCTTAATTTAAAAAATAAAGAAAAGTTGATTATTTTTAACGAATAAA
Source organism: Stenus bimaculatus (assembly GCA_963971135.1). NCBI lineage: Eukaryota > Metazoa > Arthropoda > Insecta > Coleoptera > Staphylinidae > Stenus > Stenus bimaculatus. Next base: position 21,890,411 of record OZ020186.1, read on the forward strand.
GCGATAAACGCAAAAAAGAGTTTCAATTTAAAAAAATCTCTCGTGCCCATTTGCGGATGATGGTAACGATTTAATTTTTCCATAATTTAAGAGACCAATGGTCACTTGTTTGCATATTTTTTTTTCGTTTAATTTGTTAATTATGCAAGATATTATAAAAATATTTTAATAAAAGTTGTTTTTCTTTAAACGACCTTTCAAACGATACCATACTCGACCTATGTTGCCATTTAAAAATCGAAAGTTACTTCCGGCTCCGGGTACTTCCGGATTGTTTCGGGGAAAAATAAGTGCACCAATGGATTCTTCGGGTTTGCTTTGGTAATAATTTTTTTTATTTCAGCCGTGTACGACAAGGCGTTCTCAAAATAAAAGGGGTGGACGGGTGGTCTGAGACACCCTGTATAACTATTTTTCGGTGTTTAATTATATTAAAAACTGACGATTTTATTACTTATCCCTAAATTTCCATTAAATAGTTATTTTTATGGTCTTATTATGTGATTTTTGTTAAAGATGCACTTTTAATATGAATTTTGTAGGCGTGGTCGTCACTGTTGACGTTTTAGCCCACGACTTCGGCGACGATAGCTATAAGTGGAACGACTTGACGGTCGTTGACGGCGTTGTCAGTCAGTTTAGTGGAACGCATGGAAAATCAGCACCGAGCTCTTGTCTCTTGTCTCTCTTTAAATAAACTCTGTGGTTTTTGTTTAAATTTGCCTGCTGCCGCCTACTCTAACCTTAAAGTCGTTTAGCGCACTTCAGCAATAATAATACAAAATTGAACAAATATTGTGGACGAAAAAATGGCTCAAGTTGGAAAGTTACCAGATGAAGATGTACAGAAAAGTAGTAGCAGCACCAATTTCCAAGTGGTTAAGCTTCAACACGAGTGGACGATTAACAACATCAATTTATCTAAGAAAAATGATCTAAAGTGTAAATCTGCTACGTTTTCAATGATAACTTCAACTTGTACATATTTGTGGTCGTTGGAGATTAATAAAACTCCCAGCAGTGGTTATTATAATCTCATTTTAAATTTAGAATCTGATGTTGAAGATGAAATTATTGCTAACTTTAAAATGACTGGATCTATCAATGGCGAAATTTCCATTAATATAAAAACAAATAGCAAGGAATATCGCTTTCTTAATAACAGTAAAATATGCGGAGGCAATGTTCTTTATAATGAACAAAACCAATATCTTGTCGACAATCATTTTTCTAATAAAAATAATATTATTATTACATTCGAAAGTGAATTCACCGTATTTACTAAACTTACTGAAAAATTGAACAGGGCTGATTTACTCAACATAAATCCTGATTTATCCTTAAAAGCGATTGAAGATATATTGCATTTCTTATACACGGGGCAAGCAGTAAATGCAATGAATTTGCAAGAACGACTATTAATCGCTGGTGAAAATTTGAAATTAAAAGAACAATTAGAAGAAAAATTATTATCTGAACTCAACATCGAGAATTCCGCAGAAATTTACCAATTTTTATATTCGCATGGTAAAACTGAAGTGAAGAAGAAAGTAATGAGTTTTATTAAGAAAAATAGTACAGCAGTTACGTTAACGAAAGGTTGGATGACAATTCTGGGATCATCCGATGTGCCTATGATTGCTGAAATAATCAGTGCCTTCGCAAGCAACGCCTCAACCAACAACGATGTTCCTGAAAATTATGAAATCCCGTAAATACTATAATTAACTTCATTAATATTTACGCATTTTTGTAATTCAAATCTTTTATAAAGTTATCTATTTTTATAAATTTTTCCAATTATTCAATAAAAACATTTATAAAACATATTTTTTTATTTATAATTATACAGGGTGTCTCAGACCACCCGTCCACCCCTTTTATTTTGAGAACGACTTGTCGTACATGGCTGAAGTAAAAACATTATTACCAAAGCAAATCCGAAGAATGTATTGCTGCACTTATTTTTTTCCGGAATATTCAGGAAGTGCCCGGAACCGGAAGTAACATTCGATTTTTAAATGGCAACATAGGTCGAGTATGGTATCGTTTGAAAGGTCTTTTAAAAAGAAACAACTTTTATTAAAATATTTTTTTAATATCTTTCATAATTAACAAATTAAACGAAAAACAAAAGCAAACAAGTGACAAATGGTTTCTTAAATTATGGAATAATTAATACACTACCATCATCCTCAATGGGTAAGGGTAGAGGCAATTATGATTTTTTAATTGGAAACATGTATTTTTTGCTTCGCTTGTTAAAAATAATCAATTTTAGGTTATGTATTTACCTTAATTAAAAAAAGTTGATTATTTTTAACGAATAAAGCGATAAACGCAAAAAAGAGTTTCAATTTAAAAAAATTTCTCTCTTGCCCATTTGCGGATGATGGTAACGATTTAATTTTTCCATAATTTAAGAGACCAATGGTCACTTGTTTGCATATTTTTTTTTTCGTTTAATTTGTTAATTATGCAAGATATTATAAAAATATTTTAATAATAGTTGTTTTTCTTTAAACGACCTTTCAAACGATACCATACTCGACCTATCTTGCCATTTAAAAATCGAAAGTTACTTCCGGATTGTTCCAGAAAAAAATAAGTGCACCAATGGATTTTTCGGGTTTCCTTTGGTAATAATTTTTTTTATGTCAGCCTTGTACGACAAGGCGTTCTCAAAATAAAAGAGGTGGACGGGTGGTCTGAGACACCCTGTACTTATCATTGCATCGTATTTTTTTTTAAATACAGGGTACCTCAAAACTAGTGCATATTAAGCTCTAAAAATATCATTCTGATCAAAACATTTTAAAATTATAATGATATTTGTGGAACACCCTGTGTAAATTATATTTTATTATAATTATTTTTTTAGTTAAATCAAAGTAGGATTTAGAAAATTTTTTGGGTACGCTACTGTCTGAATAAATCGATAAAAAAATTTCCAAACAGTCTAATTTATTAGATTCTGTGAACATACAACAAAACACACTTGTCTAATATTTTTATGAAGAAATAAAAAACTTTTTAACAATTTTGTAATTTCAAAAATAATGACTAAAATACAAAATTATTAGTTTTTTAGCTCAAATTCTTAAAGTATGGATTTTTTTGAAAAAAATTTTTTTCCAAGGTTTCTATTAAAATTTTCTACTAAAACGTTTTCCATTATTTTACCATGGTATAAACATATACAGGGTGTTACAGAATAACTGTCACAATTTTTAGGAGTGATAGTGGAAGCGAAACTAAGCATTTTTGACTTATGAAGTATTGCCCGGAAATGCTTCCTTAAAAAGTTATACCACTTCAAATATTTAAAAAAAATAGTTTTTTGTAAAATAAAATAAATATTATAAGAGATATTAATTTGAAATTTTGGCGATAGTTTTTTCAAATAAGGATACACATTTACGAGCAATAAAAGTTTTAAAAATAATTTCAGGGGCGTTACATTTGGGGGGGGGGTCATCAACTTTTTTTGATCATATCTTTTGTTTCTTTACGTTTTTTGATAATTTTAAAAGTACTAAAATAATCCTTGATCAATGTTCTAAAGAAAAAAGGTACTCTTATTGAATGTCTCGCTCTGGTGCTTCATTTCGGAGTAAAAGTAGATTTTATAATTTTTAGCTAAAAATATGAATTTAAAAAATAACTTCAAATAAGTCGGTTAATTTACATAAAATATCATGTACTAAATATGTGGGCTGCTGCATATGCAAGATGCATGCCTGGTAATTCCACATTTGAAAATCTATGCATTTTTAATATTGCAATAATACGGCTACTATCAAATAACACTAATTAGAAAATATTAAAGGCTACTTAGAACTTATAGAATTAGCAAAATATTGTGGTAATTCGCCTACTTGGATATTCGGTATGTTTTCAGATAAATCACGAAATTTTCATTAAAAAGCCTAATTTGATGATCTTTTTAAAACTCAAATTTTTAGCTAAAAATTATAAATTGTACGTTTACTCCGAAACGAAGCGACTCATAATAAGAGTACCTTTTCTGTAGAACGTTGATCAAGGATTATTTTAGTACTTTTAAAATTACCAATAACATAAAGAAACAAAAGATATGATCAAAAAAAGTTGATGACCCCCCCCCAAGTGTAACGCCCCTGAAAAAATTTTTAAAACTTTTATTGGTCGTAAATGTGTATCCTTATGTAAAAAAACTATCGCCAAAATTTCAAATTAATATCTCTTGTCTTATTTATTTTATTTACAAAAAACTATATATTTTTTTAAATTTTTGAAGTGGTATAACTTTTTAAGGAAGCATTTCCGGGCAATACTTTATAAGTCAAAAATGCTTAGTTTCACTTCCTCTATCACCCCTAAAAAATTGTCACAGTTATTCCGGAACACCCTGTAGACAAAATTTTGTAAAAATATTTATAATAGAAAAGTAATTAACTATATTTTTTCTTACACAAGTCACAAAATTCAAATAAAATAATATTTTTTAAATCATAAAATTTCCTAAAAAAATTATACCGTTAAATTTAATAATGGTACCTATAATTTAACGTATATTTTTTTATATTTTCCACAACATTTTTTTTTATACTCACACTCTAGTTTAATTTTTATCAAAAATAGGAAAACTGCTTGCAAGTCTTTTATAATTTTTTTTAATTACAGTGGAAAGTGAAAAACTACCGGCGTATCCAAGAAGAGGGAGGGGGGTTGGGTGCAGGTGTGCACCCCCCTCGAATGGAAAAAAATTGAAATAAAAGAAAAAAATCATTAAATTCACTAAACTGAATGAATTTATGTTGTTTCTATAAATTTTAATCAAAAGTTTAAAATTGATTTTTTGAATGTACTAAATAAATTTTATATAAAACAATAATAAAAATAGGGTTATTTAAATAATAATAAAAAAATACTGTAAATGTTTTTTATTAATATTCCCAACATTTAAATATAAAAATATTTACTTAAGGCGATAGTCGGCAAATTTGAGCGCTTGATTTTGAAATTCTCTTGATATTTGCGATTTTGGTCACAACTTTTTTTCCAGTGGATCTTTTTTAAAATTACTTTTTTTGGTATAAAGAGTCTTCTGGCTACCAATTTCTTCTGTTTTGTTTTAGTAAGTCAAACCAAATAATCATACGGCAGCAGTAAAATGGGCTCTTTACAAAAAATGTTCGCTTAGTGGCTCCTTGAAACATTCTAAAAAACTAATTGAAATAATATTTTTTTCCAACGCTAGAAATAAGTTAAGATATAAAAGAAGAGTTTGATGTTGCATATTTTTGTTTTAAATATATTTTTAAATTTTTTACAGCATCCCAAAAATTTCTTAAAATTTTACTTAATTTTAGGGGTGCTGTAAATAGTTTAAAAATATATTTAAAACAAAAAAACGCAACATCAAAGTCTTCGTTTATATCTTAACTTATTTCTAGCGTTGGAAAAAAATTATTATTTCAATTAGTTTTTTAGAATGTTTCATTGAGCCGCATGATTATTTGGTTTGACTTACCAAAACAAAAAAAGAAGAAATTGGTAGCCACAAGGCTCTTCTGTCTTCCAAAAAAAGAAATTTAAAAAAAAACTTCAATGGAAAAAAAAATATGACCAAAACCACAAATATCAAGCGAATTTCAAAATCAAGCGCTCAAATTTGCCAACTATCCTCTTAAGTTTATTAAAATTAAAAAAACTTGAGTAATTTAACAAAACTTGATTATTTGTAATTAGGGAACTTCAGAATTTTCAGGATCATCATCATTGATTGAGGTGATATTTGCGATGGCACTGATTATTTCTGCTAACATAGGTGCATCCGATGATCCTAGAAGTGACATCCAACTCTTCGTAGCCATAATCGCAGCTCCATTTTTTTTAATAAATCCCAGCACTTTCTTCCTTAAATCCGGTTTTTTTTGTGTGTACGTAAATTTATAAATTTCTGTTGCGTTCTCGACGGTAAGTTCAGAAATTAATTTATCCTCAAATTGCTCTTTTAATTTTAGATTATCGCTCAACATTAATAATCCTTTTTTTAAATCAGTTTCGTTGGAATTACCTGTGTATAAAAACTTCAAGGTATTTTCAATCGCATTAATGAATAAATTGTTATCTGAGTTATTTGGCTCAATTAATTCATTTTTGGTCGATGAAGCTTTTGGAGCTGCAGGATAAACGTTGCATTTTCCTTCAAATAAAATAATTATTTTTTCCGAGTTTTGTAAAAGTTGTGAATTAAACGTATCTCTTTTTGTTTTATTAAATTTGTCAAATGAGTGATTCAAATTTTGGTTTATACATCTGGATGTTGTTACATCTTTATTAAAGAAGGAAAATTTATAATCAACAGAAAGTTTATCATCTGTATTAGTTTCTAAATTTAATGATATACTATAATGATTAAACTCGAGAAACCATAAATATGTACCAGTTGGAGTTATCCATGAAAATGTAGGAGAAGTAATTGTTGTTTCATTAAATTTTTTTTTATAGTTATAAATTGTCCACTCGTACTGAAAATCGTACCGACCATCATTATGGTGCATATTTGTGGTACAAGAAGTTCTTTGTACATGGATTCTATTTTGATTCATTTCTTCTTTTATCACAAATTTTGTTAAATTTTATAATTCAAGAAAAATTAAAACACAAGCAAATTATTGGTGTATTCTGCAACCCCCAACTACTTTTTCAAAGAAATATGGAATTATGTACAACCTACTGCTACTTTTTTGTACGTCGGCAATTTTTAGATTGGATCGAGCTATTTGTCTACCAAAATATTTTTTCAATTTTGCAAATCAAAGACATACTCAGCAAATTTTTCGTGTGCTCACGTGTGATTTGTGAGGTTCAGAATTCAGAATGCACGTGCACGGGTTAAGAATAAACAAAAATCATAGAATACATCTTTAAGAACAAATCTGCTTAAATTATTATATAGAGTGGCCCACCGAAAACTTCAACAGCCGTGTTTTGGTATTTTACTTCAATTTTTGTAAAAACGCTCGGATAGGTCGATTTGGGTTTTCAGGGGGACGCATTATGAGATGGATTAAGGTACTCTCACGTCCCACCCTTAAGCGATAACCCCCACATTTCATAAATGGCAAGAGGGGTTGAGTAATATATCATTTGAAAGCTGCTTAAATCTGGAATTCAACTGTTTGTATTGTTATAGTTAATTGGTACAGTGGATTAACTAAGATTCGTATCAATAAGCTTTTATTTTCTTCAATACAAACACGCACGATGATTACAGATTATTGTTACAATTATTAATTATTGTTGAAGTTAAAGCAATACTTTAATTTTTGGATTTGATATTTAATAATCAAGTGGTGTTTTGTTAATAAAAAAATGAATGATGTAGTTGTTATGTATAATATTTTTGAATGAGTTGAAATACAGAATTCCAACCATAGATAACATAATACGTATAGAATGCTAACTCATAATGCCCTCTGGTTTTTTGGGGCCAAGTATTTTTAGACGCGCGGGAATTTTGAATCTGCAATTTTTATATTTGTATTTTGTAGTTTTATTATTTTATAAAGATGTACCTTTAATTTGAAAGGGTTATTTTTAAATTTATTACTTATTAACTATAATTAAAGATACATATTTACACAAACCACCCAATTTGTAGAATATAACATAATAAACAAAATTTTATAAATAAACATTTTATTTAAAAATTAGAAGTTGTATAGAGTTATATACAAACTGTAAATCAGTAAAACAGATTTAAAGAAGATTTTAGATGTTATAAAAGTAGAAGTATGATTTACTCAAAAATAAATTAGAAAATATAAATTTTAAACTTCTACGTCTTTTGAAAACCCAAATCCATTCTCCTAGCATTATCTGGAAAACCTTACAAAGTCTCACTTAGATGTTGCAAGGACAATTGTATAAACCAAGTGTAAAAGTATTCTTGAAAATTACGACAGAGAATTATTAATGAATGCCGAGAAATTACTGCTGAAATGTTACAAAATGTAAGAATTCGCTTTGAGCAAAATTTGTACGTTTGCATGGAGGTTGGTGGAACTCAATTCGAACATTTAATAAAATAATAAAAACATCCTTAAAAGTGTCGGGATCGATGGGATTCTTTAAAGTGTTAAGTTTTCTTCAAAAAGATTAGTTAAGTTTAGTTTGGTTAAATAAAAAGATATTACTTACCCTACCATCCCTATTAAAATTTTAGGGGTTGTGTCCAAAGGGCGAGGGATGAATGGATTTTTGAATCAACTCTATTGCAAAGAATGTCCTTCTCGAAACGGTATTACTTACCTTATAAAAACACTTAAAATTGAAGGTGTGGTGTTCATGGCACAATTTTAAAAGGCATGAAATCTCTACTTGCTAAATTTTGAATATCTTTAAAACGAATCGATCGATTTAACTTTTTTTTTGTATGTTACTCTGGATAAAAAGATCTTTCCAACGAGGTATTACTTACCCCACCATCCCTATTAAAATTTAAGGGATTGTGTCCATAGGGCGCAGGGATGAATGGATTTTTGAATCAGCTCTATTGCAAAATATGTCCCCCTCGAAACTAAAGTTGACCTCTCCGATCATTTTTTCAAACTTTTTTATTAACTATTTCAAAACTCGTCTGTTTCGTTTTCGTTGGCCCACCCTGTATATTTAAAATTAATTCACTTTTAAGTATACTTTTGTTTAAATTTTGTTTTTAATTTAAAAAAAATAGGTTAGGTAAGTTTATTGAATTTAAAAAATTGTTTAAACAAAATTAATTAATTTTAAATTTATTTTACTTAAACTTAAAAAAAAAGGATTGGCTTTTGTTAGAACTCTTTAATATTTATAAAAAGTTAATAATAACTTATCTTTATTGCCGAACTTAACATTAAAGAATAAAAATATATGTTGCATTTAAAAAACAAAAGTTAGGTGCCGTATCACTAATAAAACGATCACCCTGTATACCGGGTGGAAACGAACGACGGGCACCTTTATAACTTCTTTATTTATAAATATAATAATTTGAAATTTTTTTAATATGACTTCTGGTTTTACCGGAAGTGGCATCAACTTTATTTATTTTAATGTAACACCCATTTTATTTGTTCAAAATATGAAATTATGTTATAAAAAGAGTATGTTTGTTACAAATTTTTTAATTTTTTTTGAAATTTTGAAAGAAAATTTTTTTTTTCTTTATCCGAAGTTGATAGAAACTACCAAAACTCATTCCAAATAATACAAATACCTAAGGAAAATAGTATTTTGTAAAATTATTTAAGCAGTTTTTGAGTTATTTATTTATGAACTTTTTTGAGTAACGTTTTTACAAATAACTATTTTTTTTAATGGAAAGATGCCGGGTCACTTAAGTTTTCAAAAAGAAGATTTTAATACTATTATTTTGGTATCGCATATGTAGGGTGTAATCAATTTACTTGTGCAAGTTTTTCATATTTTTTGTACTCAGGATTATCCAAAATTTCAAAAAAAAAAAATAAAAAATGTATCACAAACACACTGCTTTTCTAAAATAGTCTTAAATTATGAACAAAAAAATTAGGTGTTACATTTAAAAAAATAAAGTTGATGTCATTTTCAATAATACCTTAAGTGATATTGAAAAATATTTTAGTGCCTAAAATGAGTTTTCTTGAACCATCCAACATACTCAAATTTCAAATTTTTATTTTCATAAATAAAGAAGATATAGACGTGATCCGTGTTTCGTTTCCACCCGGTATTAAAAATGTGTTTAAATGATAGTTTGAATAAACTTTTGTTTAAACTTTTTTTATAATTCAATATGGTTCAAAAAATATTTATAGGTGTTTCCATTTTTTTGGAGGACCCTGTATGTATGTATGTATAAAATGAAATATACAATATATACAGGATGTCCCAACAACCTATGTAAAATTCATAAGGAGAAAAAAATCTTACACTTGAATTTTTCCGCAAAAACAAATAAGTTTTGAATAAAATTTTTAAATACCTAAAAAGTTTTTGACTGTTCATGCTTTCTTTTTCCATCCAACACTATTTAAAAAAATCGAGGATTAGTCAAAGTTTTATTAATTGCGCATCCAGTATTCAAAAGCACGTATACAAAATTTCGTTAAAAAATCTTTACTGCTTTAGCTGCATTAAAAAAATTCTATTTTAAAAAATCAACTTTGGAGGCTTATAAGTGCCCAGAGGTTAATTTTTGTATATAGATAAATAGGGTCATATCAACTAATTTTTAGATCTACTAGCTCCAGTTAATCGTTGTCGGTCGAATTTTGGGACACCCTGTATACAGAGTGTCCCATTTGACGTTGGACTGTAAGGGTATCTTTGTTATTATTGGAGATAGAAAGTCGGTTAATCGGACAAAGTAGTAGAGATTTTTTTGAATATTAATAATTCATTTACTAAAAATTTGAATATAGCATCGTTCCAACGCTATCTTGAAAAAACAAGAAAATTCGACTTTAAAAATATGGCTATAACTTCGTTATTTTCGGTGGTACCAAAAAATTTTTTTGACCTAATACAGACAATTTTTGTGTACAATGCGTAAAACAAATGAATATTTTTTTTCAAAGTCCAATAACTTTTTAGTGGCTTAATAAAAACACTTTAAACTTTTTTTGGAACTAAAGAACCTAAATTTAAACACTTTTTGTCTCTTATAAAATTTTCCTAACGCCTTTGGTTTAGCCAGAAAAAAATAATTTTCACTTTAGTGCACAACATAACCTAACTTTACCATCGTAAAATTATCTCCAAAAGGCCTGTACAAAATAGTACCACATGTTCCCGACACGAAAATAAATTGATTTAACCAAACTTTAACCAAAAGTGCTTCGTTAAGACGCCATCGATCCTTAAAATGTTTATTTTTTTCTATTTTTTTTCAATTACTTGAAATCGATTAAAACAATTAAAATAATATTTTGTATGTGAATATTTTATTTATAAAGGTATTTTGTAAGAACATGGTTGTCTTTTGGATGATATGCAAGTGGTCAAAAGTTGGTCATCGACTGTCCTAAAGTCTTACAACTTTTAATTGGTTTAACAACCACATTTTTAATTATTTAATTTAAGCTGGTCAGTATTTAGTTGGAGGAAAGTTTTCAATAAAATTTTCTTATTATCTTTATTTGCAATGGCTGTTCCATACACTTACGAAGAACTAACAGATATGCTATTGGTTTTTGGATATTGTCGTGGAAATGGTCGGGAAAGTGTTAGAGAATATAGCCAAAGGTTTCCAAATCGCAGAATACCAAATCATCAAACCTTTTCTGCTGTTGAAAGACGTCTTCGCGAAACAGGTCGTTTGACCCCACAAACTTCGGATTATGGACGAAAACGTACAATACGAACTGCTGAAATTGAAGAAGAAATTTTAGAACGAATTGTAGAAAACCCAAAATTGAGTACTAGATGTTTGGGTTACGAAATGGGAGTAAGTAAAAACAGTATACATAGAGTTTTAAAAGAACAGCAGCTTCGCCCATTTCATTACCAACCGGTGCTGGATCTCTAACCTCCTGATATTGAACAACGTCGGGAATTCTGCCAGTTTATTAGAGACCAGAGAGCTCATAATCCAAATTTTTCTGAAAAAGTCTTGTTCACTGATGAAGCTTGATTTACTAGAAGAGGTGTAACAAATTTTCATAATAAACACTTCTATGCTGACGAAAATCCACATGCGGTAAGAATAAGACATTTTCAACATGAATTAATAGAATAAATGTATGGGCAGGAATCATTAGGAATATCATAATTGGTCTAGTACGTTTACCACTTCGTCTAAATGGTGAAAAGTACTTGAATCACCTTCAAACTGTTTTACATGGGCTACTGGAAGATCTTCCCTTGGACATTCGCAGAGAAATGTGGTTTATGCATGATGGACCACCTCCACATTTCACATTATATGTTAGAAATCATTTAAATTATCGATATCCAAATAGATGGATGCGTAGAGCAAATGATGCACCTGTAAAGTGGCCACCGCGATCACCTGATATAACACCCATGGATTATTTTCGATGGGGGACCTTAAAAACCATTGTATATTCCAGACACGTCAATACATGTTTCCATCAAAATGACAATCATTTTGAACATTTATTGTAAACATTGTATATATATATAAAATTTTCCCTTTTTTCTTTAAATAATTTGAGGTTAAGTTCGAAATATTACTTACGTTTTGGCTAATAACTTCTATATTTTTAAAAATTATGTTTTTTGGTTTTTGGCTTTACGTTGTCAAATTAATATTAAAACAAGGCCCAAAAGACAAATAAAAAAATGTTAATTTTAACGAGATTTATTTATAGCAAATTTTATAGTTTCCTATCATGCAATGTCAACAGTGCCAATCATTTTTGAAGACCCTGTATGTGTGAATACAGTTTAAGTGGTTTTCTGGAAAGTTTTAAATAAATATTCTTCTAAATTTTAATTAAAATAGGTAAAGTTACTAAAAATAATTTATCTAGTATCATAAATTCACAGATAGGAAAATCACGAAGATTAATCACCCTTGATTAAACCACAAATTTCAATACATTTATCATTTATTTATTTTTACACAAGTTGATACAAAAATATTCAATTAAGTGAAGTAGTAAATTTACAAACGTTATATTTAAAAACTCAAGATTTTTAAAATATTACACTTCAGGTCTTTGTGTCAACTCTATTGAATCTTTTACAGCGAGTAATTTAAATAATTCCGCCAACATTTTCGAATTTGATGAATCCAAAAGCGACATCCATCCTTTTGTATTCATAACTTCTAGAGTATTATTCTTGATGAAATCAATTACTTCTAGTTTCAACTCAGGTTTTTCATGCAAATACATAAACATGTAAATATCTGCAGCTGTTTCGATATTAAGTTTCGAGAGCAATTTTTCTTCAAAAAGTGTTTTTAATTCCATATTATCAGCAGCCACTAATAAACTGCTATGCATTTTATTTAAATTCGAAGTTTTTCCAGTGTATAAAAAGTGGAGAATTTCTTGCAGCATTTTGTGATCAAAATCACTTGTGATTAAAATACTGTTTGATAAAATATTTTTCACATTTTCAAATTCGTCCATGTTTGATTTTATTTCTTGATCTGAAGGTACAACACTTTCACCTTCACATAAAATCGTTAATTTATCATCTTTTATTAAACCTTCTTTTTTAAAATTATTGTAATATCCTACATTCTCTTTCCCTTGTTTAGTAAATGGTTGAAATAAATATATAATGTTGTTTGTCTCATAACTTTTAGTATCGCCATTTAATAAACTGAAATTAAATGTAGTCAAAATATTTTCTTGTGTCGAGTTATAATTTAAAAAGATGTCAGCCGCGCCCTTTTTCCAGTCAAGATAAGTGAGATACCAGAAAAGTTTTGTATCCGAATCCGGAATTATCATTGGAAAAATAGGGGAATTGACAGGCCTCTTCTCACCTGGTTCTAGCTTTCCAATATTTTCAATAGTCCACTCAAATCAAAACTTAACAGTGTTTAGTTTGGTACGTCCTGAAAATTCTTCAATTGTATTTCTGGGGAATTTGATGATTCAAAATCCCATTTTTCCACTTTAAAATTCAAGGAGTTGGGTAAAAATGTACAAAATAAAATTACTATAATCTTTAAAGACATTGTGTTGAGAACTGTTCATATTATTAGTACCTAAAGAAAATGAAACAAATGCGAAAACAGTTATCTCAGATTAAAGTTTAAAGGTTGACTATGATAATACGAAATTTTGTTTGTTAATCCAATTTATATATTTCAATTTGAATAACAAATCTTTTAAAAACTTAAATTTCATCGATATTTTGAAATAAAATTGTATATTTGATATTTATGTATTTAAAACTCAAAGATCGTAAATACATAATCACACTTTTCAATAAAAAAATATAGTTTGATTAGACATAAATTGAAATTTAAAAGATTGGTTACATTTTTGGGCCCAGTTTAAAAAAATTCTAGTAGACGCGGAGTGGATTTGGAAGATAAATTTCAATATTTATTACAATCTCAATGAAAAAAAACAGTAGAGCTCATGAATTGGGTAATAGTTTTCCTCCAAATGCTGACAGTTATATAAAGGCAATTGAAAGTTTAAAATTAAGATTTGGAAGAGATGATATGCTTGTTGATGAAGTATATGTTCGAGAATTATTAACTTTAATTTAAAGAAAGGTTTTAAACAGAAAATAAAATGTCGTTATGTTCATTATATGATAAATTAGAATCACAAAATTAAGAGCTTTTGAAGACATTTAGAAATAATATGTACTGAAAAAGAAAATCAGAAGCTATCACCCCTGTAGAAATCAAAATTGTGTTTAGCTTGTCGTAATGTTGTGACAATATTGTGATGATATTGTTTTTCAATATATCCACTTTATATTCACAATATTGTGGAACCATGGAAGAACAATATTGTGAATACAACATTCCAGCGATATTTTGACAATATTGTTCTTATCATATTGTGTAAACATCTTTTTACAATATTGTATGAATACTAAATTTATGTGTCCCATTTGACGTTGGACTCTAAGGGTATCTTTGTTATTATTGGAGATAGAAAGTGGGTTAAATGGACAAAGTAGTGCATATTTGTATGACCAATAATAATTCGTTCATAAAACAGTTGAATTTTGCATCGTTTCGGCGCCATTTAGAAAAAAACAAAAAGTGCCATTTTCAAAATATGACTGTAACTTCTTCATTATAGGCCATACCAAAAAACTTTGTTAATAACATAGAGGCAGTTTTTTTATCTCAAATTCAATAAGCTAATCAGATTTTTTCTTAAGGCGATAGTCGGCAAATGCGAGCGCTTGATTTTGAAATTCGCTTGATATTTGGGGTTTTGCTCATAATTTTTTTTCTATTGAAGCTTTTTTAAAATTTCTTTTTTTTGTACACAGAAGAGTCTTGTGGCTACCAATTTCTTCTGGTTTTGTTTTTGTAAGTCACACCAAATACTCATACGGCAGCAGTAAAATTGGCACTTCTAAAAAAACCTGGTCCTAGAAAATACCATTTTTCTTTAACAAGGGACCTTCAAATTGAGATTTGTAAAATTTTCTCTTATCTAAATACACAACTTCACAAAAGTGTTATTCTGTTTTTCCGATTATATCGAGTATAAGGTATAAAACAGCAAGCAAAACTTGCTCATTTTTAGGTCAGATTTGATTGTCTATAAATCTAAAAATTCAATAAAAAATACAAAAACAAAATAATAGACATGTTATGCCAAGTATTAATGAACTACTACTACAAAAAAAACAGAATTTCATTTACTGGTTTGTCTAAAAAATGGTATTCCGTAGAGTCACATTTTACGCTCACAAAATTTCGCCGACTATCGTCTTAAGTCACTGGATTGCGAGGAACTAATCCAAACCTTGTTTTTTCTCATGGCAGCCATGTTGAAATTACACATATTTGGCGAAAGTTCATATTACATATTAGTATCTCTGTTCTTTCAAGGCCTGAACAAGGCAATTGCGTATAATAATATAATAATATACTAATATTTATAGTTATTATTTAATTTTTTTCTACTTTTAGGTTGCACGATTGACACATTGGCAGCACTTAATCAGCAGAGTGAGTGAGTATGCGAAAGTTCATGGTATCTCTGTTCTTTCAAACTCTAAACAACGCCATTGTTGAGAATCTGCGTTTGCTTCAACTGTCCAACTTAAATACGTTCCTCTTCCAGTTACTAGTACTTTAAACAAACTATCTTTTGTGTATTTTAATTTAAAAAAAAATACTCTTTATATAAGCCTGTAATTTAAACCTAAAAGTTGCATATTTTTGGACGTTTTCAACAAGGATTAAGTTTAACAAAAAATAAAAATTACAAAAAAAAACAATATACAAAAGATGCAATATGGAATTCTTAAACAATACAAAAAAGAATTATTCGATTTCAATTAAGCGTTTGTCTTTTATTTGGGAAATACGAAATCGAAATTTACATTGGAAAGTCCTATACCGTGCGGACATAAAGTAAATTGTTTAAATTTAATGTTATTAACTTAATTGCAAAAAAAAATCATTTAAAATAAGGAAGTTGGGGCACTTGGGTCCAACTTCTGTTGTAAATGAAGTTGCATAAAAATGCGATTTTCAAATAGGCGTAATACCGAAAGTATTAATCCTAGACCAATTTAATAGTATTTTTATGGAGAACACGAAAATGCAAAAGAACAAAAATTGTAATGCATCAAAAGTGGGAGATATTGTTTTAATTGGACCAGATAAAAAAACGATTTTAATAAACGAATCCAGTCAGCTATAGATGTGGTAATTTTTATTTCACGCCAAAATCCTGATAAGCCAAAAATCCTAGTACCCTTTCACATAAATTTGTAGAAAAATCCATAGATTATTTTGAAAAAAAAAACACATAGATTATATAAGAGACTTAGGAAACTACTTGAAAAAAAACATAAATTCTTAACAAAATTTGAAGATTTTTTAGGAAAAGACGCAGATTTACTTGATTTTTATGAAAAATCAAAGATTCTACAAAATTATATTTTTTCAATAGAAAACCATGATTACACATAGAGTTGCATGAAAATTTAGTTTTCTTAAAAAAAGCATAGCTTTTATAGGAAACTTATAAAACTACTTAAAAACATAGATTCTTAATGAAACAGATATTTTATGAAAAGACACAAATTTCATTGATGTTTCCTATTTTATAAAATAAAACGCTGATACATTTTTTCGTTTTCTTATGTAATTTTAAAATGATCCACCTCTCATTCATAACATTTTTTTGAAAAAAAACCACTTTCCAAATTGAATTGTGATGGTACCTCGATTATTTAGGTAAACTAAAACTATTCATAACCTTTTACATTTCTGTCAATTTTTTAGTTATCTCAAATAAATTCTCAATATGATTTTTTCACTCACTACGAAAAATAAAATTTACCAACTTCGTTCCGTTTTTTTTTTTTAATATAAGTAAGGTTTAACCGCGAATATAAACACTAAACACTATTAAGGTTTAAAATTAAAGCTATGATAATCACTTTTAAGATAATAGAACCTCAACGAACGTCAAAAAATTTTTATTGACAATTTTGTAAAACCTTGCACAAATCACAATTTTTAATTAACTTTGGTATATACACGAATTAAAACACGGGGAATAACTTAAATTAAAGCTTAAAGAAGCTTCTTTAAAATTCACAAAACTGCAATGTTCTAACGTGCTTCAATAATTTTTGGGACATGATTTTGTGAACCTTTACAAAAAAAAACGCCATATATAAAAATTATCTTAAATTCTAATTAAATACTAAGAAAACGTATATTAAAGTGATTTTAAAGTTGGTATCAAGAAAATGGTAAAACTATTACCCAGTCTTAAAACAATTCTGTAGACGATTTTTTCACCCACTACGAAAAATAAGATTTATTAATAGCATTATATTTTTTAATATCAATCTAATTTAACCGCGAATATAGCCACGATTAAGGTCTTAAATTAAAGCTACAATAATCCCTTTTAAGAGAAAAAAAAACTCATTTTTGTAACAGGCGCCAACAAGTTTTTATTGGCAATTTTGTAAAACATTGGAAAAATCACAATTTTTAACTCGTGTACATTTTGGTTAATAAATTTGTTTAAACGCGAATTATAACACGGGGAATGATTTATGTTAAAGCTAAAAGAAGCTTCTTTAAAATGCAAAAAACTGCAATTTTCAAACGCGGCTTAATAATTTTTAGGCGACGATTTTATAAACCATTACAAAAGACGCCATTTTTTAAAATTATCTTAAATTGGAATTTAATACTAATAACGTATATTTAAGTGGTTTTAGAGTTGGTATTAAGAAATTATATTGGTAAAACTATTACCTTGTTTCAAAAAAATTCTGAAGATGATTTTTTCATATACTACAAAAAATAAGATTTACCAACAACATTGCATTTTTTTATATGAATCGAATTTAACCACGAATATAGCCACGATTAAGATCTTAAATTAAATCTACAATAATCCCTTTTAAGAGAAAATAAACCGCATTTTTCTAACAGACGCCAAAAAGTTTTTATTGGCAATTTTGTAAAACATTGGAAAAATCACGATTTTTAACTCGTGTACATTTTGGTTAATAAATTTGGTTTAAACGCGAATTAAAACACGGGAAATGATTTAAGTTAAAGCTAAAAGAAGCTTCTTTAAAATGCACAAAACTGCAATTTTCTAACGCGCCTTAATAATTTTTAGGCGACGATTTTATAAACCATTACAAAAGACGCCATTTTTTTTAAATTTTCTTAAATTGGAATTTAATACTAATAACGTATATTTAAGTGGTTTTAGAGTTGGTATTAAAAAATTATATTGGTAAAACTATTACCTTGTCTCATAAAAAATCTGAAGATGATTTTTTCATTTACTACGAAAAATAAGATTTACTAACAACATTCCATTTTTTAATATAAATCGAATTTAACCACGAATATAGCCACGATTAAGATCTTAAATTAAAGCTACAATAATCCCTTTTAAGAGAAAAGAAACCGCATTTTTCTATCAGACGCCAAAAAGTTTTTATTGGCAATTTTGTAAAACATTGGAAAAATCACAATTTTTAACTCGTGTACGTTTTGGTTAATAACTTTGGTTTAAACGCGAATGAAAACACGGGGAATGATCAAAATTAAAGTTAAAAGAAGCTTCTTTAAAATGCACAAAACTGCAATTTTCTAACGCGCTTCATTAATTTTTAGGAGAAGATTTTATAAACCATTACAAAAGAAGCCATTTTTTTTTAATTATCTTAAATTCGAATTAAATACTAAAAACGTATATTTAAGTGGTTTTAGAATTGGTATTAAGAAATTATATTCGTAAAACTATCACCTTTTCTTAAAAAAATTCTGTAGATGATTTTTTCATATACTACGAAAAATAAGATTTACCAACAGCATTACATTTTTTATTATTAATCGGGTTTAACTGCGATTATAACCATGGGTAAGGTTTTAAATGAAAGCTGCATTAATCTCTTTTAAGATACAAGAAAACTCATTTTTCTAACGGACGTAAAAAAATTTTTATTGGCAATTTCCACAAATCTTGCAAAAATCACAATTTTTAACTCACTTACATTTTGATTAATAACTTTGATTTTAACACGAATTTAAACACGGTTAATGACTTATATTAAAGCTAAAAGAAGCTTTTTTAAAATGCACTAAAGTGCAATTTTCCAGTGAACTTCATAAGTTTTTGGGAGATGATTTTGGAAACCATTACAGAAAACGCCATTTTTAAAAATTATCTTATATTCGAATTTAATACTAAAAAACGTATATTTAAGTGGGTTTAGAGTTGGTATTAAGAAATTTTGTTGTTAAAACATTCACCCAGTCATAAAAAAAATCTGAAGATGATTTTTTCATCCACTACGAAAAATAAGACTTACCAACAATATTACGTTTTTTAATATAAATCGGGTTTAACCGCAAATATAACCACTGGTGGGGTCTTAAATTAAAGCAAAATTAATCTCTTTTAAGATACAAGAAACCGCAGTTTTCCAACGGACGTCAAAAAATTTTTATTGGCAATTTTGTAAAATCTTGCAAAAATTTCAATTTTTAAATCATTTACATTTTAATTATTAACTTTGGTTTAAACCCGAATTAAAACACGGGGAATAACTTAAATTAAAGCTTAAAAAAGCTTCTTTAAAATGCACTAAAGTGCAATTTTCTAACGCACTTCAATAATTTTTGGGAGATGATTTTGTAAAACTTTACCAAAAACGCAATTTTTAAAAATTATCTTTAATTCAAATTTAATACTAAAAAACGTATATTTAAGTGGTTTTAGAGTTAGTATCAAGAAATTATGTTGATAAAAAATTCTGAAGATAATTTTTTCACCCACTACGAAATATAAGACTTACCACCATCCCTTTTTGGATAGAAGAAACCGCATTTTTCTAACTGACAGCTGCAACTTAAATTGGGACATAAATATAATTATAAAACAATTTAAATAAAAATTAATTTGTATTTTTTAAACATTCAAAATTATTTTATAGTAGGTTTTCTTCATAACAGGTGTTTTGATCCCCATGATGATATCAATGAGTTAAGGTTCTTTACATCTTGTTTTATTGGTAGTTTGAATTTTTATGGTCTTGTTCCAATACTCTATTTTGCAAAAACAATCGGAATCTAAACGATTTTCTTCTATGTACAATTCCGTAACATTTAGATTCTCCATGAAATTCTCACTAAAGCAAATAATTTTATTATTATTGATAATTATCTATATCCACAATATTTTAGTGAAGTTATAAATGCAATGTTGTGTAAATATAAAATTTAGATATATCCGCAATGTTTTAGTAAAGATATGAACAGAATATAATTTAAACTTATTATTACTCAGGGCCGCGTTTCTCACTAGGCAAAGTAGGCACTTGAATAGGGCCCGAAAATTTAGGGGCTCGTATTTGAGATTTTTTATTAAATTGTTTATTTTCATTTTACCCAGATCCTATTATAAAAAATGTAGAATCAAAATATATCAAATTTTTCTCTAATAATAATAATAATTTTAAATCAACATGGTTAAAAAGTGTTATTAAAAAGAACAGGGGTGGATTTATATACGGTCTAATAGAGCCGAAACCAACCCCCCCCCCTCTCTTTTTAAGGTTCCCAACAAAGCTAAATTGCAACTTAAAAAAAATAACTGCTAACATTTCGGGATGAGACCCATTTTTTTTACGTTTAATTTACTCAAATCAACCACAAAATTAAATATAGTTGGTTATTTTTTATAAATTTTTAAAAAACATTTCACCGGTTCAACAAGTAAAATAGTGTAATAGTAATTTTCAGAAAATGTAAATTTTTTTAATGACATTTTTTCAACAAACAGAATTCTTCAGTTTAATCAAATCGACCAAGTGTTAAATCCGCCCCTGCGAGGGGCCCGTGATTAAAATTTGTGCCCGAAAAGGTCTAGACGCGGCCCTGTTATTACTTTAAGGTCAAACCCCATTTTCGCAGGTTTTTTTTATTTTTTTTAAGATCAGACCCCTATTTTCGCGGGTTTTCCATATTTTTTTAAAGTCTGACCCTTTTTTCACTGATTTTTCCTATTTCATATGATGCCAGTCCCCCTTTTGTTAGGTTAGGTCAGTTATGTTAGGTTAGATTAAGTCTGTAAGGTTAGGTCAGATCCATACTTTCGCGGTTTTTTATATTTTTTGTAAGTTCAGAGACATATTTTCGAGAGTATATAATATAATACACTTTTAGAAAATGGAAACTTCAATAATAATTACAATGTCAGGAATGTATGGGCAGGCAGAACACACTACAATTTATGTACGATGTTGTCACGTTTCCACAATATTGTCACAATATTTAAAATATATAGTCACAATATTGTCACAATATTAAATGGATCAACATTTTAATATGTTCAATTGTGTCACAATATTATAATATTATAATATTGTGTATGATGTTGTAACACTATTGTTGCAATATCGTGTTTCTACTCGGGTTAGATTATACCTAAAAATATTTCCAAGTTCACCTCCAGTTTCACCGGAAATTACATTAACTTTCTTATTTTAAATGTATTATTATTAAACATTGGTAAGTTCCAAGTATCTTGGGTATCACACTGTAATCGGAAAAAATCCTGCATCTAAATACAGGGTGGACCCACTATCATTTGAAAAATTAAGATATTTGCAAAAAACGCATTTTAGAAATTATAAAAATTAATTTCTCAAAAACTGCCAAATGAATTTCATAATTTACAATTTATTTTATCCATTTAAATTGCCTAAAAATAATCTAAATTTTTTTTATAAAGTTCAGAAAAATATTTTTTTTATCACAAACATACTTGGAACTTACTTACCAATGTTTAATAATGAGTATAAAAAATAGGGTGTTACATTTAAAATAAGAAAGTCGATTTAATTTAAACCGGAAGTAAAATTGATATTTTTTTTAGTTCAATAAATGCGTCTTCTTACGCCATATACCGGGTGGAAATGAAACTAGGGCCACCCCTGGCATTTCTTTATTTATGGAAATAAAAAATTAAAATTTTAGTATATTATATAATCTAAGAAAACAAGTCTTATGGATCGAATAAATTTTTAATTTTACTTCCGGTTTATCAGGAAATGGCATCCACTTTCTGATTTTAAATATAACCCCCTGATTTTTTTCTACGTAAAATCAAACATTGGCTAATTTTAAGTATGTTTATGACAAAAAAATATTTTTTTTCAAAACTTTAAGAAAAAAATTTGAATTTTTTTTTGGTAAAAAATTTGAGTAAAACCTACAAAAACTATTTTTAAACATACATATGGGATATCACAGTAACCGGAAAAAAACCCTGTATTTATTAAGGGGTGGCCCTTGTATCATCCCATTTAAAAAAGTAAAGATATTTCCAAAAAAAGCTTCTTGAAAATTAAAAAAAATAATATCTCAAGAACGGTGAAATAAATTTTATAAATTACAATTTATTTTACGTATTTGTATTATTTAAAAATAGTTTTTGTAGGTTTTACTCAAATTTTTTACCAAAAAAAAATTCAACATTTTTTCTTAAAGTTTTGAAAAAATTTTTTTTTTTGTCATAAACATACTTAAAACTAACCAATGTTTGATTTTACGTTGGAAAAATCAAGGGGTTACATTTAAAATAAGAAAGTGGGTGCCATTTCCTGATAAACCGGAAGAAAAATGAAAGATTTATTCGATCCATAAAATTTGTTTTCTTAGATCATATAAGATACTAAAATTCTAATTTTTTATTTTCATAAATAAAGAAATGCTAGGGGTGGCCCTAGTTTCATTTCCACCCGGTATAATACTAAAATTTCAAATTTTTATTTTCATAAATAAAGAAATTACAGGAGTGGCCCTAGTTTCGTGGACACCCAGTATATTATACTTACGTTTAGTTAATAAAGGTTTTGATTTAAATTGTAAAACTACAAGATTTTTTGAATTTATTTTATTAAAACTAGCAATTTAACAAAAAAAAGTGATTACTATAACACAATTTTTGAAATTACTACACTGCAGGTGATTCTGTTGGCTCCATTGGATATTTTGAAGCAACTTCTTTTGCAAAGGAGCTAAATATTTCCGCCAACATATTTGGATTAGTTGAATTTAAAAGCGACATCCAACCTTTTGTACTTATAACTTTCAGAGCATTTTTCTTGATGAAATCAATTACTTGGAGTTTCAACTCAGTTTTTTTGTGCAAATACATGAACATGTAAATATCAGCAGCGGTTTCCACGTTGAGTTTTGAAAGCAATTTTTCCTCAAGGAGAGTCCTGAATTTCAAATTATCACCAGCCATTAATAAACTGCGATGCATGTTGTTTAAATTCGTAGTCTTTCCAGTGTAGAAAAAGTAGAGAATTTCTTGAAGCATTTTATGATCAAGATCGCTTGTTATTAACGAATTATCGTCTGTTAAATTTTTCATATTTAAATTTACTTCTCCTAATTTATCAAATTTTGACTCATCAGTAGAATTTAAGAAAGTTTCAGCTTCTAATAAAATTGTTATATATCCATCATTAACATCAACTTTATCAGGTGCTAAATAATCGTCAATATTAAATTTATCACCGTAGTTTTGAAAATATTTATTACTCCACGAAGTTGAACTAATCGTTTTATTTTTATTTATCGTAGTGAATTTTAATATTGTCAAATTTTCTGCATCTCTTGATTCAAACATTAAATATACACCAAAGTAGGTACCAGAATATGTAATATCATAGAAGTAAAGTCCAAGAGACCAGAAATATTCTTTATTTGAATCCGGATCAATCACAGAAAATATTGGAGATTTTAAGTCTTCCAATTTCTCATTTCGGAATGCTTTAAATTTATTAATATCTTCAATCTCCCACTTATAACTAAACTTTATAGTATTCATTTTTGTTCTACCTGCTTTTTCTTGAATTTTCTTAACATCCAGTTTTGATAAGTTGAAAGAATCCCATAAACTTTGTTTTTGATTTAAAGAAAAGGGTAAAAACGTGAGGAAAAAAATAAATAATACGTATGAAGACACCATCTTGAGTACTGAGCGTTGCAGTGCTTAGTAATTGATTTTATACTTTGAAAAAAAAAGTTAAAATCAGCATTTTAAGCTTCGGTTTAAAGGTTAAGAACGATAACATAATATATTATATTTATTTGCAAATAAGCACAATAATTTTAAAGTATTTTTACAAGGTGTTGCTAAAATTTAGAAACGGTTTAATATATCCCATATTTTCCATTTTTTAGAAAATTGCCCTTTGGCATCTTTTGATGTCAAAACTATTTTGATGACGCTATGAATGTTGGCATAGTGACGTCATCATCAATACATTTAAATTAGGTAATGGTAAGGCGCATGATTTTTCGATTATTTCAATTTTTCGATTTTTTAATTTTTCGATTTTTCGTTTTTTCCACCTTAAAGTGTTTTAACCAAGTGAACGAAATTTGAAATTTTTCCGACCTCCGGAACACTTTAAAACGTCCCCGAAAAACTACGGGTTTGATCGCATAAAAGGTACGTGCGCCCTCCAGGGCCGAATTTGTACACGAATTTTACAAAAACTTTGGAATTTTTTTAAGCAAAAACTATTTAGCCGATTTTTATCGTAAATGACTGAAAATACTCCAATTTAGGGTCTTTACCTTCGGTAAAAATTTCAAGTCTCTGCTGTCAATACTTTTTGAATAATTAAATAAAAACGAAATTTGAGATCGAAAAATCACAAAAAATTGAAAACAAAAGAATACTTTGTTTTTGTTTTATTATTCAACTTTTTATGAATTGTACAAAAAAATGGAAACAATTTTTTATCATTATAATATTACTCACATTAATAGCTTTGCAAGTATGTCCAGTTTTTTGGAAATTATTTGCAAACAAAAAAATTATAAAGAAAAGAACGGTTTGTTTACATCGAAGAAACGTATTTGGTATTGAGTCGTCTTGAGTACATTTTTGAACTTTTTACAGCGTCCCAAAAATTTTTGGGGTGCTATAAAATGCTTAAAAGTATACTTAAAATAAAAAACGATTAGTCATTAAATAACTATTGTGATGTAACTGTTAAAAACGCATGTTTATGGCACGCATATGAAATTGTGGAACGAGCGAAGCGAGTGCCATATTGCATTTTTAACACGAACATCCTACAATAATTTTCTACAAACGAATAATATTTAAAATTTATGAAAATATAGTAGTTTACAGTAACCATGGGTTTGTTATGTACTTTCTCCACTAGTGTAGAAAGTATAACACTGGTGTTACTTTCTACACTTGTCAAAAAAATGACGTGTTTAACGTCTGTCATGAGTGTCAAAAGTGCCATTTTTACACGTTTGTAGAAAAATAATTATTTTCTACAAACACCTAAAAAATGTACATATACAGGGTGTCTCAGACCACCCGTCCACCCTTTTTATTTTGAGAACGCCTTGTCGTACATGGCTGAAACAAAAAAAAATATTACCAAAGCAAATCCGAAGAATGTATTGGTGCACTTATTTTTTTCCGGAATAACCAGGAAGTGCCCAGAACCGGAAGTAACTTTCGATTATTAAATGGCAACATAGGTCAAGTATGATATCGTTTAAAAGGTCTTTTAAAAAGAAACAACTTTTATTAAAATATTTTTTTAATATCTTTCATAATTAACAAAGTAAACGAAAAACTAAAGCAAACAAGTGACAAATGGTTTCTTAAATTATGGAAAAATTAAAACACTACCATCATCCTCAATGGATAAGGGTAGAAGCAATTATGATTTTTTAAATGGAAACATGTATTTTTTGCTTCGCTTGTTAAAAATAATCAACTTGTTTAGGTTATGTATTTACCTTAATTCAAAAAATAAAAAAAGTTGATTATTTTTAACGAATAAAGCGATAAACGTAAAAAAGAGTTTCAATTTAAAAAAATCTTTCTCTTGCCCATTTGCGGATGATGGTAACGATTTAATTTTTCCATAATTTAAGAGACTTGTTTGCATATTTTTTTTTCGTTTAATTTGTTAATTATACAAGATATTAAAAAAATATTTTAATAAAAGTTGTTTCTTTTTAAAAGACCTTTCAAACGATACCATAATCGACCTATGTTGCCGTTTAAAAATCGAAAGTTACTTCCGGTTCCGGGTACTTCCGGATTGTTCCGGAAAAAAATAAGTGCACCAATTGATTCTTCGGGTTTGCTTTGGTAATAATTTTTTTTATTTCAGCCTTCTACGACAAGGCGTTCTAAAAATAAAAGGGGTGGACGGGTGGTCTGAGACACCCTGTATATACAGTGAATTCAAAATAGACTGAAACCGCAACTATGCAACCAAACATGCTCTGTAATCATTTTAGAATTGCTAAGTTGGTGTACCTGTTAATTTTCATTCAAATTTAAATCTGATCTGTCACTTTAACCAAAGCGTCTCTCAGCAGTATTTCTTCGGGTATTTTTCAAGTTATTTCTCAGTGTGTTGCAAATTTTATAAAAAAACATTTTTTTTCAAAACTAAAAATAGTCCAGTCACGATGTTTTTTCACCGGAACTGAACGCGTTCATTTCAGTGTAGCCAACTGTGGGAAACTTCGGTTTCCTACCTTGCAGTGTCAATGGTTTCAATCTTATTTGAATTCACTGTATTATAGGACAAAATTACATACATTAATTAGTATTGATATTTATCGTACAATTGGAAATAGAAATTCCCTTAGAAACCGCACACATAAAAGTGGTTTATTTTCAATTTCTGAGACGCTTGTAACAAAATGGTTTCTATTTTAAATTTCTGAGGATGATTCTAATAAGGAGGTCGAAATTATGCTAGGTATTTTACCAAATGTGTTAATTCCAACAGGATTCCTGGTACATTTATTTTTAATATATTTAAGAAAAATTCGTCGATGGCTGATACCTTATGGGCTTTCTATACAGGGTGGGCCAACGAAAACGAAACAGACGAGTTTTAAAATAGTTAATAAAAAATTTTGAAAAAACGCTCGGACAGGTCAACTTTGGTTTCGAGGGGGACATATTTTGCAATAGAAGTGATTCAAAAATCCATTCACCCCTGTGCTCTATGGACAGAACCCCTAAAATTTTAATAGGGATGGTGGGGTAAGTAATACCTTGTTAGAAAGATCTTTTTACTCAGAGTAACATACAAACAAAAAGTTAAATCGATCGATTCGTTTTAGATATTCAAAATTTAGCAAGTAGAGATTTCATGTCTTTTAAAATTGTGCTATGAAGACCAGGGCTTCAATTTTAAGTGTTTTGATAGGGTAAGTAATACCTCCTGGGAAAGATCTTTTAACCCAAAGTAACATACAAAAACATGTAAAACGCAATTTATTTTCATTTTCTACAAAAGAGAGATTTTAAAAAACAAATTTAAATTTATTCGAGGAATTGTTTAAAATTTTGTAACATCTGGAACAAAACAATGCAAAACATAAAACGATTTATAACCACATTGAGATTCTTTTTATCAGTTGTATTTTGTATTAGTGGTGATTTTCATCGTGTTAAAACTGTTTATGACTAATTATTAGAAATCAACATTTAAAATTTTGTGAACTTCTGTAAAAGCCTCTGCTAGCAATGGTTTATACAATTCCAGAAAGGGTTGAATTAATCACTTATTATTTTAAAAACGATGAGAATGCTCATCGTGCAGCTAATTTATTTAATGAACAACATCCAAACAAACATTGTAACCGAAAATACGTTCTGGAGTTGGTTGCAAAATTTAAAAATACTGGTTCTGTTGGTAATAAGACAGGCGATCCTGGTAATGTTCGTCCAATAAGAAATGAGGTCGTTGAAATAGGTGTTTTGGGACAAGTTGCTGCAGATCCAACTTTAAGCACAAGAAAACTGGAGACTGTGACTAACATCAGCAGAACAACCATTCGCCGAATATTGAAAGGTCACAAATATCATCCCTATAAAATTCATTTAATTCATGAGATAAATGAAGATGATTTTGATAGGCGACTGCAATTTTGTGAGGTGATGACGGAACGGATAATTGCTGATGAAAATTATCTTTATAATATCTGTTTTTCTGATGAGTGCACTTTTTTCTTAAACTCAACCGTTAATCGTCATAATTGTCGATATTGGTCAGATGAGAATCCTCGGGTATTTCATGAAGTTCACACTCAAACTCCTCAAAAATTGAATGTGTGGGTTGGCATTTTTGGAGACCGTCTTATTGGTCCTTATTTTCTAGATGGCAATCTATCAGGGGAATATGTACTTGGATCTACTTCAAAACTTTGTTCATCCATTTCTTGACGATATTATCGAAAATGACGATCGTTATTTAGAAGACCATCTGATTTTCCAACAAGATTGGGCTCCTCCTCATTACACACGGCCTGTTAGGGAATTCTTGGATACGACGTTTCCTGGGCAATGGATTGGGCGTAGAAGACCTTTGGAGTGGCCGCCGCGATCTCCCGATCTTACTCCCCTTGATTTTTTCCTTTGGGGGCATTTAAAAAGTAAGATTTACGCAACGGAACCAGGATCTCTAGCAGAGTTACGACAGAGAATTATTAATGAATGCCGAGAAATTACTGCTGAAATGTTACAAAATGTAAGAATTCGCTTTGAGCAAAATTTGTACGTTTGCCTGGAGGTTGATGGAACTCAATTCGAACATTTAATAAAATAATAAAAACATCCTTGAAAGTGTCGGGATCGATGGGATTCTTTAAAGTGTTAAGTTTTCTTTAAAAAGATTAGTTAAGTTTAGTTTGGTTAAATAAAAAATAATGTGCAATACTGTTTTATTTTGAATTCTTTAAAACAAACCAATCGATTTCACTTTTGTTTTTTTGTATGTTACTTGTGGTAAAAAGAACTTTCCAAGGAGGTATTAGTTACCCTATCAAAAGACTTAAAATTGAAGGCGTGGTGTTCATAGCACAATTTTAAAAGGTATGAAAACTCTACTTGCTAAATTTTGAATATCTTTAAAACGAATCGATCGATTTAACTTTTTTTTTTGTATGTTACTCTGGGTAAAAACATCTTTCCAACGAGGTATTACTTACCCTACCATCCCTATTAAAATTTTAGGGGTTGTGTCCAAAGGGCGAGGGATGAATGGATTTTTGAATCAATTCTATTACAAAGTATGTCCCTCTCGAAACAGTATTACTTACCTTATCAAAACACTTAAAATTGAAGGTGTGGTGTTCATGGCACAATTTTAAAAGGCATGAAATCTCTACTTGCAAAATTTTGAATATCTTTAAAACGAATCGATAGATTTAACTTTTTTTTTGTATGTTACTCTGGATAAAAAGATCTTTCCAACGAGGTATTACTTACCCCACCATCCCTATTAAAATTTAAGGGGTTGTGTCCATAGGGCGCAGGGATGAATGGATTTTTGAATCAGCTCTATTGCAAAATATGTCCCCCTCGAAACTAAAGTTGACCTGTCCTAGCATTTTTTCAAATTTTTTTATTAACTATTTCAAAACTCGTCTGTTTCGTTTTCGTTGGCCCACCCTGTATAAATCCATATGCCGCGTACCAACACTGCTGAAAACTTTGGTGTTTTAGTTTTTATGTCTGGTATTTTGACAACTAATGAGGTTCCCAAATCTTTAATATTATCTACGATCAGGACGTGGATTCGTGAAATCTCACGCAGTGAATGTTAAATTCACCTTCCTCATTGGCCTGGTTCAGACCAAGTGAATTTGGATTCGGTGATGATATTTTGACGCATGCGCTTCGAGGAAGGTGAATTTAACATTCACTGTGTGAGATTTCAGGAATCCACATCCAAGATACATAATTCTTCTCGGTGACCTGCTCCAAATATTCCAATAATTGCGGCAACCTTTATCAAAAGATATTTTTAATCGTTTGAATTTTTCCAAAAATGTTATATATGAGATACCCTCATACAGGGTGAGCTAAAATGTTTGTGGTCAATTCAAATTTGCCGCCTAAAATCTAGGGAATTTTGTCACTTCAAGTTCATAGTAACAGAAAATCATGTCAAAATTATAACAAAGTAACTGGACTACACAAAATCGAGGACTAGGTCGAATATTTTACCGTTGTGTCAATACTTCGAATTTTTGTATTTAGTTATTGTGCCTTCTGTTTCATAATCATCAGTTTTTATCAAGACCTTACATAAATCTTTGTTTTGTGATAGTATTTGCCTCGAAAATGAATGTCATCATTTTCAACATTTGACATTTGTAGCAAAATTTGAGAGCTAATTGTACGTTTTTTATTTTCAAAAACACAAAACCTTAATAAAAAACTGAAATTAATTTGTTTAGAATTCTTGATTTATTACGATTATTATATTCGTTTTGGAAAAAAATATTTGCTAAGCCATTGGATTACTAGGGGATTTTTTTTTTAATTTTTAGTTGTACCAACCTGCCTATTTAATTGCTTACATATCAAAACACAATTATTTTATCATGTAGATAAAATACCCAACCCTGACTGCCACAGCCTCCCTACATTTTTATAATAATTTCTAATATTCTCATAATATTTTATTATTACTTTTGTAAAACTACGTTTGCATTTTTTACACTTATATCATATACCGGGTGGAAATGAAAACCGGGTCACCTCGATAACTTTTTTATTTATGAATAAAAAAATTTGAAATTTGGCTATGTTCTATGGTTCAAAAAAAACAAATTTTATGTGCATTTTTTATTTTCGAAATCACTTCCGGTTTCACCGGAAACACCATGAACTTTGTTTTTTTAAATGTAACATCCCATATTTTTATTCATGGCTTAAAATATTTTTAAAAAAGAAGTATTTTTGAGATATTAGTTTTTATTTTTTTTGTAAAAAAATTTTTTTTCAAAAAAAAAAGGTTTTCGAAGTCGGTGAAAAGTACCAAAACTAATTCTAAATAATTCAAATACCTAAATAAAATTGTAATTTGAAAAAAAATTTAAGTGGTTTTTGAACTATTAATTTTTAAACTTAGTTAATGAAGATTTTATCAAATATCTCACTTTTTTTAAATGCAATGATGCCAGGTCATTCGACTTTTTAAAAAGAGGATTTTATAACGATTATTTTGGTACCCCATAGTAAAATAAAAGCGCCATCTATTAATTAATAGTTGAAGTACTAAGTATAATTTAAATTTGCGGAGTCCAAAAATTGAAAAAATAATTTTTGACATTTTTTTTAACTTTACTTACGACTTGTTTTTTTTTCGAAAAGTAAAAAATCTAGCGATTTTAAATTTTTGCCAAAGGTAAATACCGTTATATTGCATTTTAATAAATATTTGGTTAAAATCGGTTTTTTAGTTTTTTCGGAAAAAAATCGCGAAATTTTGGTACAATAAAATTTCGATTTTACTCGAGTATAACTTTCAAATTCTTTTGAGCAAAAGAATATAAAATATTCTATTCCATAAAGACATTATACCATTCAAGAAAAATGGTGTAAAAGTTGAGATATTTTAAAAACTGTAAGTGTCAGTGATGTAAAACCATCCAACTGAGTTTTATGGGATTTTACGTTTGATTTTTTTCTGAAGCTCACGGTGAAAATTTTGTAATGCTGATTTTTTTCCGCATAAATAAAAACGTAAGAAGAAAAATAAAAAATATTAGGCTATTATAGCTGTTTTTAATGCAAAGTTATGAATTTTCAAACATAATTACAATATAAATTTACTTAAAAAAATCAATTACTTAACAGGGTGGTTTTTTGTCATTCTTAACAAAAATTTTCCTATAAATTATCCTGTTTTTTCAACTTCTTAAAAAGTTATAGCAAATTTAAAATTTCAAAAATTTAATGATTTTTCTGAGGCACCCTGTATATTAATTTTTAAAATAACTAATAACGTTCAAAAAACCAATTTGGTGAGGAAAAAATCTAAATAATGCTACTAATTGATTTAAATAAAACAACGGCAATATAAATATACAGGATCTTCCAGAAAAATCATGAAAATTTATTAAAAAATTTTTGTTCAGAATGAAATAAATAGTAAACTATCTAAAAACAATTGCTGGGCTGGAAAAAAAGTGGGACACCCTTTACAAGAAACATCTATGATTTTTTGCAATAAAATTAATGAAAAATAATTTAAAATTCACGTTTTTTTTTCTAAAAAATCTCCAAGTTCTTAAAAGATGATTTTTTTTCATGCACTTCTTTGCAGTTAATGTAAACTTTCAACTTTGTTGCATGCAGTAAACATTCAAAATTACAAAAAAAAATGTTTGAACTGTTAATTTATTTTGAAGGGAGACATTTTTTGTTTTTAAACCTAATCGTTTAACTTGATTTGTTTTAAAATTTCTACGAAAATCTATAGAATTTTTAGTAAGAAATCTAAAGATTTTCCTAAAAATGTCGTAAACTTTGCTTATAAAACTACAAATTCTTGTGAATTTATTTTATTAACAGATATATAAAATATTTGAGCAAATAAAGTAACAATTAAAAAATGGGTTTGATATAAGAAAATTCTTGATTTTAACACATTTCAGATGATTCTGTAGTACCCTCCATTAGATCTTTTGAAGTGACTTCTTTTGCAAACGAATTACGTATTTCTTCCAACATTTTGGAATTTGAAGAAATTAAAAGCGACATCCAACCTTTCGTAGTCATTACTTGCAGACTATTCTTCTTAATGAAGTCAATTATTTTAATTAGAAACAAATGAGGTAACTATGGAAATTGTCCATTACAACCCATATAACAAATTTAAATTTAAAGACCTTTAAACTCAAATGATTTGACCAGAATTTGGATATTATAATAAATTTTACTTTAGTTTTATCTTCAAATACAATAATTTAAAAGTATTTGTACAGGGTGATGCTAAAGTTTAGAAACGGTTTAATATTTTTAATGTTTCACATTTCTTAGAAAATCGCCCTTTGGCATCTTTTGATGACAAAAATATTTTGATGACGTCATGAATGTTGGTATAGTGACTTATTTGTAAGGCGCCTGATTTATCGATTTTGGGATTTTTCAATTTTTCGATTTTCGGATTTTGTATGCTGTAAAGTAATAGCGTTACAGAGTCGGTAAATGAACAACATTTTTTTTTGAAAATACACATTTACTAAAATCTAAAAAACTAAAAAAACAAAATTGTAAACCATCTAAAAATTTTGGGTTTTATAAAATTACTGAAAAAACACATTTTATTAAAATTATTGAAAACTATAATATTTACAATTCGAAAAACTTTGAAAAAATCATGGAAGAAAAAAACGTCGGGTTTTCAACATTTAACTCCCTATCACCTTAATACCTTAAATTAAGAAAAAACAAAAATTCGTATAGAATAGATAAGTTGATTTTATTTTATTAATATTAATTTTAATTAATTAATTTTCTATTATCTTTCATTAGCGGAGTTGATATTGCAGAAAATCGAAAAAAAAATTTTTGGAATTTTCTCATGGGAATCGATTTTTATTTTGTTTCTCGGAAACTACAAGACTTAGTGGTTTCAAAATTTCAAAAGCTTAACAATGGGGATTGACGCAATTTGAAAATATTTGGTGAAAATTCCCTTTAAAACCCGACGCAGATGAGATTTATCAAAGTTGACGGCTCTGACAACTCTAAAAGAAGCAAGAAAAATCGAAGGGAAAAAGGTATTGTGTGAACTTGGTATCTCAGAGTTCTGTATTAGGACCTCTATTATGGATCATCCCCTATGATGGAGTATTAAAACTAAGAATACCAGAGCTAGGCGCATATGTTGACTATCTTGGCGATCGGAAAAACCAAAGAGGACCCAATAGATGCCATGACGAAATACTTGGATGAATAGCATCACCATCTTTATTGGCGCAGGTAGGAAAAACACCGAAGTTAAAACGTTGAGGTGAGATGTAATCCACAAAAAAGCAATCATAGACATTGGAGTAGAGTAGGATAAGAACTTATCCTTCGGAGAGCATCTATTAATACAGTTTTTATAGTTGCAATATCTTTGAAAGTCTTGGAGAGTATCAGGATCTTTAAAATAATTGAGTACGTAGGCTTCAGGATTACAAATTTTAATGAAAACATTAGCCAAAAGGTATTTTCGTAAACTTTCGTAGCTCTAATCCTCATAAATAAACAAAGAAGTCGTAATTTTAAAATTTAATAGTTGTAAGTGATGATTTTGTAGGTGTAGGTCATCAAAAATGTGTCCAAAATATTGCAGAATAAAAATTTTGATAAGAAAACTTTTGAAAATTATTTATGGGTAGTGGTATTTTAATTTTAGGCTAGAAGGAGTCTTTAAAATAATTATGTACATAGGTTTCGGGATTACAAATTTTAATGAAAACGTTACCCAAAAAGTGTTTTCGTATATTTTAGTAACTCTACTCCTCATAAATGATAGGAAGAAATCATGGTATTAAAGAATAATAGTTGTAGATCATCAAAAATGTGTCCAGAGTAAAATATTTTGGTTAAAAACTATTAATCAAGGGTAGTTGTACTTTAATATTAGGTTAGGAAGAACCTCAGGGCCTTTAAAATAATTTAGTGCATAAGCTTCATGATTACAAATTTTAATGAAAACATTACCCAAAAAGTTTTTTCCTACATTTTAGTAACTGTACTCCTCATAAATGATAGGAAGGTTTTAAAGAATAATAATTGTAGATCATTAAAAATGTGTCCAAAAAAAAATGGATATCCTCTACGTAATAGGGACGTTTTTGTAGACAGTTCCTAATCAATGTGATGTTTTCAGGAATATCGAGCCCATTACGTTTTTTTAAAAGAAGTTTATGGTCTACTTTATAAAAGGCTTTGCTGATCTCTTTAAATATAGCATTCGTCTACAGTCTTTTACGCCAAGTGCGTCTGAGATATACTGGATGAAGTTAGAGATTTACTGAGGTATGAGTTTTCACTTTGAAGGAAACTGAAAAGGTTTATGAGGATGGATTCAAGGATCTTGGAAAATTAAGGTAACATCATCAATGATGACCAACGAATTTAAGCCAAATATCTGATATTTGCGTAGTTGGTTTAGAGTATCTGCTTTGAAAATACTCAACAAATCCATTGCTAGAGGAGTCATCAAGTGTACGATTTTCGAATTTAATATAACGTGGTATTCTGGTAGATTTCCTCATATCCTCAGACTGTTACTGTACGATCAGAACTTATTAGAGCAAGCTTGGCGGTGATATTGAGTAGAAAAGAGAAGAAAAGGCAGAATGGTAAAGAAAATAACAAAACGATACAAAAAAATTAAGGAATGGGTGTGTAAAAAAAGATGATAATAAACATTTTTGATTATCTGGTAACATTTTTGCAAAAAGTTTATTAAAATTTCGAATTTAAGAATTAAACAATTCAAAAAAATGTCACTGTCACTGTCACTGAAGTAGTTAATTTCTGAATAGAAATCCTTTATTAGTAGTATATTAATTACTGAAAATATTTTATAAAGTGAAATATTGATAACAATAATCCATTGACAAAGGAGTAATTAAAAAGAACTTTTGAAAATGAATTAAATATGAAAATATGATTAAAAGTATTGAGGATAACGATTCTGAAGACTCAATTGTACTAGTGAATTACCCTAAAGATAATCATTTAATAAAATTTATAAAAGAAAATGATTGGAATGTAAATTCACAAGATTTAAAAAGTTCTGAACATTCAAAAAGAAAAACTAATCAAAATAAAAAGAAATACAAAAATATGCCTTTAAAAACTAAATGCAACGGATGTAATTTAAAATTTGGAAAATCTCAATTTAGAATTTCATGTTTTAAATGTAATGCATGATATCATTTAGATTGTACCAATTTTAATAAAAATGATTTAGAAGATAGTACAGAATGGATCTGTAATACTTGTGATAAACAAATAATAAATACAAAGGATGAACAATCACAAATTATTAACATTAATAAAGATGTATGTTGTAATCATTGTAATGAAATTATATTAAAAGAAGAAAATTTTATTTATTGTGATGGGTTTTGTAATAAAACATTTCATATTAAATGCCAACATATTATATACAATGATTTTTTTAAACAATTTATAAAACACAAAAAAAATTTTATGTGGATGTGTAATGAATGCAAAGAAGAAATTACAAAAATTAAAAACTTTGAAACTAAACCAAATAAAATTTATGAAATCATTAACACTGAAAAGAATTTGGTTAATAACGATATTTTACCCAAAATTGAAGAAATTTTTGAAAAAAATATTGAAAAATTAACTTTACTATCCAAGAATAATAACGAACAGCAAAAGTCATTAAATTTTTCTTATGCAGATATAACAAAAATCAATTTAAACAATACTACAACAGCAAATAATTATGTAAACTCTATAAATAAAAATAACTGTTCAAAAATAATTATTAAACCCAAAAAGAAACAAACAAACTATCAAACAAAAGAAGAAATTCAAAACAAGATAAATCCTGCTGAAATTAAAACTGGTGTACAAGTATTAAAATTTATCAAAAATGGAGGAATTTTGTTAAAATGTCGAACTGAAAATGAAACTAATAAATTAACAGAAGTACTAGAAAATAAAATTAGCAATGATTACGATGTCTATCGTACTAAACTTAAAAATCCAAGACTATACATTACAGGATTAAATAAAAAATATGATGA
The DNA here is from genome assembly GCA_963971135.1 of Stenus bimaculatus. Lineage (NCBI taxonomy): Eukaryota > Metazoa > Arthropoda > Insecta > Coleoptera > Staphylinidae > Stenus > Stenus bimaculatus. The sequence continues at coordinate 21,927,201 of OZ020186.1, forward strand.
TACATCACTTATAGAAGAAATGAGAAGTTTAAATCATTATATTAATAATAATGATGAACTAAAAATAATTCATCAAAGAAAATCAAATCATTCTAACAAATGGATCATATATTTTGACGTAAATGGAAGTTTATACAACAAAATTATTAATCAAAAGATATTAATTGGTTGGCAATACCATATTATAAAAGAGGATTTAAATATTTTTAGATGTTATAATTGTTGTGGATTTGGACATAAAACAAAATTATGTACCAGAAATAAATCGTGCATGTTTTGTTCAGGAAATCATGAAACACATGATTGCAAATCAAAGATTCCAAAATGTATTAATTGTGAATATGTTAAATTAACTTATACTCCTAATAAAGAATTTAAATGTGATCATGCTGCAAACAGTGAAGAATGTTCAATATTTAAAAAAAAAATTCAATACACTAAATCCAAAATTGATTACAATATTACTAGAATATGATTCATTTAAAGAAGATATTTAATATGAAACTTGGAGGTGAAAAACAAAATGGTGATATTGCAATATATTTAGCAGAATATGTTACCTTCCATATTATAGAAATTTTAAATCAAAAATTTATCTATATAATGAAACGATATTTGATACGAAATTACTTTAATTGTAAGTATAATAATAGGAATCGAATCTTTGAACAATTTTCAAGCTACTTTATTATAAAAGCACTTAAAATTATATTTATAATTATATCAAAAGAAATTTTAAATGAACACAATTTATCATATAAATAATTATAATTTAAAAATTATTTATTTAAATATATGTAGCTTGAAAAATAAATTAGATGAATTAGAAATCATTATAAATAATAATAAACCTGATATTGTTATTTTAACAGAAATTTGGGTAAAAAAATTAGAAGTAAAGTATTTCAATATTCCAAATTATAATTCAATATTTAATTGTAGAGACACTAAACGAGGTGGTGGTGTAGCTATTTTTATTAAAAATATTTTTCAACATCAAATAATTGAAAGTAATAACAATCTTTACAATACAATAATTTTTGAAACAGTTAATACAATTCCTAAACTTAAATTTATTGCTCTTTACAATCCACCAAATAATTCAAAACAAGATTTTTTCCACTATTTAGATAAACTTTTAACAGATAATTTAAAAGCAATTATAATTGGAGACATGAATGTTAATTTACTTGAAAATTCTTTTATAAAAAAATCATATTTGGAAATTATTGATAGTAATGGTTTTAAAATCTTGAATCAAATTAACACAAAATTTATCACAAGGTTTAAAAAAGATAAAGAAGGTTCAATCATTGATCATATTATATCAAATTACTTTGAACTTAACCATGAAATTAAAATTGAGCAAAATTCTATTAGTGACCATAACTTAATTTTTTTAAACTTAAAAAAAATTACAGCTTCTTTATCTAAAATGGAATTAAAATTATTTAAAATTGTCAACTATAAACAAGCTGAAATAGATCTTTATAATGAGATCTATAAGAATAATCCTAATAACTTTGAAAGTTTAGATTATATAATTAAAACTGTTATTAGTAAAAATACAAAGGAATTCAAATACAGAGTTAGATGTGAGAATAAATGGTTGACAATTGAAATAATTAAAAAACTTAAACAGAGAAATAAACTTTTTAAAATTAAAAAATCCAAAAATTGTTCTTTTAATGTATTAAATAAGTATAATGTACTATGTAAAGAAATTAAATCAATGATTAGAAAAGAGAAAAAAAATTATAACATTAAATTAATAGAAAATGCTAATGGAAGTCCTAAAAGATTATGGCAAAATTTAAATGAAATTATTAATAATAATAAATTATCATATAGAATTCCAAAAACTATTGATAATTTTGTATCAATTGATAAAATAAATAAATTTAATGAATATTTTGCAAATATAGGCACTGAACTGGCAAATAAAATTGTAAATGTTAAAAATAATTTGTATAATCTACCTTTTAATAATAAAACTATTTTCTTTGAAGAAACTAATGAAAATGAAATCTTGGAAATTATTAGAAATTTAAAAATGCATACTTCATGTGGACCTTTTAATATAAATGCAAAAATTATAAAAAAATTACAAATGCCATTAATACCAGTAATTGTAAAAATATTTAATAAATATATTTTGGATGGCATTTTTCCGGATTATTTAAAAAGAGCAGTAATAATTCCAATACATAAATCTGGTTCTAAAAAATATCCTTCTAATTATAGACCGATTTCATTATTATCCAATTTTTCCAAAATTTTCGAATTAGTAATCAAATCTAGGTTAATTAATTTTATTAAAAATACTTCTCAATTAGATAAATTTCAATTTGGTTTTCAAGAAAACAGTTCAACTCAGTCAGCATTATTGGAAGTTATTCATTTTATTAATAATTCGTTAGATAAAGACAATTATGTTGCAGGAGTATTTGTTGATTTAAAAAAAGCATTTGACACTATTGATCAAGACATATTATTAAATCAATTGTATAGATTGGGCATAAGGGGAAAAACACATGACTTAATGACAACTTATTTGAAAAGAAGAATAATTCAAACAAAATTTAATAATTATGTTAGTGATCCATGTGAAATTAATATAGGTGTCCCCCAAGGATCAATACTTGGTCCTCTGTTATATTTAATTTACGTTCAGAATATACAATATGTAAATCTTTTTGGAAAATATGTTATGTTTGCTGACGACACTGTCTTATTATATAGTGGTAAAACGAAAAGTATTTTAGAGGAATTAATTAATAATGATTTGATAAAATTTAATAATTGGTTATTGGGTAATAAGCTTACTATAAATACCGACAAAACGGAAATTTTAGTTTTTAAACAAAAAAACAAATCAATAATTGATTTAAATATTATAATTAATAATAAAAAAATTAAGCTAGCTGAATCAATCAGATATTTAGGCATAACTTTAGATGTGAAATTAAATTTTTATCAACATGTGGATAATATAAAACAAAAAAATTATACCGTTGATTGGTGCTATTAGAAGATGTGGACCATTTCCGAAAAGAATTGCTTATTTATTATTTTATGCATATATACATAGTAATATTATTTATGGATTACCAATTTGGTTACAAGGTAACTCATTATTAATAAACACTGTTCAAAGATTGATGTCAAAAAGTATTAAAACATTGTTTAACTTACCTTTTTTAACACCAACAAGAGAAGTTTACTTTAATACTCAAATTTTTAATATAAGTAATACAATATTATTAGAAAATTGTAAACTTATTTTCAAAATTAAAAGTAATCTGATTAAAACAAATTTAGTGCTTAAAACTAATACAGAATTTCATAAATTTAACACAAAAACGTCCAATCAAATTCATCTAAATTTGATAAAAACTATTAAAAGTAGAAATGATTGTCTATTTAATGCTGTTAAACAATTTAATAAATTGTCATCAGATGTTCAAAATTCCAGTTCAATTAAAAAATTTACAACAAATATTAAAAACTATATTTTATATTTACCGGAATGAAAATAATTATTTACAATACATTCATCTAGTTTAAAGATTGTTTTGAGATTGTGTTCTTTTTATAACATGTTGATTGAATAAATTTTGTTGATCTATTGCATTGCATTTAAATAAATAAATAAATAAACACAATTAAACTGTTTTGCTGATGAATGTTGTGAGGAGGAGGAGGAATGTTGAAATTGTTGCAGCAGCAGCTCCACCATCATCACCAATACCACCACCATCATCACCACCATCACCACCATCACCACCATCACCACCACCATCATTACCATCATCAGGGTTTTCAAAATATTCTTGTAAAGTTTTCTCATTTCTTTCAAACCATTCACTGTTAGTTTTAAGCATTTCTTTTATTTCATTTATTTCTACTGTATCGTTATTATTTTCCAAAAAAATTTGAAACTAAAATAATAGAGTTTATTAATTTATTTGAGATTTTTTCAGTTTTTCACATACTTCCTCTATTTGAGTTCTTGATGTTAACCTATCAGCTACGTTGTTAATGACTTCCGATAAAGAATTAAACCCGTGGAAGCTGAAATATCACAATTTTTAGAAAATATCCTAATTTTTAATTAAACTTACTTGTTTTCAATATAAGTATGATGGTTTTTCAAAAATTCAAAAGCTATTTCAACTCCTTTAGGGGTTCCTGTAAGGACAGCTTCGAAAACCGCCATCTTATCTAATTTTCTAAATCGTTTACGAGATATTTTATCATCAAGCGTCATATTTAAGTATCTTAAACATAAATTTCAATATTTTTGTTGAATTTGTTTTGATAAAATTACTCTTTAAGATATTTTTCGTTTTTGATGCAACCCAAAGCAGTGATGATAGTTTCTTGTTCTTGTGGGAAAGTTTTTGTTTCCAAAAGTCCTTTCACAAATTTCCAATCTTCTTCTTCTCTTTCGGAAGTGCGTAAGCCAACGCAAAGTACAATACTTTGCAAATTTGCGTTTAAACTAAAAAGTAAATAATTTAAAAATATCATTGTTTTTTTTTGACCTTACATTGGTTCATTTTTTAGTGTTGATGTAATAAGATCAGTTTCTTCTTTTTTGTATTCTTCAAACAATTTTTTGGCTTTATCCACGCAAGTTGCTTCATTAATTTCACAAGCCCATTGAAGAATAAGAACCTTTCTCAACATTTCAAAATGTTCTACGTTTTTGGTTTCAAAATCAACTGAGTTAATAACATTTTTCATCAAAATTTGCATTTGCTCCTAAAAAATAATAATTTAAGAATTATAACAAAAATAATATTAATCTTACATCAATTGAATTTCTGATATTTTTATCTGTGAATCTTCTGCGAAGGAATGAGAAGGAGTTTAGAGCTGCATACCAAGGTAGATACTCAGTTTCTTTTTTCAAAAAGGAAATTATTTCAAAAGCTTTAACATAGTCTATTTTTCCTGCACGTGCAAAATTCATGTAATCATCCACGATTTGTGCTCTATTGATGGTTGAAATCATAGTTCTATTATTTTTTAGAGTTTTCAGTATTTCATCCAAAAGTACACCTTCATATTTAACCCTGTAATAACCTAAAAATTGAAGATTTTAAGTATATTTTGAGATTTTTTTTTGTAAATACTACCAGTTTGATCTACATTAAAAATTAGGAAATCTCCTTTTGGAACATTAGTTAATTCCAACGTTTCGTTTACCATTATATCGTTTACTTTTATTGTTTTGCGTTTTTTTGAAGAATAGGTTAGCGAAATATGCCAGTTTTTTTCAATTTTCGTGGTTATTGATTGTTCATAGAAGAAACGTTCCTAAAAGTTAGTATTTTAATTAGTTTCTACCTAAAACTTAGCCTATCATGCCAAGGTGGAAGTAAAGTTTTAGAATCAAAAATGATTTTTGTAAAATCTTGCATCACCCTGTAAGATATTAGGGGTAAATATTTCGTAAACGTCACCGAGGATTGTGCATCATTAGGTACTGAGAACTTACCCCTTCTCTTCCACCCGCTAACGAGTAGATCGCTACGTAACGACAGTATGTATAAGATAATTCATAATTCGCTCCCTGGTAAGTCACTAAAACGCTGTTCACAATAGCAATCTGTACCGAAACAGTGTGAAAACAAAAATAATTTTTTTTTGAAGTAATAGAATATTTAATTGGTGATTTTTAGATTCTAGACGCCCTCTGAAGTAATTTTATGAACTACTCGAAAGGACGTTTTTTGCGAGGAGCGTCCAAAAAGGTAGTTTTTTCGTACGATTTCAAAAATTCCGGTTCCGATGTAAAGAGGGATGTTGGTTCCAAGTGTCTTTCGAATTTTAAATTTTTTGGACCTCCCCGACACTTTGAAAAAAATTCCCGAAAATGGTCGATTTTTTCGCCTTTTTTCGGGTTTTCGGCGGCATTAACTTTGAAAAATCGCAATTCCGTCGGATTCTAAAGGGAAGCGACAAAATTAGGCCCCTTTTATTCTTACATCCTGGAGATTACCGTCACCGATTTTTAAGCCTCCCGGTGCAATGGTGTGACGTCACGGCCCCGAGACGCAAACTGTACAATTCTACCGTTTTTTCGGACGAAGAAAGTACCAAAACATTTTAGCTTTGATTAGAACTTCTGCAGGAGGAAAAAATGGCGGTGGCTTTATTCCTCATTTAAATTCCACGTTTTACCTTAAAACGGGAGTTTTTTTGATGCGTTTACTCTTTATGTCGTTTTGGTGCCCCCAAAGTGACGCTTTATTTTTCGCGCTATTTTGACGCGGACTTTGAAAATTCGTAACTTTTCATCGGAACAACCTGTAATACTCGAATATTTTTTATTTTACTTATTTGGTATTTACTTATGAGAGAAAAAATCGGCACCTCGAAATTTTTACCCTGGACCCCGGAAAAAAATCGAACGTTAAATGTTCAAAAAATCGGGTAAAACGCGGTTCAACCTGGACCCATCTGTCTCCCGCAGTTTTCAAAATTTTAGCAATTTTCTTTCGCAATTTTTTACAATGTATAGGCTACTCAGATTTTTTATATTTGGTAGAGTTGGGAAATTACGTACAAATAATCTCGAAATTTTGATTTAGCGGTGAGTGGCTCTCGGTCATTTTTTAACGGATTTTTAATTTTAAAAACACTTTAGAATCTACTCTTTGAACCGAAAGCTTCAACGCATAGAGTATTTTAAATTTCGAGAAAATAACGAAAAAAAAAATTTTTTATATCTCATTTTTAAAAGTCGAATCAAATTCACCCTTCAAATTATATCTTAACCCTACTTGATGCACCTTTCCTAAAAGCTCTTTAAGTCCACTTTACGTCAAAAAAAGAATCACGTCGCTATCTCTTTCCGTTTTCGAGTTATCACCGAAAATGCAGCTAAAATAAAGAAAATCTCCGTTTGGAGCCAAAAAAAAAATTCGGTCTCAAATATTTCACTTTTCACAAAATAATTAATATCTTCAAAACTAAGTTTGCCATTTTTAAATCGATACAAATTCATGTTGTTCATACTAAATTTCTATCCGGTTTTAGGGTCATTGGAAATACCAACTAACTCAAACTGACTAACTTCAATTTCCAAAGATATCATTATTTTTGCCTTTTAGCAGTACTAAAATCAATTAGCATATTTTTCAAAAACTAGAGATGCTACGAAAAATGCTACGTATTTTTGGATCAAAACTATCCAAACTCAGTTCTTACTTTTGCGGTACCAAAACTAAAATGACATTTTTTTTAGTTGTGTTTTTGATGAAGCCAAAAATACATCTGATGATTCTGAAATACAATTGATACTTTCTGAAAATAAATGGTTGTTCTGAAATACCATTCACGTTTCTGAAATCCAAGTGATGATTTTTGAAATTGCATTGATCTTTTCTAAAACTAGAAGTGGTTTAGAATTTTTGGTTTAACAACATTAAAGGTATTTTGATATAATGAAATGAAATTTTTGAAAATATTTTTACCTGTTTTACTACAATAGTTTGAGTTTTTCCGTTAACTTTTTTTCGGCTTACAGTGATGAATGGGTAACCTGGTTGATCAGTCCAACTTTCCATAAAATCAGCCCATTTAGTTGTTCCATTAGAATCAATGGCTGCATATAAATCTTTAGGTTCAACAATTTTACTAAAACCAATTGAAGTTTTAATATTATATTAAATTAATTTTATTTTTGTTTACTTATTTTTTAAGTACTTTTGTATGATTTCTTGAAATTGTTTTCTATTTTCAAGAGCGTATAATAACATCCTAATAATCGAAGCACCTTTATTAGTGCTGATTGAATCAAATTTTGTTCCAATTTCATTTTGTGTATCAACTGGGTGATTTAATGATTTAGTGTTTTGAAAACCATCAGTGATAAGAACCAAATGCATTTTTTCCACGACGAATTGTTGCTCCATATTCCAACCATCAAAATAATTATTATGTACCTGAAATTAAGTTTATTAAAAGGTTTTTTATAAAAAAAAATTGTAGTTATTACGAAATCAGTTATGAAATACTCAAAAAACGTAGCGAAACCTTCGTTTAACCAAATATAATCCCACCATTTTGGAGTAACTAAATTACCAAACCACATATGAGTATTCTCATGTGCGATTGCGGAAGATACCAGTTGCTTATTTCTTTCAGTTGATTTTTTGGGATCAATCAAAAGTTTGCTTTCTCTAAAAGTGATTAAACCCCAATTTTCCATGGCTTCACCTGTAAAATCAGGAATTGTAAAATGATCCAATTTTTTCATACCCAAATCGCCTAAATCCCAATAAACTATATTTGTGAATTCTATTAATTCTGTCCATATTTTTGAAATTTCTTGCATTGCGTACTTCGTGTTTTCAATGAGATCTTCCGCAGCCCAAATTATGTTTTCAAATTTCACACTTTCGTTAACATATTTTGTGTCAGGATATATTATATTTTTAGTTTTGAACTCGTATAATATAAAAAAAGCAATTTGATATGTTGACATTCTTGGAGTTAGGAAGAATTTGGATTTTCTTGGTTCACCGCTGTAATTACTAATTTATGAATTCAATTTCAAGATAATTTAGATACTAACAATACAATACTTCTTCGTGATTGACTGGAATATGCCCAACATTTTTCCGGATGAAAAATAGTGATATCAAAGGTAGCTTTGTATTGGGGCTCGTCTAAACAAGGAAACGCTCTTCTAGCATGGATTGGTTTAAATTGTGTCATGGCAATTACTCTAAAAATACAAAAAATAAATAATTTTCTTATAAAATTTTAGTACCATTTACTTTTTTTCACCTCCTTCTTCATAGTTAATACGGCATAAACCATACATATCTTTTGAAAATTCGGCTTCATAAGATTTTATATTCAAAGTAATTAATCCATCCGTAGGTTTAATTGTATTACCCAATTTAATTGTAATTATATCTGCTTTATTGGGTAATAATTCGGATTTAATTTTATCAATTGGTAATTTTATATCAGGCTCCTTTGTTACTTCCAAGTCTTCAAATTTTATCGGTTTCATAGTTGATCCAACGTGTAATTGAATAAAATTTGTGTCTATTTTTGCTTTTAATAGAATTTTTACAGCTCCTTTAAACGTTTCTTGCTTTTCCATATCCGCTAAATTTATAGTTATCATGTAATTATCCACTTCAAAATTCTCATCCAAACGGTTTTTTGGTTCAAGATCTTTAAAATAACTATCACTTTGAATCTCAAAACTAATTTATTATTATCATTGTGCAACATTGTAACCTTAAGGTGTACAATGATCAAAAAGGACTTAAATTAAAGCGTAAATAATGCACCACAATATACATCATTCATTTAATTTAAATAAAAATAATAAGGTGCTTTTAATAACACCACTATTTACAACAAAAATTAATATCACACGTTTAAAGCAATAAAAATGCAAATTATAAAAAGTCCTTAAATACAAGTAACATATTAAATTAAAGCTGCATAAAATCTGTATAAACCAAATTTTAAATCACGAAAATCCGATTAAAAATTACATTTTTATCAACGATTGTTTAAAACCCCTAATTGTAAAATTGCCATTTAAAATCGAAAATATTTTTTATATTAAAAATTTATGAAATTTGATTGTAGATAAAGTTATCTTTAATCAAGCGTGAGTTTTTTAAACGAATTTATATAAAGTGATTTTTTTGATAAAAATATTTTATGCACTTTCAATGCCCAAAAATGCCATTTCCACTAAAGCTAGACTAACAAAAATAGTATTATTAAAAAATGTCGACAATTTCCTATGAAATGGAGGTGTTTAAGTAATATTTTCTTCATGGGACCTTTTTTGAAAATTGAATTTAAAAAATAGTCATTTTTGGTGTTAAATTTTTTTTTTTTAAACTTGATTTAAAATTTAAAGGCGGTTAGTTTTGATGAATTTATAAGAAAAATTTTTAACCTAAACTAAAAATTAGAGTAATATATCTACAATAGGAAAGTCGAAAATCAATGATGGGTATTAAAAATAAATTTTTTATCAACGATTGTTTAAAACCCTTAATTGTAAAATTGCCATTTAAAATCGAAAAAATGCTATTTTTTATAATTTTTTAAATGAAATTAAAAATTTATGAAATTTGATTGTAGATAAAGTTATCTTTAATTAATCGTGAGTGATAATTCACATTTTCTAAACGAATTTATATAAAGTAATTTTTTTGATAAAAATATTTTATGCAATTTCAATGCCCAAAAATGGCATTTCCACTAAAACTAGACTTACAAAAATAGTATTATTAAAAAATGTCGACAATTTCCTATGAAATGGAGGTGTTTAAGTAATATTTTCTTCATGGGACCTTTTTTGAAAATTGAATTTAAAAAATAGTCATTTTTGGTGTTAAATTTTTTTTTTAAACTTGATTTATAATTTAAAAGCGGTTAGTTTTGATGAATTTATAAGAAAAATTTTGAACCTAAATTAAAAATTAGAGTAATATATCTACTATAGGAAAGTCGAAAATCAATGATGGGTATTAAAAATAAATTTTTTATCAACGATTGTTTAAAACCCCTAATTGTAAAATTGCCATTTAAAATAGAAAAATGCTATTTTTTATATTTTTTTAAATGAAATTAAAAATTTATGAAATTTGATTGTAGATAAAGTTATCTTTAATCAATCGTGAGTGATAATTCACATTTTCTAAACGAATTTATATAAAGTAATTTTTTTGATAAAAATATTTTATGCGATTTCAATGCCCAAAAATGGCATCTCCACTAAAACTAGACTTACAAAAATAGTATTACTAAAAAATGTCGACAATTTCCTATGAAATGGAGGTCTTTAAGTAATATTGTCTTCATGGGACCTTTTTTGAAAATTGAATTAAAAAAATAGTCATTTTTGGTGTTAAATTTTTTTTAAACTTGATTTAAAATTTGAAAGCGGTTAGTTTTGATGAATTTATAGGAAAAATTTTGAACCTAAATTAAAAATTAGAGTAATATATCTACAATAGGAAAGTCGAAAATCAATGATGGGTATTAAAAATAAATTTTTTATCAACGATTGTTTAAAACCCTTAATTGTAAAATTGGCATTTAAAATAGAAAAATGCTATTTTTTATATTTTTTTAAATGAAATTAAAAATTTATGAAATTTTATTGTAGATAAAGTTATCTTTAGTCAATCGTGAGTGATAATTCACATTTTCTAAACGAATTTATATAAAGTAATTTTTTTGATAAAAATATTTTATGCAATTTCAATGCCCAAAAATGGCATTTCCACTAAAACTAGACTTACAAAAATAGTATTACTAAAAAATGTCGACAATTTCCTAGGAAATGGAGGTGTTTAAGTAATATTTTCTTCATGGGACCTTTTTTGAAAATTGAATTTAAAAAATAGTCATTTTTGGTGTTAAATTTTTTTTTTTAACTTCATTTAAAATTTAAAAGCGGTTAGTTTTGATGAATTTATAAGAAAAATTTTGAACCTAAATTAAAAATTAGAGTAATATATCTACAATAGGAAAGTCGAAACTCAATTATGGGTATTAAAAATAAAATTTTTATCAACGATTGTTTAAAACCCCTAATTGTAAAATTGCCATTTAAAATCGAAAAAATGCTATTTTTTATAATTTTTTAAGTGAAATTAAAAATTTATGAAATTTTATTGTAGATAAAGTTATCTTTAATCAATCGTGAGTGATAATTCACATTTTCTAAACGAATTTATATAAAGTAATTTTTTTGATAAAAATATTTTATGCAATTTCAATGCCCAAAAATGGCATTTCCACTAAAACTAGACTTACAAAAATAGTATTACTAAAAAATGTCGACAATTTCCTATGAAATGGAGGTGTTTAAGTAATATTTTCTTCATGGGACCTTTTTTGAAAATTGAATTTAAAAAATAGTCATTTTTGGAGTTAAATTTTTTTTTTAAACTTGATATAAAATTTAAAAGCGGTTAGTTTTGATGAATTTATAAGAAAAATTTTGAACCTAATTTAAAAATTAGAGTAATATATTTACAATAGGAAAGTCGAAAATCAATGATGGGTATTAAAAATAAATTTTTTATCAACGATTGTTTAAAACCCTTAATTGTAAAATTGCCATTTAAAATCGAAAAAATGCTATTTTTTATAATTTTTTAAATGAAATTAAAAATTTATGAAATTTGATTTTAGATAAAGTTATCTTTAATTAATCGTGAGTGATAATTCACATTTTCTAAACGAATTTATATAAAGTAAGTTTTTTGATAAAAATATTTTATGCACTTTCAATGCCCAAAACTAAAGCTAAATTTACAAAAATAGTATTATTAAAAAATGTCAACAATTTCCTATGAAATGGAGGTGTTTAAGTAATATTTTCTTCATGGGACCTTTTTTGAAAATTGAATTAAAAAAATAGTCATTTTTGGTGTTAAATTTTTTTTTAAACTTGATTTAAAATTTAAAAGCGGATAGTTTTGATGAATTTATAAGAAAAATTATGAACCTAAATTAAAAATTAGAGTAATATATCTACAATAGGAAAGTCGAAAATCAATGATGGGTATTAAAAATAATTTTTTTATCAACGATTGTTTAAAACCCCTAATTGTAAAATTGCCATTTAAAATCGAAAAAATGCTATTTTTTATAATTTTTTAAGTGAAATTAAAAATTTATGAAATTTTATTGTAGATAAAGTTATCTTTAATCAATCGTGAGTGATAATTCACGTTTTCTAAACGAATTTATATAAAGTAATTTTTTTGATAAAAATATTTTATGCACTTTCAATGCCCAAAAATGGCATTTCCACTAAAACTAGACTTACAAAAATAGTATTACTAAAAAATGTCGACAATTTCCTATGAAATGGAGGTGTTTAAGTAATATTTTCTTCATGGGACCTTTTTTGAAAATTGAATTTAAAAAATAGTCATTTTTGGTGTTAAATTTTTTTTTTAAACTTGATATAAAATTTAAAAGCGGTTAGTTTTGATGAATTTATAAGAAAAATTTTGAACCTAAATTAAAAATTAGAGTAATATATCTACAATAGGAAAGTCGAAAATCAATGATGGGTATTAAAAATAAATTTTTTATCAACGATTGTTTAAAACCCTTAATTGTAAAATTGCCATTTAAAATCGAAAAAATGCTATTTTTTATAATTTTTTAAATGAAATTAAAAATTTATGAAATTTGATTGTGGATAAAGTTATCTTTAATCAATCGTGAGTAATAATTCACATTTTCTAAACGAATTTATATAAAGTAATTTTTTTGGTAAAAATATTTTATGCAATTTCAATGCCCAAAAATGGCATTTCCACTAAAACTAGACTTACAAAAATAGTATTATTAAAAAATGTCGACAATTTCCTATGAAATGGAGGTGTTTAAGTAATATTTTCTTCATGGGACCTTTTTTGAAAATTGAATTTAAAAAATAGTCACTTTTGGTGTTAAATTTTTTTTTAAACTTGATATAAAATTTAAAAGCGGTTAGTTTTGATGAATTTATAAGAAAAATTTTGAACCTAAATTAAAAATTAGAGTAATATATCTACAATAGGAAAGTCGAAAATCAATGATGGGTATTAAAAATAAATTTTTTATCAACGATTGTTTAAAACCCTTAATTGTAAAATGGCCATTTAAAATCGAAAAAATGCTATTTTTTAAAATTTTTTAAATGAAATTAAAAATTTATAAAATTTGATTGTAGATAAAGTTATCTTTAATCAATCGTGAGTGATAATTCACATTTTCTAAACGAATTTATATAAAGTAATTTTTTTGATAAAAATATTTTATGCAATTTCAATGCCCAAAAATGGCATTTCCACTAAAACTAGACTTACAAAAATATTATTACTAAAAAATGTCGACAATTTCCTATGAAATGGAGGTGTTTAAGTAATATTTTCTTCGTGGGACCTTTTTTGAAAATTGAATTAAAAAATAGTCATTTTTGGTGTTAAATTTTTTTTTAAACTTGATTTAAAATTTAAAAGCGGATAGTTTTGATGAATTTATAAGAAAAATTATGAACCTAAATTAAAAATTAGAGTAATATATCTACAATAGGAAAGTCGAAAATCAATGATGGGTATTAAAAATAAATTTTTTATCAACGATTGTTTAAAACCCTTAATTGTAAAATTGCCATTTAAATTCGAAAAAATGCTATTTTTTATAATTTTTTAAATGAAATTAAAAATTTATGAAATTTGATTGTAGATAAAGTTATCTTTAATTAATCGTGAGTGATAATTCACATTTTCTAAAAGAATTTATATAAAGTAATTTTTTTGATAAAAATATTTTATGCAATTTCAATGCCCAAAAATGGCATTTCCACTAAAACTAGACTTACAAAAATATTATTACTAAAAAATGTCGACAATTTCCTATGAAATGGAGGTGTTTAAGTAATATTTTCTTCATGGGACCTTTTTTGAAAATTGAATTAAAAAATAGTCATTTTTGGTGTTAAATTTTTTTTTAAACTTGATTTAAAATTTAAAAGCGGATAGTTTTGATGAATTTATAAGAAAAATTATGAACCTAAATTAAAAATTAGAGTAATATATCTACAATAGGAAAGTCGAAAATCAATGATGGGTATTAAAAATAAATTTTTTATCAACGATTGTTTAAAACCCTTAATTGTAAAATTGCCATTTAAATTCGAAAAAATGCTATTTTTTATAATTTTTTAAATGAAATTAAAAATTTATGAAATTTGATTGTAGATAAAGTTATCTTTAATTAATCGTGAGTGATAATTCACATTTTCTAAAAGAATTTATTTAAAGTAATTTTTTTGATAAAAATATTTTATGCAATTTCAATGCCCAAAAATGGCATTTCCACTAAAACTAGACTTACAAAAATATTATTACTAAAAAATGTCGACAATTTCCTATGAAATGGAGGTGTTTAAGTAATATTTTCTTCATGGGACCTTTTTTGAAAATTGAATTTAAAAAATAGTCATTTTTGGTGTTAAATTTTTATTTTAAACTTGATATAAAATTTAAAAGCGGTTAGTTTTGATGAATTTATAAGAAAAATTTTGAACCTAATTTAAAAATTAGAGTAATATATTTACAATAGGAAAGTCGAAAATCAATGATGGGTATTAAAAATAAATTTTTTATCAACGATTGTTTAACACGTTAACTGCCGCCCATATATTGATATCGTGGAACGCTGAGAGCCAAAGTAAATATCTTGGGCATTTTTTATTTAATTAAAATTTTGAATGCAGAGACTTTTTTATAGTACTTAATTTAGATAAAATAAGTAAAAATATATAAACGACGACCGGCCGTCGTATGGCCTGATAATGAATAGTATTTATTAGGAGGCCGTACGACGACCAGTCGTCGTATGTATTTATTTATTATTTTATTGTATTATTTTATTGTGTTATTTTATTGTATATTTAACAATATTATAATATTTCCTTATAAAAATAATTTCTTTCTAAATAAAGCGCCAGTTGTATTTTTGAAAGTGGTTGTTGGAGTTTATCGTCTGTAGTGATTCGAAAATGGCAAATTTTAGTAAGAATTCAACAACTCGTTCATATAGTGATAATTCTAGTGAAGACGATTTTGATAGTGATGATATGAAAGGAGATCCAAATTATTCTGAAAATGAAAGTGAAAGTGAATCGGAATTAAGTGAATCCATTTATCAACAACTATTAAATATCGAAGATGAATTAGTTGAAACGAATGACAATAATTTTTGTACTTCTTCAAATGATGAATGGAAAACTATAGGCAGTAACTCGTCTGTACAACAGCCGGTTTTTATACAAACGTTCAAGGAAGGAATCAAAAATATAAATTTAACTGCAAGTGACCAACCGATAAAATATTACGAAATATTTATAACTCAAGACATTATGGAACACATAACGGATCAAACTAACCTTTATGCTGCACAATTATTGTCAACAAAAATAGTCAGTAGAAGTAGTCGATTGAATCAATGGAAAGATTCCAGTCCACAGGAAATGAAAAAATTTTTTGGGCTTCTTTTATGGATGGGATTGGTTAGATATCCAAAATTATGTGATTATTGGAGTACAAAGCGAATATATAAGAATAGTATTGCCCCAAAAACAATGCCGCGTAACAGATTTGAAATATTATTAACCATGTGGCATTTTTCAAATAACAAAGAAGCTCATGGCGATCGACTACATAAAATAAATATTCTCAGGAACAAACTTCAAGACCTTTATCAACATTATAATGTACCCGGCGAATGTCTATGTGTGGATGAGACAGTAGTTCCATTTAGAGGACGTTTATTATTCCGTCAATACATTCCAAATAAACGACATAAGTATGGAATTAAATTGTTCAAAATTTGTGATATTACTGGATACACCTACGGAATAGAAATTTATCAAGGGAAGCAAGAAAAAAATCAA
Organism: Stenus bimaculatus; assembly: GCA_963971135.1. Lineage (NCBI taxonomy): Eukaryota > Metazoa > Arthropoda > Insecta > Coleoptera > Staphylinidae > Stenus > Stenus bimaculatus. The sequence goes on from OZ020186.1 coordinate 21,943,666, forward strand.
ATAAACGTTTCACTATCAACTGATATTGTTCTCAAGCTAGGAGAAAATTATCTTGACGAAGGCCGTTTATTTATTACGGATAATTATTACACGTCAGTAGAACTTGCAGAATATTTATTAAACAGAAATACACATCTTACAGGGACACTTAGAAAAAATAGAAAACGCATTCCGAAACAGGTGGTAAACAAAAACCTCTCCAAAAACGAAATTATTGGAATGCATAATGAAAAAGGAATAGTTGTAGTTAAATGGAAAGATAAACGAGATGTTCTTATGTTGTCTACAAGACATGCAACAGAAATAACCTCCACAGGTAAAAACAATAGAAAAAAAGAAGAAATTTTTAAACCGAAAATAGTTCAAGACTACAATGCAGGAAAAGCAGGTATTGATTTATCTGATCAATTCTCCAGTTACTCCAATGCAATACGAAAATCTGTGAAGTGGTATCACAAAGTTGCAATGGAACTTATTTTTGGTACTTCTGTGGTAAATGCGTATATTATCTATAAAAAGATATCTCAAAAGAAATTATCCATTACTGAATTCAGGGAGTATTTAGTCGAAAGTTTACTTGACGTCGACGACGATAATGACGAAAATATAACAAATAATTCAAGAAAACATAAATTAGAAGAAAATGGAGAAGTCGATGAACGAAATAGAAAAATCAGAAGACGTTGTGTCAGCTGTTATTCTAAAAATCGTCGAAAATATGGAAGCCGTGAAGCAGATAAAGGAAGTGTAACACCTCGAGTTATTACATACTGCTCACAATGCCCGGAAAAACCTCCAATGTGTGCCAATTGTTTTATAAAAAATCATTGAAAGGTACAATTTAAGTTTTCTTTTCCATAAATTTAATTTAATTTAGAATTTACTTGTTTAATTACTTATATGTAAATAAAATAGTTTTCTACAAAGTTTTTGTCATTTTGAACATTCACTTACATTTACCTACTATTGAAAACATATTCAAACAATTATCATTTTCTTTCGAAATGTAATAGGTTTCTAGGACGAGCAGTCGATGTTTTTCACATCATAAACATTCATATGTGGCAACTGCTCACATATAACACTAATAAATGTAGAGAAAGATTGACTTTATGTTGCTGAAACTACAAGCGTTATTACGACGACCGGTCGTCGTATGGCGCATTCAGTCAGAAATGCGTACGACGACCGGCGCGTCGTATGGCAGTTAACGTGTTAAAACCCTTAATTGTAAAATTGCCATTTAAAATCGAAAAAATGCTATTTTTTATAATTTTTTAAATGAAATTAAAAATTTATGAAATTTTATTGTAGATAAAGTTATCTTTAGTCAATCGTGAGTGATAATTCACATTTTCTAAACGAATTTATATAAAGTAATTTTTTTGATAAAAATATTTTATGCAATTTCAATGCCCAAAAATGGCATTTCCACTAAAACTAGACTTACAAAAATAGTATTACCAAAAAATGTCGACAATTTCCTATGAAATGGAGGTGTTTAAGTAATATTTTCTTTATGGGACCTTTTTTGAAAATTGAATTTAAACAATAGTCATTTTTGGTGTTAAATTTTTTTTTTTAAACTTGATTTAAAATTTAAAAGCGGTTAGTTTTGATGAATTTATAAGAAAAATTTTGAACCTAAATTAAAAATTAGAGTAATATATCTACAATAGGAAAGTCGAAACTCAATTATGGGTATTAAAAATAAAATTTTTATCAACGATTGTTTAAAACCCCTAATTGTAAAATTGCCATTTAAATTCGAAAAAATGCTATTTTTTATAATTTTTTAAATGAAATTAAAAATTTATGAAATTTGATTGTAGATAAAGTTATCTTTAATCAATCGTGAGTGATAATTCACGTTTTCTAAACGAATTTATATAAAGTAATTTTTTTGATAAAAATATTTTATGCAATTTCAATGCCCAAAAATGGCATTTCCACTAAAACTAGACTTACAAAAATATTATTACTAAAAAATGTCGACAATTTCCTATGAAATGGAGGTGTTTAAGTAATATTTTCTTCATGGGACCTTTTTTGAAAATTGAATTTAAAAAATAGTCATTTTTGGTGTTAAATTTTTTTTTTAAACTTGATATAAAATTTAAAAGCGGTTAGTTTTGATGAATTTATAAGAAAAATTTTGAACCTAATTTAAAAATTAGAGTAATATATTTACAATAGGAAAGTCGAAAATCAATGATGGGTATTAAAAATAAATTTTTTATCAACGATTGTTTAAAACCCTTAATTGTAAAATTGCCATTTAAAATCGAAAAAATGCTATTTTTTATAATTTTTTAAATGAAATTAAAAATTTATGAAATTTGATTGTAGATAAAGTTATCTATAATTAATCGTGAGTGATAATTCACATTTTCTAAAAGAATTTATATAAAGTAATTTTTTTGATAAAAATATTTTATGCAATTTCAATGCCCAAAAATGGCCTTTCCACTAAAACTAGACTTACAAAAATATTATTACTAAAAAATGTCGACAATTTCCTATGAAATGGAGGTGTTTAAGTAATATTTTCTTCATGGGACCTTTTTTGAAAATTGAATTTAAAAAATAGTCATTTTTGGTGTTAAATTTTTATTTTAAACTTGATATAAAATTTAAAAGCGGTTAGTTTTGATGAATTTATAAGAAAAATTTTGAACCTAATTTAAAAATTAGAGTAATATATTTACAATAGGAAAGTCGAAAATCAATGATGGGTATTAAAAATAAATTTTTTATCAACGATTGTTTAAAACCCTTAATTGTAAAATTGCCATTTAAAATCGAAAAAATGCTATTTTTTATAATTTTTTAAATGAAATTAAAAATTTATGAAATTTTATTGTAGATAAAGTTATCTTTAGTCAATCGTGAGTGATAATTCACATTTTCTAAACGAATTTATATAAAGTAATTTTTTTGATAAAAATATTTTATGCAATTTCAATGCCCAAAAATGGCATTTCCACTAAAACTAGACTTACAAAAATAGTATTACCAAAAAATGTCGACAATTTCCTATGAAATGGAGGTGTTTAAGTAATATTTTCTTTATGGGACCTTTTTTGAAAATTGAATTTAAACAATAGTCATTTTTGGTGTTAAATTTTTTTTTTTAAACTTGATTTAAAATTTAAAAGCGGTTAGTTTTGATGAATTTATAAGAAAAATTTTGAACCTAAATTAAAAATTAGAGTAATATATCTACAATAGGAAAGTCGAAACTCAATTATGGGTATTAAAAATAAAATTTTTATCAACGATTGTTTAAAACCCCTAATTGTAAAATTGCCATTTAAAATCGAAAAAATGCTATTTTTTATAATTTTTTAAATGAAATTAAAAATTTATGAAATTTGATTGTAGATAAAGTTATCTTTAATCAATCGTGAGTGATAATTCACGTTTTCTAAACGAATTTATATAAAGTAATTTTTTTGATAAAAATATTTTATGCAATTTCAATGCCCAAAAATGGCATTTCCACTAAAACTAGACTTACAAAAATAGTATTAATAAAAAATGTCGACAATTTCCTATGAAATGGAGGTGTTTAAGTAATATTTTCTTCATGGGACCTTTTTTGAAAATTGAATTTAAAAAATAGTCATTTTTGGTGTTAAATTTTTTTTAAACCTGATATAAAATTTAAAAGCGGTTAGTTTTGATGAATTTATAAGAAAAATTTTGAACCCAAACTAAAAATTAGAGTAATATATCTACAATAGGAAAGTCGAAAATCAATGATGGGTATTAAAAATAAAATTTTTATCAACGATTGTTTAAAACCCCTAATTGTAAAATTGACATTTAAAATCGAAAAATGCTATTTTTATAATTTTTTAAATGAAATTAAAAATTTATGAAATTTGATTGTAGATAAAGTTATCTTTAATCAATCGTGAGTGATAATTCACGTTTTCTAAATGAATTTATATAAAGTAATTTTTTTGATAAAAATATTTTATGCAATTTCAATGCCCAAAAATGGTATTTCTACTAAAACTACACTTACAAAAATAGTATTATTAAAAAATTTAGACAATTTCCTACGAAATGGTTATGTTTAAGTAATATTTTCCTCATGGGACCTTTTTTGAAAATTGAATTAAAAAAATCATTTTTGGTGTTAAATTTTTTTTTAAACTTGATTTAAAACTTAAAAGCGGCACGTTTTGATAATTTTATAAGAAAAATTTTGAACCTAAATAAAAGATTAGAGTAATATTTATAATAGGAAAGTCGAAAATCAATGATGGGTAAAAAAATAATTTTTATAGAGCCAATTAAAGATAAAGTTAATTTTTGGGGAGTAATTTAATCGTTCTTTAAAGGAGATCTCTGGCAAATAAAATTTGCAATAGGGACTTTTTGGAAATACCATTTTATTCAATACAACTACAAAAGTTAGCGATTTAAAATTTTTACCAGGTTTTTTATAAAATTCCTTTAATATTTTCGCATTTTTCTCAATCCATTGCTCATTAGTTTCAAGCATTTCTAGTACTGGGGTTATATCTATTTCCAATTTATTCTTATTCCTTGCCAAAAAATATCTAAACTAAAAACAATCGAATTAATTAATATTTTTGGGGTTTTCAGTTTTTCTATTTACTTCTTCCATTTGTATTATTGTTGTTAACCTATCAGCTACATTGTTGATCATTTTTGATAAAGCATTAAACTCCTGGAAACTGATATAACACCATTTTTAGTAAATATCTTCATTTTTAATCCGATTTACTTACTTCATTTTAATTTCAGGATGATTCCCTTCTAAGAATTTAAAAGCAGCGTCAACTCCTTTAGGGGTTCCTGTAAGAACAGCGTTAAACACCGCCATTTTATCTTGCTTTTTAAACGATTTATCATCAAGTGTCATTTTTAGGTACCTTTAAAATAAATTTTATTACTTTGGTTTAATTTTTTTGACCAAAATTACTCTTCAAGATAACTTGCGTTTCTGGTACAACCCAAAGAAGTGACTATAGTTGCTTGCTCTTGTGGGAAAGTTTTTGTCTTTAAAAGACCTTTCACAAAATCCCAATCGTCTTTTTCATTCTGTGAATTGCGTAAACCAGCGCAAAGTACAATTCCTAGCAAATTTGGGTTTAATCTAAAAATCAAATAATTTTAATTTTAAAATATAATTATTTTTTTGACTATACTCTTTTATTTCTAGAGATTTTATTGGTGATGTTTCTTTCTGTTTGTAATTATCAAACAATATTTTGGTTTCTTCTAAGCAAGATTTTTCATTAATTTCACAAGCCCATTGAAGAATAAGGACGTTTTTCAAAACTTCGAAATGTTTTGTACTGTCAATATTAATACTCTTGATAACCTTTTTCATCATTTCTTGCATTTGTTCCTAAAATAAATAAAGACTTCAACAATTTAAGATTTTCTTAAAAAACATTTTAAAAATCTTACATCGATTGATTTTCTGATATTTCCATCTGCAAATCTTCTACGAAGGAATGAGAAGCAGTTCAGTGCTGCATACCAAGGTAAATATTCGTCTTCGTTTTCCAAAAAGGAAATTACTTCGAAAGCTTCAGCGTAGTCAATTTTTCCGGCACGTGCAAAATTCATGTAATCATCCACGATTTGAGCACTATTAATGTTTAAAATTGCAGTTCTATTATTTTTAAGAACTTTTTGTAACCCATCCAAAAGATCTCCTTCGTATTTAATCCTGTAAAAACCTAAAAATGAAAGAATGAAAGAAGTATATTTTGAGTCTTTTATTTTAATAATTATTACCAGTTTGACGCACATTAAAAATTAGGAAATCTTTTTCTATAATAGTAAATTCTTCTGTTGCTTTTGTTATCATTAGCATATTCGTTACTGCTATTTGTGTAGAAAAGGTCAGTGGAAAGATCCATATTTTCTCATTCTTCTTAGTTTTTGGATGTTCATACAAAAAGCGTTCCTAAAAGTTAGTATTTTAATTAGTTTCTTCACAAAAATGAATATGATATTCTAATGACTTTTCCCACTTATTTAATTTATGAAGTGAAAATTTACTATTTTAGAAATGGCTTACCTTCTTAAAGAGTCTGAAAAATATTAGTTCATAGGAAATTTTTAGTTTTACTACTTCAAAAAAAGTTTCTAGAAAAAGTGAAACATACTCCAGTTAACCTGTGTCGGTTGACTTTTGCGACACCCTGTATACATTTCTTTCTTTTTTTTGTAATAAAAAAATATAATTATTTATTAAAGCCCCCTTTGTTTATAGAAATCACATTTTAACATTTAAAATTTTTAAAAATGTTGGTATTTAAAAAAAAAATATTCATTTGTTTTACTGCATTGTACACAAAAAATTGTCTGTATTAAGTCAAAAATTTTTTTTGGTACCACCGAAAATAACGAAGTTATAGCCATATTTTGGAAATCAAATTTTTTTTCAAGATAGCGTTGGAAAATGAATTATTAATGTTCAAAAAATCTCTACTACTTTGTCCATTTAACCGACTTTCTATTTTCAATAATAACAAAGATACCCATACAGTCCAAAGTCAAATGGAACACCCTGTATAATTAAAAAAAAATTATGTACTTAAATTGTTGTTCGAACTGCAATCAAAATCTCTTTTTTAATATTTTCGGCTTATTTTGAGCTTAAACTATGATTTGGTTTAAAAAATAGTAATTTTCAAGTCAAAATTTCTCGATAAATATGTATTAATAACTCCGCCATTTTCTAAACAAATTTTTATTTTAGAAACAGAAAATTATTTTTTTTTAATTTATCACAGGAGATTTTAAACACCGAATAAAATAAGAATAATCAAAATCGGTTGATAAATAAAAAAGCAAGAATTTTGATTTTGAGGACATGAAATTACCAATTTTATTAATTGTTTAAAATCGAAATATAATGTAATAAAATTGTAAAAATTACTGAAATTAAAGTTTGTACTGTGTTTTAAACCGTAAATTTAATCCTACTTTAGCCCTAAAATCGCGAGTTAACCTAAAAATTCATAATTTCGCATCTTTTTATTTTTCGAAAAAAGTTATAATTCCGCCATTTCTTAACTAATTTTTAACTTTACAAAATAAAAAACAATAAGTGTTATATGTTATATTTACAGTGACTTATTAAACTCGTGTGTGGTTTCAATAATTTTGATTTTATTGCCGATTTTCTAAGAACCTGTAAAATGTCAAATTTACAAAAATCTAAAAAGTACACTAACACATAAAATTTTATTTTTTTTTACAGTTTCACCACTGGATAATAAATACTTTTAGGTACAAAACGAAAAAAGAATCATTAAAATCCTAAAATAATTTGAAAATTGTACAAACATTTTGATTTTCAAAAAATGGGTTAAATTTAAAATGTGGTTAGTTTTAACATTTTAAATTTTGAAAAAATGTTGGTATTTAAAAAAAACTTTACATCTGTAGTATTATGAACTTTGAATCTAAATTTCTGGCTGTGACTACTCCACTGGACACCCCCCTCCCTAATTTTATTGACGCCCATTTTTCTTATTTTCCGACCCAAATTTGGATTAGTTGGGCTTTTGAGACATCAATTTTTTGCAGCTGGGATGGTGTTAACTGCTTTACCTTCCCATTTCTGCATTTGAGGTGGAGGGTAATCTTCCTTGACACTTTTAAATTCTTCTTCAACGTTTTGTTGGCTCATGAAGGAGGGGGGGGAGTCCAATAAGAACTCAAGAAGGAGGGGAGAACAGACTAATATGTGAGGTGGATCCAGAACCGGTAAATCCAATCTACTTCGAAATCTTCTACTTAAAAATCTAGTATTTATTGATGAATTTGTTTTTAATTTTTTCTTATTAAAATTCGAAATGGAGAAATTATTTTTTTTAATGTTTTTAGATTTAAACGATCTTCTCATGTAATTTATTTAATATGTATTACTTACCTGTTTTATTAAAATAGTTTGTGTACCATCTTTTCGTCTATTCATTTCCTTGTTTACAGTGATGAATGGGTAACCTTCTTGTGTAGTCCAAGTTTCCATGAATGCAGCCCATTCGGGATCAAAAGCTTCATATAATTGCTCAGGTTTAACATTTTCTTTATCCAAATTATCAGTAAGGTATTTTTGAATTGCTGTTTTAAATTTTTGGTCTCCCACGCCGCGCTTCAACATTCTAATAATGGAAGCTCCTTTATTACTGCTGATAGAATCGAATTTTGCTGCAATTTCGGTTGGTGTATTAACTCTATGATTCAATGATTTGGTTTTTTCGAAACCATCACTAACTAAAACGAGGTGCATTTGTTCAATGACAAATTGATCATCCATATACCAACCCGAATGTACCAAATCAGTGATGAAATACTCGAAGAATCTAGCGAAACCTTCATTTAACCAGGTGTAATCCCACCAATCAAGGGTAACCATATTACCAAACCACATATGTGAAAATTCATGTGCAATTGCAGAGGTTACTCGTTGTTTATTTCTTTCGGTTGATTTTTTGTCATCAATCAACAACGCGGTTTCTCTATAAGTGACTAAACCCCAATTTTCCATAGCTCCAGCTGACAAATCAGGAATTGCAACTTGGTCCAGTTTTTTCATTTCCAAATCCCAATCAATTTTATCTATGAATATCGTTAGTTCTCTCAATATTTTTGGAATTACATGAAGAGCGTATCCGGCGTTTATTACAAGATCTTTTGAAGTCCAAATTTTGGAAACACCATCTACAGGTAATATAGATGTATATTTAAAATTAGATACAACAAAAGCCACTAAATATGTTGACATTCTTGGAGTTGTTTCAAAAGTCGTTACAGTATCACTTGCTGTTGTTGATGTTGATTCTGGTTGATTAGAAATTGCTTTATAATTGTCAGGGTGTATAATGTTAATATCAAAAGTAGCTTTGTACTGAGGTTCGTCTAAGCAAGGAAAAGCTCTTCTAGCATGTGTTGGTTTAAATTGTGTCGTCGCAATTGTTCTGAAAATACAAAAAAATATAGATTACCTTACAATATTTTATTGGTTATTAATACTTACATGTCTTTATTTCCTTCTTTATAGGTGCTAAGGTAAAAACCGTACATGTCTTCTGAAAACTTAGCTTTATATTCAGTAATAGTCAAGATAACAACATCATCTTTCTTAACCTCATCTTGTAATTTAATTTCAATTATATCGGTTTTTGGATCGGGTTTGCTATCTGCTTCAATAATTGGAGCATCCACTTCGGTACTCTGACCATCGAATGTTTTTGCACTAAATTGATCAAACCTAATCGATTCCATATTTTTCCCAACATGTAATTTAATAAACTGAGTTTTTTCGGCAATTGCTATCAATTTCATTACTACAGTTCCTTCAAATAATTTTTCTGTTTTAATTTCCCCAACTCTAATTTCTAAATTATAATTTTCCACCCTAAAATCTGATTTCAATCGATATTCTGGTTCTGGATCATCAAAGACATTATTTATTTGACCTGAATGCACATGGCATAAAAGGGCCACAAAAATGTACACAAAAACTTCCTTCATTATAAACCTGCAAGTAAATACTACAAAAAAAAAACAGAAAATAGTATTTTTTTTTATTAATTTCAAGTTTTTCCAGTTCTTTTTGTCGGCATATTAATCAGGATTTTTGTATTTAGTTTATCAATTTATATTGAATGAAACAAAAGTTTATCTTACCCTAAATTATTGACATATGTAATTACATGGAAAATTTCATATACACTTTAATTAAAAAAATTAAATAATTAATTAGGTAAAAACGCAATAATTAAGAAAAAAAGCTACAAAATTTAAAAAAAAATTGATTAAAATTAATTTGACCCTGTTAATATAATATACATAATAAAAACTAAGATAATTTAATTTTAATTAAATAAAAAACTCACCTGTTTAGTTTAACATCTGCATAAATTTTGTCCTGGGCTTTCCTTAAAATCCTTTATATACTAATGCTATCTTATCTCTTTTATTAAAATATAAAAAAGTACGAGTTATCCAACATAATTATACAGGGTGTCTGGAAAATGACGACAATAGAAAAATACGCAAATTTATTGCAGAACATACACTTGAACACCCAAATCTGAATATTTCTTTTATGGAAACTTTACCGATGTGCAACATTGTAACCTTAAGGTCTACAATAATCAAAAAGGGTTCAAATTAAAGCACCAACAATTCACTAAAACATAAATTATTTGTAAAATTTTAAAATCAATTAGTAACTCTTGTAGGGCAATTTTATTAACGCCATTACCTACAATAAACATTAATACCTTACGTTTAAAGCCTCAAAATAGCAACTTACAAAAACACCATTTATTAATAAAATATTTTGGATTAAATCTGCAATAACTATGCATAAACCAGATTTTAAATCACAAAAATCCGACGATAAATAAGATTATTATCAGCAGTTGTTTAAATCCCTCCCATTTCGCCAAAAAATTTTGTTACACTTAAAATTACATTATTAATATCTTTTTTTTATAAAAAAAGGTTTGATTTGATTTAAATTAATGTTTAATAAAAATTATTAAAAAAAATTGTTTTTGTAACAAAATTTTGTGTTAACAATTGCCAAATTGTCATGTAAAACCGAAAAAAATTGTAATTTTTTATAATTTTTTTGATGAAATTAAAAACTTATGAAATTTGGCATTTTTACTAAAGCCAGATTTACAAAATTAGTTTTAATAAAAGATTTACACAATTATAAATCCTGAAAAATGAGAAATCATTACAGGAGAATATTACAAAAAACCTGAAAAAAAAATTTAAATCGCTAACTTTTGTAGTAAATGGGATTTCCAAAATTTTTAAATAGTCTGTTTTATAAAAAATTTACGAAATTTTTTAATTAAACTAGTTTTGTGATCATACTTTACTTGAAATGACTTTTTTAGGTTAAAATTTTCCTTAAAAATTAACTTTAACTTTAAATCGGTCTAAAAAATTTATATTTTTGCCCATAATTAATCTTAGATTTTTGTATTGTAGATTATACCCTAATCTTTAATTCTGGCTCAAAATATTTTAAATAAATTTATTAAAAGTAGCAGTTCTTTTTAATTTTAAATCAAGTTAAAAAAAAATATGCACCCAAAATTATTACTTTTTAAAATCCATTCTCAAAAAACTTCTCATGAGAAAAATATTAGTTAAGTAAAGTTGTTTAGTAGGAAATTGTCTAAATTTTTTAATAAAACTAGTTTTTTAAGTCTAGCTTTAGTGGAAATCCTATTTTTGGGCGTTCAAAGTGCACATATTGGTTTTATCAAAATGAGAAAGTATTACAAGAATATTATAATAAACCCGATGATAATGATGATGATGATGATGACTTTCGTCACTTTCGCCATTTTTTTTAATAATTATTTAATAATTATTTAATAATTAAAAATTATTGTTAAATAAAAATTAATAAAAAAAAAGTAGATTTTGTAACAAAATTTTGTGTTAAAAATTGCCAAATTGTCATGTAAATTCGAAAAAATTTTAATTTGTGATAATTTTTTTGATGAAATTAAAAAATTTGGTTGTTTTAATCAATCTTGAGTTATAAATTAAGTTTTTAAAGCGAATTGATTTAAAGTGATTTTTTGATAAAACCATTATATGCTCTTTGAACTCTCAAAAATGGCATTTCCACTAAAGTCAGATTTACAAAATTAGTTTTATTAAAAAATTTAGACAATTTCCTACGAAATAGACTTATTTAAGTGATATTTTCCTTATAGGACCTTTTTTGAAAATTAATTTTATAAAATAGTAATTTTTGGTGTTTAAAAAAATATTTTAAAAAGTTCAATTAAAACTACAACAACTGTTACATTTAATATTTTTTTTACATAAATATTAATCTACAAAAGGAAAGTCTAAAATCAATCATGGGACAAAAAATATTTTTTAGAGCTACTTGAAGTTAAAGTTAGTTTTAATCGTATTTTAAAAACCTAAAAAGAGCATTTCTGGCAAAAACATGATTATAAAACTAGTTTAATTAAAAATGTAGTTATTTTTTAGTAGACTAGTTAAAAATGAATATTTACAATGAGTCTGTTTAGAAATCCCATTTTATTTTTTTCCTGGATTTTTATGAAAATTTCTTAATATAAATCGATTTTTATTTATTTCTCTCAAAACTACAAAAGCTATCGTTTTTACATTTTTCCGAAGATAAACACCCTAAATAGGCTCATTTAAAATATTTTTTTTGAAATAAGTCTTGGCAATACTTTGGTATAAATCAAACAATAAATAAATTTAGTGATAGTTAAAAGTTGCTCTACTTTTTTCCACTACTGTAGATTGAATATAGCACTTTTGGAAAAATCTTATAAAAAGAACCAACTTTTACAAAAATATTTTTTTAATATCTTGTCTACTTAATAAATTAAACGAAAAAATAAAAAATGTGACAAAAGTGAGGAAAGTCATCATCATCATCATTATCACCAGGTTTATTATAATATTCCTGTAATACTTTCTTATTTTGATAAAACCAATATATGCATTTTGAACACCCAAAAATATCAATTCCACTAAAGCTACACTTAAAAAACTAGTTTTATTGGAAAATTTAGACAACTTCCTACTAAACAACTTTACTTAAGTAATAGTTTTCGCATGAGAACTTTTTTGAAAATAGATTTTAAAAACTAGTAATTTTGGGTGTATATTTTTTTTTAACTTAATTTAAAATTAAAAAACTGCTACTTTCAATAAACTTATTAAAAACATTTTGAGCCCAAATTAAAGATTAGGGTATAGTCTAAAATACAAAAATCTAAAATAAATCATGGGCAAAAATATAAATTTTTTAGAGCGATTTAAAGTTAAAGTTAATTTTTAGACAAAATTTTAATCGTACTTAAATGACCTAAAAAGGGTATTTCTGGTAATGGTATGATCACAAAACCAGTTGAATTAAAAAAATTAGTTAATTTTGTATAAAACAGATTATTTAAAAAAAATAAAAATTCGCGCTTTTTTGGAAATCCCATTTTTTTATAAAACTACAAAAGTTAGCGATTTATTTAGCAGGTTTTTGGTAATATTCCTGTAATGATTTCTCATTTTTCGGGATTTTTATGAAATTTTCTGCGAATTTCTTATATCAACATAACATATTCAAAAATCAAAACTACTTCAATTGACGTTTTTTGTGGTAATTTGACTAGACTAAATTAATTTACTAGTTTCTAATCATTGAAAATAATTTTTGATTTATAAATTTTTAATTATATTATACAGCGTGTACCAGAAACCACCCGTACCCCACTCTCTTTTATTTCAAGAACAACTGTCATATATTGAGAGAGAAAAAAAAATACCACCGAAGTTAACCTAAAGAATCTTTTGGTGCAATTTAAAAAAAAACGAATGTAACCTAAATTGATAAATTGAGTAAACTATGGGAATTGTTTAGAAGATGAACTTCCAAAAAGCCACGTACGTGTCACCTCTATAACTTCTTTAATTATGAAAATTAAAATTTAAAATTTGACTATGTTATACAAGGTGAGCTAAAATGATTGTGGTTTGATATGTAGGCAACCAAATGTGCAGGTTGGTACAACTAAAAATTTAAAATGAAAACCCCCTAGTAACTAGTAACCCAATGTTACGACAATTTTGGACTTCGTGAGTAATGGCTATTATTACTCGCTAGTTGAATAATATACTATTATTCCTTATCAGAAGTTGATAAAAACAACCAAAACATTCTAAATAATACAAATACCTAAGGAAAATTGCATTTTGTAAAATAATTTAAGCAGTTTTTGAGATATTAAATTATAAACTTATGTGAATAACGTTTTTGTAAATAACTCTTTTTAAATGCAAAGGGTCACTTGGTTTTTCAAAAGAAGATTTTAATACAATTATTTTGGCACCCTATATGTAGGGAGTGATCAATTTGCTTGTATCAGTTTTTCATATTTTTTGTACTCGGGATTTCAAAAAAAAATTAAAAAATTTATCACAAACATACTGCTTTTCTAATATAGTCTTAAATTATGAACAATTAAATAGGGTGTTGCATTTAAAAAATAAAGTTGAAAAACTTTTTAGTGCCTAAAAAGTGTTTTTTTGAACCATATAACGTAGTGACATTTCAAATTTTTATTTTCATAAATAAAGAAGTTATAGAGATGATGATCCGTGTTTTGATTCCACCTGGTAGATGAATTGGGCCAAATCGACTTATTTTCATGTCTATTATCACCAGTTAAGCGTTGTCAGTGTAGTTATGGGACACCCTGTATATTTATCTTTTTTAAAGTTAAATGTACCTAATTGTAGGTGGCGCTGTTTTGACGGAAGCAACTGATCGAAACGATTAAAAATTTTTCCTAAAATTTACAGAAAAGTTAATTATACAGGGTGTCTCAGACCACCCGTCCACCCCTTTTATTTTGAGAACGCCTTGTCGTGCATGGCTGAAATAAAGAAAATTATTACCAAAGCAAATCCGAAGAATGTATTGATGCACTTATTTTTTTCCGGAATAATCCGGAAGTGCCCGGAACCGGAAGTAACTTTCGATTTTTAAATGGCAACATAGGTCGAGTATAGTATCGTTTGAAAGGTCTTTTAAAAAGAAACAACTTTTATTAAAATATTTTTTTAATATCTTTCATAATTAACAAATTAAACGAAAAACAAAAGCAAACAAGTGACAAATGGTTTCTTAAATTATGGAAAAATTAAAACACTACCATCATCCTCAATGGGTAAGGGTAGAGGCAATTATGATTTTTTAAATGGAAACATGTATTTTTTGCTTCGCTTGTTAAAAATAATCAACTTTTTTAGGTTATGTATTTACCTTAATTCAAAAAATAAAAAAAAAGTTGATTATTTTTAACGAATAAAGCGATAAACGCAAAAAAGTGTTTGAAAAATTTTAAAAAATCCCTCTCTTGCTCATTTGCGGATGTTGGTAACGATTTAATTTTTCCATAATTTAAGAGACTAATGGTCACTTGTTTGCATATTTCTTTTTCGTTTAATTTGTTAATTATGCAAGAGATTACAAAAATATTTTAATAAAAGTTGTTTCTTTTTAAAAGACCCTTCAAACGATCTATACTCGACCTATGTTGCCATTTAAAAATCGAAAGTTACTTCCGGTTCCGGGTACTTCTGGATTGTTCCGGAAAAAAATAAGTGCACCAATGGATTCTTCGGGTTTGCTTTGGTATTAATTTTTTTTATTTCAGCCTTGTAGGACAAGGCGTTCTCAAAATAAATGGGGTGGACGGGTGGTCTGAGACACCCTGTATATTGATTTTAATAATAAAACAAGTAATATCACCGGGGTTAAATATAAATTTTTGTTTGATCTGTTCATATTTTGCAAGTTCAAAAAAATCCGTGAGATGGTTTTTGGAATTCCTTTGCAGCGCCTCTATCGAAAATAACAAGAAGTTCTCAGAGTTACACAACAGAAAACCAAAGTCACTAGTGTAGCCATCCATGATAGATTTCAGTGGTGTATTCAGAAATTTTCTTTGGGGGGAGCAGGACAAAAAAATATCGGACACCGAGAAACCTATCCTAACTACATTTTTTTTTATGATGCTTTACTTCAAATTATCAAGGGGGTTATTATCGAATCACACGACACTTTTTGAAAAAAATAACTTTAAAAAGGCCCAGGCTGGACAATGCGAGTGAAAAAATAAAAAAAAAAGAATCTGCACCCCCCCCCCCTGCGTACGCCATTGATAAATTTTCTAAACCAGTAATATGAATGACGTATACGATTTTCTCATATGGTCGTCGGAAAAATATATTATAAGATTTTTCGACATTTAAAAAAAAACACTTCCCTGCGGTTCCCAGATCGAATGTTAGTCGAGAAAAATTTATTATACGACGTGCCGATTTTCGAACATTTTCCAAAAGAAAAATCGGATGCGACAATAAACATGGGACTTATCTTAGTACATTTCCATGCGGTACCCAGATCGAATGTAAGTCGAGAAAAATATAGTATACGACGTGCCGATTTTTGGACATTTTCACAAAAAAAAATCAGATGCAACAATAGGTATAGGATTGATTTTAGTACACTTCCCTGTGGTACCCAGATCGAATGTAAATCGAGAAAAATATATTATACGACGTGCCGATTTTTGGAAATATTCACAAAAAAAAAAATCGGACGCGACGTAATCACGTCAATCAATCAATAAGAGGAAACCCAATATTTTTTGTGCGGATGTGACATAATAAAACGTTTGGTTGTCCAGATATCCACGGAAATTTGAAATTTTATTATGTTATATGGCATTGGAAAACGAATTTATTGAAATAAAAAAAGTTTCAATTTCACTTCCTGTTTCACCAGAAATGACATCAACTTTTTTTAAATGTAACACCCTATTTTTTAGGACTTATTATTAAACACTGCTAAGGTCTAAGGTTATGTTTGACAAAAAAAATTTTTTTAAACTTAAAATAAATTGGATTTTTTTAATTTTTTTTTTAATAAAATCTATTAAAACTACTCTTAAATAATTTAAAAAGGTAAGATAAATTGTAAATTATGAAATTATGAAATTATGAAATTATGAAATTATGAAATTATGAAATTATGAAATTATGAAATTATGAAATTATGAAATTATGAAATTATGAAATTATGAAATTATGAAATTATGAAATTATGAAATTATGAAATTATGAAATTATGAAATTATGAAATTATAAAATTATGAAATTATGAAATTATGAAATTATGAAATTATGAAATTATGAAATTATGAAATTATGAAATTATGAAATTATGAAATTATGAAATTATGAAATTATGAAATTATGAAATTATGAAATTATGAAATTATGAAATTATGAAATTATGAAATTATGAAATTATGAAATTATGAAATTATGAAATTATGAAATTATGAAATTATGAAATTATGAAATTATGAAATTATGAAATTATGAAATTATGAAATTATGAAATTATGAAATTATGAAATTATGAAATTATGAAATTATGAAATTATGAAATTATGAAATTATGAAATTATGAAATTATGAAATTATGAAATTATGAAATTATGAAATTATGAAATTATGAAATTATGAAATTATGAAATTATGAAATTATGAAATTATGAAATTATGAAATTATGAAATTATGAAATTATGAAATTATGAAATTATGAAATTATGAAATTATGAAATTATGAAATTATGAAATTATGAAATTATGAAATTATGAAATTATGAAATTATGAAATTATGAAATTATGAAATTATGAAATTATGAAATTATGAAATTATGAAATTATGAAATTATGAAATTATGAAATTATGAAATTATGAAATTATGAAATTATGAAATTATGAAATTATGAAATTATGAAATTATGAAATTATGAAATTATGAAATTATGAAATTATGAAATTATGAAATTATGAAATTATGAAATTATGAAATTATGAAATTATGAAATTATGAAATTATGAAATTATGAAATTATGAAATTATGAAATTATGAAATTATGAAATTATGAAATTATGAAATTATGAAATTATGAAATTATGAAATTATGAAATTATGAAATTATGAAATTATGAAATTATGAAATTATGAAATTATGAAATTATGAAATTATGAAATTATGAAATTATGAAATTATGAAATTATGAAATTATGAAATTATGAAATTATGAAATTATGAAATTATGAAATTATGAAATTATGAAATTATGAAATTATGAAATTATGAAATTATGAAATTATGAAATTATGAAATTATGAAATTATGAAATTATGAAATTATGAAATTATGAAATTATGAAATTATGAAATTATGAAATTATGAAATTATGAAATTATGAAATTATGAAATTATGAAATTATGAAATTATGAAATTATGAAATTATGAAATTATGAAATTATGAAATTATGAAATTATGAAATTATGAAATTATGAAATTATGAAATTATGAAATTATGAAATTATGAAATTATGAAATTATGAAATTATGAAATTATGAAATTATGAAATTATGAAATTATGAAATTATGAAATTATGAAATTATGAAATTATGAAATTATGAAATTATGAAATTATGAAATTATGAAATTATGAAATTATGAAATTATGAAATTATGAAATTATGAAATTATGAAATTATGAAATTATGAAATTATGAAATTATGAAATTATGAAATTATGAAATTATGAAATTATGAAATTATGAAATTATGAAATTATGAAATTATGAAATTATGAAATTATGAAATTATGAAATTATGAAATTATGAAATTATGAAATTATGAAATTATGAAATTATGAAATTATGAAATTATGAAATTATGAAATTATGAAATTATGAAATTATGAAATTATGAAATTATGAAATTATGAAATTATGAAATTATGAAATTATGAAATTATGAAATTATGAAATTATGAAATTATGAAATTATGAAATTATGAAATTATGAAATTATGAAATTATGAAATTATGAAATTATGAAATTATGAAATTATGAAATTATGAAATTATGAAATTATGAAATTATGAAATTATGAAATTATGAAATTATGAAATTATGAAATTATGAAATTATGAAATTATGAAATTATGAAATTATGAAATTATGAAATTATGAAATTATGAAATTATGAAATTATGAAATTATGAAATTATGAAATTATGAAATTATGAAATTATGAAATTATGAAATTATGAAATTATGAAATTATGAAATTATGAAATTATGAAATTATGAAATTATGAAATTATGAAATTATGAAATTATGAAATTATGAAATTATGAAATTATGAAATTATGAAATTATGAAATTATGAAATTATGAAATTATGAAATTATGAAATTATGAAATTATGAAATTATGAAATTATGAAATTATGAAATTATGAAATTATGAAATTATGAAATTATGAAATTATGAAATTATGAAATTATGAAATTATGAAATTATGAAATTATGAAATTATGAAATTATGAAATTATGAAATTATGAAATTATGAAATTATGAAATTATGAAATTATGAAATTATGAAATTATGAAATTATGAAATTATGAAATTATGAAATTATGAAATTATGAAATTATGAAATTATGAAATTATGAAATTATGAAATTATGAAATTATGAAATTATGAAATTATGAAATTATGAAATTATGAAATTATGAAATTATGAAATTATGAAATTATGAAATTATGAAATTATGAAATTATGAAATTATGAAATTATGAAATTATGAAATTATGAAATTATGAAATTATGAAATTATGAAATTATGAAATTATGAAATTATGAAATTATGAAATTATGAAATTATGAAATTATGAAATTATGAAATTATGAAATTATGAAATTATGAAATTATGAAATTATGAAATTATGAAATTATGAAATTATGAAATTATGAAATTATGAAATTATGAAATTATGAAATTATGAAATTATGAAATTATGAAATTATGAAATTATGAAATTATGAAATTATGAAATTATGAAATTATGAAATTATGAAATTATGAAATTATGAAATTATGAAATTATGAAATTATGAAATTATGAAATTATGAAATTATGAAATTATGAAATTATGAAATTATGAAATTATGAAATTATGAAATTATGAAATTATGAAATTATGAAATTATGAAATTATGAAATTATGAAATTATGAAATTATGAAATTATGAAATTATGAAATTGATTCAGCCGTTTTTAAGAAAATAATTTTTATTATTTTAAAAATGCTATTTAGATACAGGATTTTTTCGATTACAGTTATAACCAAGATGAACCAACATCAATTTTTAATAGATTTTATTAAAAACATTTAAAATTTGTTTTAAAAGTTCAAAAAAAAATATTTTCTGTCAAAACATACATTGAAGTTATCAGTGTTTAATAATAAGTACAAAAAATAGAGTGTCATTAAAAAAAAGTAGATGTCATTTCCGGGTAAAATTCTTTTATTTCAATAAATTCGTTTTCTTATAACATAGAAGAATTTCAAGTTTTTATTTACATAAATAAAGAAGTTACAGGGGTGGCCCTAGTTCTGTGAACACCCCGTATAGTCAATACTCTTGGTAGATGTAAATTTTTGACATCAAAAACTTAAAATTCAATCCCTTCGAAAGCTGAAAAAAAAACGAAATTTTCAAGATGTTTTTTGGATATTACTTTAATTTTTGTATCGAAACTAACTGAAATATCAATTTTAGGAAGACGGAAGAAGAAAAGGATATTGCTAAAAATAAACAATTTTTTAAAATTTGGCTTACTTATGCTACAAAAGAAGATTAAACAAACACAAAAATAAAATATTCCAAATCAAAATTTCCCAATTTTCAATGTAGATCAAACTGGTATAAATAATTCCAAAAAAAATTCTCTACTTTGCACTGACAAGGAATAAAAGGGCGGATTAGAAATGAATTTTAAGGCAACCCAATATACACTAACATTGTATTGTGTGTTGTATGTAAATTAAATGTCAAATTTTAAAATTATTTATACAGGGTGAGCTAAAATGATTGTGGTCAATTCAAATTTCCCGCCTAAAAATCTGAGGAATTTGTTTGCTTCAAGTTCATAGTAACACAAAATCATGTCAAAATCAATAGAAAGTAACTAGACTTCACAAAAGCAGAGACGTAGGTGTAATTTTTACCGTTGTGTCAAAACTTCAGATTTTTGAATTTCGTCATTGTGCCTTCTATTTCACAAACGTTACTTTTTATCAAAATTAATTTGAATAAATCTTTGTTTTGTGTTAGCATCTGCCTCGAAAATGAGAAAAACATTTTCAATATGTGACATTTGCTATGAAATTAGAGATTTTGGAAAAAAAATTTGCTACGCTATTGAATTACTAGGAGATTTTTTTTTTAAGATTTCAGTTGTACCAACTTGCTTATTTGGTTGCCTACATATACTCCTAATAAAACAATATACAGTGAATTCAAATAAGATTGAAACCATTGACATTGCAAGGTAGGAAAACGAAGTTTCCCACAGTTGGCTACACGGAAATGAACGCGTTCTGTTTCGGTGAAAAAATATCGCGACTGGACTATTTTTAGTTTTGAAAAAAAATGTTTTTTTATAAAATTGGCAACACACTGAGAAATAACTTGAAAAAATATCCGAAGAAAAACTGCTGAGAGACGCTTTGGTTAAAGTGACAGATCATATTTAAATTTGAATGAAAATTAACAGGTACACCAACTTAGCAATTCTAAAGTCACTACCGAGTATGTTTGGTTGCATAGTTGCGGTTTCAGTCTTTTTTAAATACACTGTACTATTTTAGAGGATCTCCATGTTTTTTTTAGTGTTTGAAAATCAGCTGTAACTTCTAAACTACTAGTCGTAGAGCAAAACTAATTATATCACCGTATTCAGCAGGCTAAAATCTATAAACGTACCTTCTAAGTTTTATGATATTCGTAAATTTTTGGAAAAATATATTTTTTCAATTTTTCGATTTTTCAACAATTTTCTAAACGCTGTAATTTAAAAAGTAAGCGTTGGATGTCACTAATATTACTTGAAACGACATCAGCGAACCCAATTCTATAAGATAGGACTAAAAAGAAAGACAAATTTCTATGAAGTTATTTTATTAACAATTTATACATACAATTTTTGAGTAAATAAAGTAGCAATTTAATAAGAAATAATAGGATAAATATAACAAAAATTTGTATTTGCTACTCTGCAGTGAAATTTCTATGCTGCCGTGATTCTGTTGAATTCATTTGATTTTTTGAGACTCCATTTTCCAAAGGAATTACATATGTACTTATTTCTTTCAACATTTCGGAATTTGAAGAAGATAAAAGCAACTTCCAACCTTTCGTAGTCATAACTTGTAGAGCATTCTTCTTTATGAAATTAATTACTTTTAATTTCAACTCAGTTTTTTCGTGCAAATACGCGAAAATGTAAATACTAGCAGCTGTTTCCACGTTAAGTTTTGATAACAATTTTTCCTCAAGAAAAGTTTTTAATTCCACATCTTTACCAGCTATTAATAAACTATGATACACTTTTTTAAATTTTGTAGTTTTATTAGTGTAGAAAAAGTGGAGAATTTCTTGTATCATTTCTTGATTAAGATCGCTTCGCATTAAAGAATTATCATCTAATAAATTTTTCATTTCTAAATCTAACTTATCAAATGATGATTTAGTAGAATTTAATAAAATTTCACCTTCTGATACAATTGTCAATTTTTCATCATTAACATCAATCTTATCGTATTCTAAATAATTTCCGATATTAAATTGTTCACCGTAGTAATCAAAATGGTAATCATACCATGAAGTTTCACTAATTGTATAATTTTTCTTTAATCTACTGAATTTTAATAACATTGTCAAATTTTCTGCATTAGTTGATTCATAGCTTAAATATACACCAAGCCAACCAACATCAGAGTTGTAAACTCCAAGAGACCAGAAATATTCTTTATTTGAATCCGGATTAATCACAGAAAATATAGGAGATTTTAATTCTTTTATATTCTTCTCCCCAAATGCTTTTAATTTATTAATATTTTCAATATCCCACTTATAACGAAACTTTATAGTGTTGATTTTGGTACTACCTGAACTTTCTTGAACAATTTCTTTAAGATCCTGCAGCTTTGATAAAGATTCCCATAAACTTTGTTTTTGATTTAAAGAACCGGGTAAAAATGTGAACAAAAAAATAACTAGTACATATGAAGACATCATCTTGAGTACTGAACGCGAAAGTGATTAGTAAATGATTGCAAACTTTAAAAAATAGTCGAAATCAGTATTTTAAAATTTAGTTTAAAGGTTAACGATGATAATAAGAAGATTACTCATATACTAGGTGTTATTTTTAATTTTAAGTGCTAAAGTTTGGAAAAAGATTAATATTGTTTTAGAAAACATTAAAAAAAAAATCATAATAAATGAAAAAAAAATAAAAACCTAATTTTTTTATGTAAAATCCCTAAAGTTATATCTAATAAATAACTTAAGTAAAAAATTGTATTTTTGGTATTTTTTGTTTGGTCGTTACAACGCTTCAAGCTCAATAAATTTTGAAAATACAGCAAAAAATGAGAAAAAATCATAAAAAATGAAAAAAATATTTAAATTTAATTTTTTTATAACTGTATATAAAATGAGCAAATAAATATATTTTTGGTATTTTTGTTTGGCTGTTACGACGCATTAAACTCAAAAATTTTTGAAAATACATCAAAAATAGGTGAAAAAAATTATAAAAAACAAAAAAAAAATAAAAATTTGCCTGAAAAATATGTACTGATTTGTACTCAAAATTTTCTTACTTTTCAAGAAACTTAATAAAAAACGAAATTCCAGAAAAAATTGGAAACCTAAAAAAAAATTTTTAATTTTTTTGTAAAATCAACGTTTCAATGAAAGATAATTAGATATAATTCTAATCAATAAATTTTGATATAATATTTTTGAAGAACTAAGAAAATGCTTGATCTCAAAATTTTTCTGGCACCCATGCTTATACAGTCAAGGAGGCTTCCCCCCCCCCAAATAATTGGAAATATATTTAACATGACCTCTCAGTCTGTGCGTCTGTGTAAATTAAAAATAATTACTTAAAGGTTCAAAAGTTCAAAAACTATTGATTAGCAACAAAGTATTAAATTTATATTACCATTCATTAAAATTATAATAAAATTTTATCACTTGGGTTTTCCTTAATTACTTAATTGATTACTCATATTTAATAACAATAATTAATTACTTTTTAATAATTGATTCTTTGCGTGTAAATTTTTTAGGAATTTTCCTCCTTAACGTTTATACAAAACTAACCCTTAATGAAATATACAAAGATAAAGATAAAAACTGGGCCAATGAAATTTTTTTAAATAGATTTAATTTTTTTTTAGTTATAACTACTTTTTAAAATCATTTTTGCGCAGTTAAATCTTTATTTTTTGCATCAAACATCATAATAATACATTTAAGTAGAGGTTTTAATTTTTAATTTTTTTTGTAATTTTATTTTTATTAATTTATTCAAAAATTATTGACATGAGCAAGTTAAATTTTTACCGAAGGTAAAGGTCTATAATCGGATGTTCTTTCGTAATTTTTGAAAAAAATCGATTAATTCGTTTTTTCGAAAAAAAAATCAGTTTTTGGAAACACAATTTTGGCTCTGGATTGCGCATTTTTTGTCCGATTGAATTTTTTCTGAGAAATTTTCAAGTGTGTGGCACAATTCGGCTCATAACTCCGAAACGACTAAAGATTTCGATACGAATCTTTTTGCACATTTAAAAGGACTCTAAAAGCTTTTAAATAAGCTATGAAGCTCTAAAATAGCTGCAAGCTAAAAGGGTTAAAAAATTATAAACTCAAGCGATTTCCTGAAATGTGTCTTTTTCAGGATAGTGGCAAAAAATAAGTGACCTGAAATAAAACCGAGAGTTCAATTTAAATATTTTTTTAATTATCTTTCATTTGAAAAGTTGATTTTAGAAAAAAATCAAAAAAAATTTTTTTTGTAGATTTCGAATTGGTTGATTGTTTTTGGAATTTCGTTTTTATTAAGTTTCTTAAAAAGTATTTATAACAGCAAGTTTAAATTTTTATCGAAGATAAACTCCCAGAATAGGAGTATTTTAAGTCCTGTTTAATAAAAATCGGCCAAATTGTTTCTGAAAAAAATTCCAAAATTTTTTGAAAATTTTTTGTGCAAATCCGATTAATAATAACGATTAGTGTTGAAATTTGGAAACAGTTAATTGAAAATATTTAAAAAATCATAAAAAATAAAAATTAAAAATTAAAAAAAATGCAAAAAATATATAAATTTTATTTTTTTGTATAAAATCTTTACAAGTGTAACTAGTAACTAATACATAAAATGAGCAAATAAATATATTTTTGGTAATTTTTGTTTGGCTATTACAACGCTTCAAACTCAAAAAATCTTAAAAATGCAGCGGAAATATGTGAAAAAAAAAATCATAAAAAATGATAATAAAATAAAAACTTAATTGTTTTAAGTAAAATCCGTATAGTTATATCTAATAAACAAGTGAACAAAGAAATATATTTTTGGTATGTTTTGATTAACCGTTACAACGCTTCCAACTTAAAAAATCGTGAAAATACCGCAAAAATATGTAAAAAAAAATTATAAAAAATTTAAAAAAAAATTTTATTTTTTTATGTAAAATCCTTACAATTATAACGAATAAACAAAACGAGCAAAGAAATATATTTTTTATATTGTTTGTTTGGCTGTTACAACGCATCTAACTTAAAAAAATTTGAAGATGCAGTAAAAATTCATAAAAAATATGAAAAAAAAATGTTTTAATTTAAATTTAAGAAAATTATATTTATCTTTCATACATGATTGCTAATTAATAATAAATCAATAATAAACTTTAAATCAAAACACATGTGTATTTTTTGAAGATAATCCTATATTCTTAAAAATACGATCTACAGCGTCAACGATCTCGTTAAAAAATTTGTAAAATTTTCAGATGCTCTTGCTATAAGCTATCTAAAAAAATTATTTTTACAATTTATATTTTTTCTGAAGTTTTCCTAAGTTTTTTTTGGCAGAGTTGAAATTTCGCAGGTGGTAATTTTTTTATAAAAAAAATTTATTCGGCCATAAATTTTCGATTGTGAGCAGGTTGGAGCAAAAAATCATTTTTTGTATCTCATTTTACCCTTAATGTACATAGGAATTATCGGTTCCCCTTTATGATTTTAGTGGTGTAGAGACAATTTTATGTGCAATTTTTGATTAATCAAAAAAATAATAAATTTTAGAAGAATTACAAAGCCGATTAAAAAAGTTGATGGCTTAAAATTTAAAGAATCTATCAAAAAGCTAAATAGCGTATCTGATTTTTTTCAAAAATATGCTCCCCAGGCCCGGATTTGTACTCAAAATTAAAAAAAAATTAAATCCAAATAGGATTTAAAATACTCCTATTCTTGTTTATTTTCGGTAAAAATTTCAACTTGCTTACTTTTTAAGAAACTTAATAAAACCGAAATTCCAGAAAAAATCAAACAATTTGAAACTTTGGAAAAAACTTTTTTTTTCTAAAATCAACCATTTAATGAAAGATAATTAGAAATATATTTAATTTGACCTCTCTGACTGTAAATTAAAAATAATTATCTAAAGGTTATTTATTAAGTTCAAAAAGTATCGATTTGCAACAAAGTATTATATTTATACATATAACCATTCATTAAAATTAGTCTAAGTTTATCTTTTGGGTTTTCCTCAATTACTTAATTGTTTACTCATATTTAATAACAATAATTAATTAAATAAGTGTTAATATTTTAGTACTTTACCTCCTTAACGTTTATGCAAAAATAACCCTTAATGAAATGTACTATAAGGTCCAAGTTTAAACTTTCTTATAATAAGATAAAAACTGGGCTATTGACGTTTTTAAAATAAATTTGATTTTTTTTTAATTTTTTAATTATAACTACTTTTTAAAATCATTTTTACGCGATAAAACCAAACGTCAAACGTCATAATAAGACACTTAAAGTGGAGGCTTAAATTTTTCATATTTTTTGCGAATTTTATTTTTATAAAATTTTTCAAAAATTATTGACATGTGCAAGTTAAATTTTTACGAAGATAAAGGTTCATAATCGGATTATTTTAAGTAATTTTTGAAGTAAATCGGTTAATTAGTTTTTTGATTGAAATTTTCCTGAGAAACTTTCAAGTGTGTGGCACATTTCGGCTCATAACTCTGAAACTACTAAAGATGTCGATACGAATCATTTCGCGTATTTAAAAGGACATGAGTATTTAAAGTCATTTAAAAAAAAAATCGAGCAAATAGAATTTTCCAAAAAAAATTCCAAAATTTTTTGAAAATTTTGAGTACAAATCCGATTAATAATAACGATTAACGGTTATAACGAGCAAAATTCGAGGTCCCTTGATACTCGTTATAACCGACTTCGACTTTATTTTATTATGTTAAATCGCCATTTTTTCCTATATCAATTCATAAACCTTTATTATTTTATAAATCATTTTTTCTTCAAAAAAATTACGTATATGTACTTAGCATGTTAAATACTAGATTTTTGTCGAAAAATTCTACATTTTATAGACTAAATCATCGTGTTTTGTTTAAAAACAATAAAAACATAGACTATTTTTGAATACTTATACTTTTAAAAGTGAACTCCCAACATTTTGTAACCAAAATTATAGATTTTGTAGAGACAATTCATGATTTAAAATTTTGATTGTATAACCATAGATTCTTTAAACAAACATAATAAAATCCATTAACACGTATTTAAACCTTAAATTTTCTATATTTCATTATAGTTTTTAAAATAACACCATAGATTCATAATTTTTTCATAGATTAAAAAATATTACATACATTTTTAATGTAAAATTATGTAATTTTTAGAAATACATCTGGATTATAAGTGATATATATTTTTAAATTATAGATTCTATCATAGATTTTATATTTAAAACCACAATTTTTGGACTAAAAAAAGGTGAATTTCTCATGATAAACTATATGGAAAAACTTGTAGAATATATAGATCTAAGAAAAATTAATAGATTTTTGTTAAAAACCATAGATTTCCTTCAATTCCGTGACAAACAATCATAGATTTGAGGAAGATTTATAATAAAGTTCGTAAAAAAATACAGATCCAATAAAATATGAATAGATTTTTGTTAAAAAAGCTTAGATTTCATTGATTTTTTTCGATTTATTTGTAAAAAATCATAGATATTGATTATGGAATAACAGATTTCTTATTTTAACATAGAATTTTTTTTAAAAGACATATGTTTTAAATGTACAAGTTTTATTTTTAAAAATATACATTGATTATCATATAATTAATAAATAGATTTGCAACAAAATTGATAGATTTTCAATCAAAAAACATAGACTTTTTAAATATAGTAAAATATAAATTCTTGTTATCCAACTTTAAAATACAATCCTAAGTTGCAACTAGTTTCGCCAAATCATTGGCTTCGTCATAGATAGATAACAAGAATTTATATTTTACTATATTTAAATATTTATCCAAATCCTCAAGAGCAAGAATTTTACTTTATTTTATTATAGACTTTTTAAAAATAATATGCGTCTATAGATTTTTTGTAAAAAATATAATCTTAAAAATATTGAGTGTACAATAAAATCACATTTTTTAATAAAAAACAATGGTTATTGCTTGATTAAACATAGATTTTCATGAAAATTTATAGATTATCTTTAGAAAATGCCTAGATTCTATAGAAAACTTATAAAGCTACTTGAAAAAAACATAGATTCTTTAAGAAATTTGAAGACTGTTTAGGAATATTAATAAGTTTTCTTTCTAAAAATAAAGATTCTTAACTCAAGTAAAAACTAGCATAAAATAAATCATATAATATGAATGAAAATTCATAAATTTCTTTCCGAAACCATAGATTTTTATACAGGGTGTCCCAAAAAGAAGTGATCAGAAGAGGAATAAAAAAGATAAAATACTAATTATTTTTTTAATTGATGGAGTTTACTGTAAAGATTCAAAAAAGTAGAACTTATTTCAAAGATATGAGCAAAAATATCAGGAAAAAATATAAATTTTCATTAATTTTTTGAAAGAAAAATATTTTTATCTATGCAAATTATTTTTTGATGATGATTTTATAACTCCAAGTCAAAGTGATAATAATTTGCTTAGCTTTACAATTTTTTTCATTTAAATTGACCAAATAGTTGATGAACTATAACTGAATTTTGAAGTAAAGACATTTTTTTTGGGAACAAACTTCAAAGATACGTCAAAAAACTGGATTATTCTGACTCTGACCATTGGAATTTTTGTCGATGAAATCTCGTTTACTTTGAACAATATTCTTCTGATCACTTCTTTTTGGGACACCCTGTATAAAATCATTTTTGTTTCAGATAAACACTAACTATTACATGATTAAACATAGATTTCTTAAAAAATCATAGATTTTCTTTAAAAAATAATTAAACTATAAAAAAACATTAATTTTATTTAAATAATATACCGGGTGTACACGAAACTACGGCCATCCCTGTCATTTCTTTATTTATGAATATAAGAATTTGAGATTTTTGTTAAAATTAAGCTACACAGTAAAGATATTAAAAGTAAACGTATGATTTTTTCAAAGGATTCAGATTAGACATAGATTTCCTTGAAAAAGAATTAGAATCTATCAAAAAAAATTTAGATTTTTTTACGAAAAAAAATGGATTTATGTTTTGATTTTGTTTAAAAACCTATAGATTTTAATAATCAAGCCACAAATTTCAATCAATTTATTTGAAAACAAGTTGATACATAAAATATTTGGTTACTATTAAATTAACAAAAATTACATTTCAGGTTTTTCTGTTGAGTCCATTAAATCTTTTGTAGCAAATGCTTGAAATATTTCCCCCAACATTTTCGAATTTGATGATTCCAAAAGCCACATCCAACCTTTGGTACTCATAACTTGTAGAGCATATTTTTTGATGAAATCAATTACTTGTAGTTTCAACTCAGGTTTTTCGTGCAAATACATGAACATGTAGATATCTGCAGCGGTTTCCACGTTGAGTTTTGAAAGTAGTTTTTCCTCAAAAAGCGATTTTAATTTCATATTATCATCAACCACTAAAAAACTACGATTCAAGGTATTTAAATTCCTAGCTTCTCCAGTATACAAAAAGTGAAGAATTTCTTGATCAAAATCGTTGGTGATCATGGAATTTTTCATGTTTAAAACTACTTTATCAAATTTTGTTTTCAAGGTATTATTAGGAATTAGAAGAGCTTCACCTTCACATAAAATTATTAATATATCATCATCAATTAAACCATAATTTTTAATAGTATCGTAATTTATAAAGTTCTTGATTTCCTGTTGATCATGGTATTTTTCAAAATTCTTTTTGTACTCTCGAGTTTCGAAACTCTTCGTGTTTCCACTTAACACACTAAATTTAAATTTCGTCATAATTTCCTTATTGGATTCATAAACCAAACGTACATTAATGTCGTTATTATTGTACATGTAAAAAGCAAGATGCCAGTAATAACTTTCATTTGGAATATTCATAGAAAATATAGGAGAATTAATCACTCCTCCATATGAAAATTCTTTGAGTTTACTTATATTTTCAATGTCCCATTGAAAATGAAATTTAATTGTGTCTATTTTGGTACTAACTGTAGAAATTGTATTACCTCCACTTTCTTGTATTTCTTGAATTGTTTCAATTTTTTGAATTTCTTGAATTTGTTGAGTTTCATGTATTTCTTTCGAATTTGAAGTGGTTTGCCAGGACCTCCATGAATCCCAAATATCTCGTTCGTTGCTTAAACAATAAGGTATAATTGTGCATAAAAATATTATTAAAATGTTGAAACACTGCATGTTGTTTACTGATGTGAAACTATTTAATAACTAACGATAAGAATTGAAGAAATTCAAGTTAGCATCTCAGTTCACAGATTAAAAATAGTAAATGATAAAAAAAACTTGTTTACTAGCAAAATTGTATATTTTTAAATTTCTAATCTAAAATTTGGTTTTCTCGTATCTTATAAACTCAAAACAATGAAATAAAAATTTTAGACATATTTTCGATACATGCTGATCCCGTGTCCGAAAACTCCTGAATTTGAATAAGGTTGATTTTCTCAGGTACTATTTGAAGTACAGAAACGTTAGACCACTTAAAATTTGCGCAAGTACTATTCTAAATTCAAATAAATTATTTACAATTCATAATTTTAAATTTTTGTCAGTAGTATGTTAGATTTTCTTTCACGAATTTTTTTTTCCAATTCCAAATTTAATAAGTTTGAAATACTCCTATTAAAAAATTTGTGAATGCTTCAAATTTTCATTAATTTTGGATTTATTTCAAAATTTCCGAAATTTTCCAAACAGTCTTCCAAGATTATAGTAATCAAATTTTGCATAATTAAAAACCTTATTCCTCGTAAAATAGAAATTTATCACTAAAATCTTCAGAACTACAAGAAGTGCAAGAAATTTCTAGCAGTATCAAAATAAATTCTCGATTTTCTAAGGAAATATTAAAAAGTCTTATGTTTATTTCAAGTTATTCTATTAATTTCTTACAGAATTTATACTTTTTCCAAGTAAATCTAGATTAAATCAGGTGATAACTATAGTTTTTTAATATAACCAAAATATGATTTTATATTTATTAAAAAAAAATCTATGTTAAGATAAAAAAATATGGTTTTACAATCAAAATCTATGATTTTTAGAGTAAAATCGATGGAAAATCAATAATGTTTTTGTTTTTTTTTTTCTAAGAATTTCTATAAATTTTCATGCAAATCTATGTGTAATTCGATGATAACCAAGATTTTTTAGTGAAAAATATATGATTAAAGTCTATGATTTAAAAAATAGTTAAGTTTCTTAAAGATCAAACAATAACCAAGATTTTGCATTGAATAAAATAATTTTACGATCTATATTTTTTTTCAATAAGTTATTTATGAAGTTTATGTTATTAATGAAAAATCTATTGATTTTTATTCA
Organism: Stenus bimaculatus; assembly: GCA_963971135.1. NCBI lineage: Eukaryota > Metazoa > Arthropoda > Insecta > Coleoptera > Staphylinidae > Stenus > Stenus bimaculatus. The sequence continues at coordinate 21,975,329 of OZ020186.1, forward strand.
AATGATGTATGTGTAATTGTTATTATATAATAAGAATCAATGTAATCATTTAATTTCACTTAGATTTGCAATATAATTAAAAAAAAAACACAAATAAAAATCTTTAGTAAAAAATCTATAGATTTTATTGAAAATATATAAATAATTTTTTTCTAGTTATTTATTTATTTTATTATCAATACAATCAATCAATTTGATTTTTTAGGTGGGTTTTGTGGATCAGTTTTATGTCAAAAAATTAATTTGAACAACTTTCATTTCAGCCAACGTTTCGAATACTTTATTTCTTCATCCTCAGGATTCAAAACGTTGGCTGAAATAAAAGTTGCTCAACTTAATTTTTGACATATAAAACTGATCACAGAATACAAACAATGTTTGAGCAAATAAAGTAGCTATTTAACAAAAATATGTGATTAATATAATTTTTTTGGATTACTACACTTTAGGTTTTTCTGTAGCCTCCTTTGGATTTTTTGAAGCGACTTCTCTTGCAAACGAATTAAATACTTCCGCCAACATTTTCGAATTTTATGAATCCAAAAGCGATATCCAACCTTTGGTACTCATAACTTGTAGAGCATTTTTCTTGATGAAATCAATTGCTTGTAGTTTCAATTCAGTTTTTTCATGTAAATACATGAACCTATAAATATCAGCAGCTGTTTCTACATCAAGTGCTTCTTTGACTGTATTTACTTTCTCAATATCAAGTTGCAAAGTAAAAAATGGTTGAATATTATCAGTATTTTGATCATCAGCTTTATGCAGTCTCAAACGAAAATGTCCTCCAAATAAATCACTAATAGGAGTGCGAAAAATTTTAGTTCGGCTATTATTATCAGATTTTTCATCTTCATTAACAAGCTTTACTAATTCTGACATTTCATCATTTAGTCTATTTAAAAGACACCCCAAAAATTCTTCAGCATCTTCTTGCTGACCTTCCACTATAAACGAATCACTACGAATTTCATTTAACATTTTATAAATCCAGTATGGATCAAAGGGCCTATCGCAATTAACCGATATAGTCAAAATCTGTTTCTTTGTATCAGAATGCCAATTAACCATATTATCAATTATTTTTGTATGCTTCCTATTATTCTTACAAGTGATATTTTCGCATAAAGTTATCATCAAATTATAGAATGGAGGAGAAGTAATAAGAGCTTGAAGAATCGAGTTTATGTAGCAGAAATTTCTCGATTAAATAAACCTCTAGGTTGTAAGATTGTTATTTTGTGATAAATTGTATAATTGGCAATGATTTTAACCATCCTGTAATAATCGGGGTGTTCGAAACTATCCCTTCTTCCTTTATTGAGAAGTAAATTTTCATTCCTAGTAGTTTGTACGTATTGATTTATTGTTTTTTTTTTGTTAAAATTATGGGCCAGTGACTTTGTTTCAGTTTTTTCTTCAATTTCTTCTTGTAAAGTAGGTAAAACAGTGGAGTTTACTGGAATTATTAGTGGAGTCACTGGATTCATTGTTGTGTCATGATCCAAACAATAAAAATCCTTAACTTTGGACTTGGAAAAGCTTCTGCCTATATTGGATCCACTTTTAAGATATAAAATATTTCATCCAAACCTCTATCTTTGGGAAAGGTATTAAGAATTGCAACAGCATTGCTCCTTTGAATTTCCATGCAAATTCTTTGCCTTAAATATTCAGTTGCTAATTTTTCTCCCATTTGTTCTGTTATTCTCCTACCTATAGAATAGATTAAATCTTTACAAGATTTACCCCAAGGTCCAAAAGTTTCAACCCTAAAGTATTAAAATAAAAAGTATTTTCTAAGACTTTATATTTATCCTTCTTCCTTTTCTCAGCTTCATTCGCAGCACTACTAGCTGATTTAATTGAAGAGACTATGTAAGAATCAACCAACGTATTTACACAGGTTGTGTCCTAGACTAATACCCAGATTCTGGTCAAATCATTTAAGTTTAAAGCCCTTTAAATTTTAATTTGTTATATGGGTTGTAATGGACAATTTCCATGGTTACCTTGTTTGTTTCTAAATAAAGGCCTTTAATTTTGACCAGAATCTGCCTATAAAGCCTTTCCATTCTTCCATGGAGTTAACTCATTCCATCAGGTCTTTATCCGTCATCGCGCATTAAACAATTAGGCTCTAAAACTGATGGTATGTTTGCAGAATTTAATGCACGTTGAACTATTTCATTTAAAGCAGAATGACGATTAATAGGCAGATTCTGGTCAAAATTAAAGGCCTTTAATTAGAAACAAATAAGGTAACCATGTAAATTGTCCATTACAACGCATATAACAAATTTAAATTTAAATGATTTGACCAGAATCTGGGTATAAATCTCCCTGAATTTTTATTACAATTTAATCCATGATGACCAAAAATATCAACTTCAAAACCACATTTACATTGGTAAGGATTGCAAACTTCTATACCTAAACGTAAAGCAATAGTAATAGGCAAACTATTGTCATCTAAAAGATTTCCCAAAGAAGCCATGAACCAGATTCTTTCTCATTAAGAGCTTTTAGTCTAGCTTGATTTCTTGATGAACAATTTAATATAAACTCATTATAAACTAAATTCATTAATGGTTTGTCCCATTGTTTTTGAACGTTTTTAAGTTTAGTTTGGGGTAGACCAGTTTATAAACACCATTCATTAATTAAAATTGATGTAGTATATTCCAAATTAAAATCAGGAACTATTTTAGATGTAAGACCAGATCAGAAAAAACCGAAGCCAAATAGGCTGGAATAGCTAGTTTCTCTGTTCTGCGTAAACCAATTCCTCCTTTATTAATTGGAACTGTAGCTTGTCTCCATGATTCATCAGACAATTTGCAGTTTGATATTATATTGAAGATAGAGTAGATTTTAATACATCATCAATTTCTATTAATTTATTTGGAAATTTCCAAGATTGAGAACATCTTAAAATGTGCAATACTTTTGGAGCACTCAAACAATTATAATTAAAAGAAACAAAGCTTGGTGAGCACTATTTTCTAATAATCTACTTGAAAAAAGTTTTAAAGTAGAAATTTTATTATCCATTATTTTCGGAATTCCTTTAATAAGAACCGGTGATCCTAAATGTTTTGAATCTACCAATTTTATTTCTGGTGCAATCTCAATAATTTCATTAATTGTATTCTCTTTAATTAAAACATCACTATCACCAAAAACAAATGCTTCACATTTCGATAAATTTAGTGTTAATCCAATTTCATTTCATTTTTATTCTTGAATTTGTGAAGTACAAAGTGAACAATCAAATTCAATTATTTTTATAGCAAAATCTACGGAATATCAATGAAACCACTGTTTTTTCTAAAAAAATCTGCAAGTTTAAATCTATGTCTTCTTCAAATAATTCTATAAGTATCTTTTAGAATCCTGTGTTTCTTCCTCAAGAAAATCAATGGATTTTAATGTAAATTTGTGTATAATCATTTTATATCTATTTATTTATTTATTTCGTGTCCATCCTAATAATAATACATAAATACAAAAACATAATATTATAAAATAGATGACCAAAAATTAGCACATTCAATTGCAGCTGGTGAGGCTTGTGCAAGATCTAAATCTGAACAAGGTTGATTTAATTTATCACATATTAGTAAATGATTCATAGTTTGTGAATTTCCACATAAGCAGAGTTCATCTTCAACTGTAAAGCCCCATTTCAATAAATTTGTTTTACATCTACCTGTTTTAGATCGTAATCTATTTAGAGCTTTCCAAGTTAACCACTTTTCATCAAAGCCTGGAGGAAGTTCTTCTTTTGGAGAAATTTTTAATTCCTTATCTAAATCAGATAAAGAACCACACCATAAAAATTTTCTTGTATCTAATATTGAAATTTCCAAAGGTTTAACAGATAAAAGAAAACTTTTCCTCGATTTTAGTCTAGATCTTGTAGGAATGATACCATATAAAGAATGTCTATAATCAGTGAGTTGTTTCTTCCTTTCCCTCATACTTGCAACAGAACGTCTAATATTCGAAGGAGCTATTCCACTTAAAATATTGAGGAAACCAATAGGAGTGGGCTTAAGACAACCAGTTATAATTCGACGTGTCTGATTTAGAATTGGATCTAGATATTTGGCATGATTTGAACGTTCCCATACTGGAGCAGCATATTCAGCTTTGGAGAACACTAAAGCTAGAGCAGTACATCTTAATGTATGAGCATTTGCACCCCATTTGGTATACGTAAGTTTTTGTAAAAGGTTATTTCTAGTTGAAACTTTAGTCTTTAAATTTTTTATATGTTGTTTATACGATAATGTACGATCCAGGGTAACTCCTAAATATGTAGGGGTTTGGCAAAATTCAACATTTTCACCATTCCAAGAAATATTTAATTTTATATTTGCCTTTTTATTATTTAAATGGAAGAGACTTGATATTGTTTTAGATGGATTTGGACGAAGACTGTTTTTTTGATAATAAATAGACAGATTTTTAAGCGCTGCAGATAAAGTATTTTGAATAGTAAGTAAATTCTTATTTTGTGTAATTATACTTAGATCGTCAGCAAAGATGAAACTATTGGTGTTTGGAAAAATAGGTTGATCATTTGTATAAATGTTGAATAAAGTAGGGGCGAGAACACTTCCTTGTGGAAGACCATTCTTCTGAATTCTCCATCTACTTTGTTTACCACCTAATTCTACTCTAAATCGTCTATTTTCTAATAGATTACGAATTATTTGAATTAGCTTAAAATCTTTTGTCAATTTATAAATTTTAGACAAGAGAATACGATGATTAATTGTATCATATGCCGAAGAGAGGTCAACAAAAACAGCACCTGTTACTAGATTATTCTCAAAACCATCTTCAATATGTTGAGTAAGGTTAAGGATTTGGCCTGTACTTGATTTACCAGGACGAAAACCAGCTTGTTGAGGTATAAGTTGATCATCAATATTTGGAGAGAGTCTACTTAATATCATTCTTTCAAATAATTTGTATAAACAACATAAAAGTGAGATAGGTCTAAAATTTTTGGCATTATCAAGTGATTTACCCGGTTTAGGAATAGCAATTATTTTGGTTTTTCTCCATATCTTTGGTATGTTCTCTTCAAAAATACAATTATTAAAAAAATCCAATAACCATTGTTTAGTTTTAATACCAAATCTTTTTATTTGTTCATTTTTAAGATCACCAAGACCAGCAGCTTTACCTAATTTAAGAGATTTAATAGCGGAATCTAACTCATTCATTTCAAAGGAGCGACTTAAAAACGTAGATTCTAAATTCTTATTTCTTCGAATAAAATTCTTTTTTAATCTCATTGATTTTCCATTTAATATTAGTTGATGAGCTACTTGATTAGCAGAAATAGAACAATTTAATTCAGATTGTTTGGAATCACTACAAAGATTCTTAATTGTATTCCAGGCTTGTCTACTTGAATATTTAATATCTATATTTTCGAGAGTCTCTTTCCATTTTTGTTGACGTTTCTCATTCAGTTGTGTAACAATAGATTTTCCAAGATCCATAGTGGTTTGTGAAAATGGGTCTGTATTATAACTCTTTATATAATTATTTAATAAAATCTTATGATCACTTTGAAGACCTGGTATAAATTTCGTTCTACAACCTCTGGGTATGTGTTTTCTAGAAATATTTCTTACAATTTCGATAAACAGATCGTAGTTTTCAATAATAGGTTGGATCTTTTGTAATTCATTATCAAAATCAACCGAAAAAGCCGACCAATTTGCCTTTTTAAAATTAAATCTACGTCTAAAAGGTATAATTTGAAGATTGACATGTGAAATTATTTCTAACATAATTGGTTTATGTTGAGAAGTAGGAAAATGGTTAAGAACTTTCTTACGGCAGATATCCTTTAAACAATTACTAACAAATATTATATCAGGGTTATATTCATTTTTGCATCTACCACTAATAAATGACGAAGATTGGCTTGAATCATGAATAAGACTTAAATGATTATTTTCTGCCCAAATTTCAACATTATGACCATCTTCATTAGTATCTTTATAACCCCATGTAGAATTATGACTATTAAAGTCACCAATAACAATTCTAGATTTTTTTACATTTGTAAATAAAGGAAGTTTAAAAGGAACATTGGGTGGTTTATAAACAGAAGAAATAATAATATTGTCCAGTTCAACAGTAAGAATTTCAATGTTATTATCATCTTGGCTATTACAACATTGATATATTAAATTTTCTTTTATATAAAGTGCACTTCCATATTGGTTATGTGCCCGTTCACTAATAAGTTTCATACCTTTAATTATTGGTCTATTCCTTTTAGGACCTCTATGAGTTTCTTCTTGTATACAAAGAATGTGACAATTAGTATCTTTGCATAAATCTGATAAAATATCTCCTTTTGCAGATGAGAATCCTTCCACATTAATTGAAATTATTTGGAAGGCCGAACTTAATAACGATTGATATAAAATATTACTTGCCATAATGTAAAATATAATGATAATAGGATGGTAGTAGCAGAATTAAGTAGATATTAGTAAATAATACCTAAATGGTCGCGATAAAACGCTTCTGCTATGACCTGTCAATTTTATATCTATTGCAGCAAAATTAATGGAAACTTGAGAAAAATCTATGTGTATTTTTAAAAAAGCTACAAGTTTCCTTGATTTTTTATAAGGTAAATTTGTGTTTCTTATTGAATTTTTGTTTTTTTTTTATTCAAAGAATCTGGGAATTTTCATGCAAATCTATATGTAATCAGACCAAGGTTCTTTTATTGAAAAACATGAATTTTTGGTATCTATGGTTTATTAAAAAAACAGTGGTTTTACAATTAAAATTTATAGATAGAAAATTAAGACGATAGTCGGCGCTTGATTTTGAAATTCTCTTGATATTTGCAGTTTTAGTCATAACTTTTTTTCCAGAGGAGCTTTTTTAAAATTTCTTTTTTTAGTATACAGATGCATTTTGTGGCTATCAATTTATTCTTTTTTGTTTTAGTAAGTCAAACCAAATACTCATACGGCAGCAGTAAAACAGGCTCTTTACAAAAAACCTTCGCTTTGCGGCTTTTTTCCCAAAAACAATTGAAATAATATTTTTTTTCCAACGCTAGCAATAAGTTAAGGTATAAACGAAGAATTCGACGTTTTGTTTTTTATTCTAAGTATATTTTTAAACTTTTTACAGCATCCCAAAAATTAAGTTAAATTTTAAACGATTACTTTAGTGCAATAATGCACTAATTTCCAGCAAAAAAATTTTTTAGTAAATGTCATTTTGAACAAAAAATTTCTTTTGTTTTTTCGACTCCTTAAAAAGTTACAGCAATTTTAAAATTTCAAAAATTTATTGATTTTTGTGGGACTCCCTGTATAAATTTCATTTAATAACCTCGTCGTTCACTTATTTTAAATAAAGCCAATAATGTTCAAAAAATCCAAATAATAATTGGTTTAAATAAAAAAAAATGTAATAAAAAAGAATATTATACGAGGTGTTTCACAAAAATCATAAAAATCTATCAATTTTAAAATTGTTGTAACTTTTTGAGGAGTCGAAAAAACATAATAGTTCATAGGAAAATTTTTGTTCAGAATGACATTTACTATCTAAAAAAAAATTTTGCTGGAAAAAAGTGTATATTTTAAGTTAAGTCTCAGACAAGCCATATTTTTGAGAAAAAAATTGTGTTTTTATAGAAATCTATGTTGAATCAAGCGATAACCATAGTTTTTTATTGAAAATATATGATTTTATGTTTAAACTACAACCTGTGTTATAATAAAAATTTGTGGATTTACAATGCTTTTTAAAGTAAATTCGATAAAAAAATCAATAAAATCGTTGTCTTTTTCTAAAACCTCTGCAAGTTTCGTTCAAAATCTATGTCTATTTCAAATATTTCCATAAGTTTTTTAGAGAATCTATGTTTCTTCTTCAAGAAAATCTATGGATTTTCATATAAATTTGTGTTTAACTAGGTGATATAATTATGATTCTTTTTATCATTTTATCTAACCAAAGTATATCTATGCTTTTTGAAGCAAAATCAATAGAAACTCAAAAAAAAATGTATCTTAAAAAAATCTACATGTGTCTCCTTGATTTTTCAGGTAATCTACAAATTTTTATCTTTGTGTAATATACAGGGTGTTTCGTAATATGTGGAATAAAATTTACTAGTGAGTATAAGGACATCAAAATAATGAAAAAAGTTCCTATATTTATTTCAGAACAGATCCTAGTAAAGCATCTAAGTTTTGTACAGTACAGTAATTTTGGCAAAATAATAAGCTCTGCAAGAAATATTAGTATGGTTATCATGACAATTAATATTGATGCATACCTATCTTGAAATTCATTCTTCTCTTAAATGGCGCGTTTTAACGGATTTCTATAAGAGCAACTTTTTTTGGTAAAGTTGATTAAAGAGTACCATTTTGGAAAAAAATCTTATAAAAACGTATTGCTTAAAAAATTTCCATGATGTCAAAATATATAAGGTGTTCAATTTGAAAATTTCGTTTATACAAAGTGTAAATATTTTTTGATTAGGAATCGAAAAATGTCGTAATATACTGGGTGTTCCATTTAAACAAACATAACTTTAATCCGCCATCTTGAAATGGACATTTGATTTTATATTTCGGATTTTTAATTTTTTTTTAAAACTATTTTAACCCTAATAATTTATGATTGTACAATTAGTGTCTATGATTTTTTTTCAAAATTGAGGAAATATCGATGAAATCTAAGTTTATTAAAAAAATTTTCACGATCATTTCAGCAGTAGTAATTTAATTTTATTTTTTTACAACTGAATATACATTTTATTTTTGAGAAAAAAAATATAGAAAAAATTAAAGTTTAAATATAAATTTGATTAAGAAACAAAATTTCTTATCATCAAAGTTAACCTTTAAACTTTAATCTGAGATTACTGTTTTTGTATTTGTTACATTTTCTTTAGTAACTAATACGATCAGTTCTCAACACAATGTCTTTGAATGTTGTAGTAATTTTATTTTGCACAATCTTGCCTTACTCCTTGAATTTCCAATCGGAAAAATGGGATTCACCTAACTCCTCAGAAGTACAAGTGCAAAAAGTTTCTGGGTGTACTGATATAAACTTTGTTAAGTTTCAATTTCAATGGACTGTTAATAATTTTGATAAGTTTATGAAAAGAAGTGAGCAGCTGTATGTAATATCTCCAATGTTTCCAATAATAATTTCGGATTCAAATGAAAAACTTTTCTGGTCTCTCACCTTGATTAAATACAATACTGATCAGCTTGGGGTATTTTTAAATTATGAATCGAAACTAGAAGACATTTGGACAAGGTTTAATTTCAGTTTATTAAGTGGTGATGTTAAAAGTTTTGAGACAAGCAACGAAGATCAATCATTTCGATCAAATTCACCACGAAATGGTTACGGATTCAGCCAATTTGCATTTTACAGTAATATTAAAAAATATGCTTTAATAAAAGATGATAAAATAACGATTTTATGTGAAGGTGAAAGTATTGTACCTTCAAGTCAAGAAATTAAATCAAACATGAACGAATTGGAAAACATCAAAAATATTTTATTAAATACTTCCTTAGTTACAAGTGATTTTGATTATAAAATGCTTCAAGAAATTCTCCACTTTTTGTACACTGGAAAAACCAATAATTTAAACAACATGCATCGCAGTTTATTAGTGGCTGGTGATAGCATGGAATTAAAAACCCTTTTTGAAGAAAAATTGCTTTCAAAACTTGACGTGGAAAGTGCAGCAGATATTTACATGTTCATGTATTTGCACGAAAAACCTGAGTTGAAATTACAAGCAATTGATTTCATCAAGAAGAATGCTTTACAAGTTATGACTACGAAAGGTTGGATGACGCTTTTAACTTCAACTAATCCAAATATGTTGTCTGAAATTTTTCAATCATTCGCTGCAAAAGATTCAATGGAATTAACAGAAAATCCTCAAGTGTAATTTTTGTTAATTTAGTTACCAAATATTTTATATGTACTTATCAACTTTCTTCAAATATATTAATTGAAATTTGTGTTTTTATCACTAAAATCTATATAAATTTTTTAAACAAAATCAAGACATTTATAAATAAATCCATATTTTTTTTCAAAAAGAGACATTTATAAATTAATTAATTTAAAAAAAAAAGACATTTTTAAGTAGTTTCATGTATACCCGGTATAAAATATATACAGGTTGTCTCACTTTTTTCCAGCCAAATTTTTTTTAGATAGTAGTCTTTCTGAACAAAAAATTTCCTATGTACTATTAAGTTTTTTTGACTCCTTAAAAACCTTAACAGCAATGTTAAAATTGATAAATTTTCATGATTTTTGTGGAACACCTTGTATAATATTTTTTCTTATTATATTTTTTTTTGTTTAAATCAATTATTATTTGGATTTTTTCTTTGCCAAATTGATTTTTTTGAACATTATTGGCTGTATTTAAAATAAATAACGAGGTTAAACTTCCCTCGGTAAACTTTAGCATCTTATTGGCTTAAAGATATACAAAATTCAAAGCATACTTAATTTAAATAAAAAAATTTAAAATAAAATGAAATTTATACAGGGTGTCCCACAAAAATCATTAAATTTTTGAAATTTTAAAATTGCTGCAACTCTTTAAGGAGTCAAAAAAACATAATAGTTTATAGGAAATTTTTTGTTCAGAATGACATTTACTATCTAAAAAGAATTTTGCTGGAATCTTACCAAAATTATTCTACATATAAGTTACATAGGAACCTATTTTCATAAATTTGGTAAAATAATAAGGTTACAAAAATGTTTGGTATGGTAACCATGATAACTGTCCCGGCATGCATATCTTTAAGTTCACTTTTCTCTTAAACTGCTCATTCTATAGAATTTGTATAAGAGCACCTTTTTTGTGTAAATTTGATTACAGAATTATATTTTGAAAAAAAATCTCATAAGAATGCAGTACTAAAAAAGTTATCATTTTTTTACCACCAACGATCTCTTAAAATACCACTTAGAACCAATAAAAAAATTTCAAAATAATCATGCACGTGACTCCAACGGATAGCTTCATCATTGATAGCCATACTGTTAATGTATCAAATAACACGACATTTTTGGGGGTAAAAATTGATAACAACCTGCTAAGGAATCACCACCCGAGAGATTTCCTCATAAATGTAAATCACCCTGTATACATTGGTAAACATTATTTTGAGAAAAAAAGTGAACCCCTAAAAAGTTATGACTGTTTTTATTACCCACCCTGTCAAAAAGTACCCTTTAAAAGCCTGCTAAAAAATTTAAAAAATTCATGGAAACATATCGGAAGTGTATTATGGTTCACACAAAATTTGAAGTTTCTAGTACAAATCTTTTTCAAATAAACGTGCAATAACCTTCTTTTGGACACCACCTTTGTATTTATTTATTATTTATTTATTTATTTACATGCAATGCAATAGATCAACAAAATTTATTCAATCAACATGTTGTTGGTGTAAGAATAATTTTGTTGTGCATAAAAACTAAAAAAAAAAAAATAAAAATACTTAAAAAAAAGAAACCAATAAACTCAACAACACAAACGTAATAAAATTAGTAAGTATAAAATTATAAACAGTGAATATATACATATAGTATAATAAAAAGAACACAATCTCAAAACAATCTTTAAACTAGATGAATCTATTGTAAATAATTATTTTCATTCCGGTAAATGTAAAATATAGTTTTTAATATTTGTTGTAAATTTTTTAATTGAACTGGAATTTTGAACATCTGATGGCAATTTATTAAATTGTTTAACAGCGTTAAATAGACAATCATTTCTACCTTTATTAGTTTTTATCGAATTTAGATGAATTTGATTGGACGTTTTTGTGTTAAATTTATGAAATTCTTTATTAGTTTTAAGCACTAAGTTTGTTTTAATCAGATTACTTTTAATTTTGAAAATAAGTTTACAATTTTCTAATAATATTGTATTACTTATATTAAAAATTTGAGTGTTAAAGTAAACTTCTCTTGTTGGTGTTAAAAAAGGTAAGTTAAACAATGTTTTAATACTTTTTGACATCAATCTTTGAACATTGATTATTAATAATGAGTTACCTTGTGACCAAATTGGTAATCCATAAATAATATTACTATGTATATATGCATAAAATAATAAACAAGCAATTCTTTTCGGAAATGGTCCACATCTTCTAATAGCACCAATCAACGGTATAATTTTTTGTTTTATATTATCCACATGTTGATAAAAATTTAATTTCACATCTAAAGTTATGCCTAAATATCTGATTGATTCAGCTAGCTTAATTTTTTTTATTATTAATTATAATATTTAAATCAATTATTGATTTGTTTTTTTGTTTAAAAACTAAAATTTCCGTTTTGTCTGTATTTATAGTAAGCTTATTACCCAATAACCAATTATTAAATTTTATCAAATCATTATTAATTAATTCCTCTAAAATACTTTTCGTTTTACCACTATATAATAAGACAGTGTCGTCAGCAAACATAACATATTTTCCAAAAAGATTTACATATTGTATATTCTGAACGTAAATTAAATATAACAGAGGACCAAGTATTGATCCTTGGGGGACACCTATATTAATTTCACATGGATCACTAACATAATTATTAAATTTTGTTTGAATTATTCTTTTTTTCAAATAAGTTGTCATTAAATCATGTGTTTTTCCCCTTATGCCCATTCTATACAATTGATTTAATAATATGTCTTGATCAACAGTGTCAAATGCTTTTTTTAAATCAACAAATACTCCTGCAACATAATTGTCTTTATCTAACGAATTATTAATAAAATGAATAACTTCCAATAATGCTGACTGAGTTGAACTGTTTTCTTGAAAACCAAATTGAAATTTATCTAATTGAGAAGTATTTTTAATAAAATTAATTAACCTAGATTTGATTACTAATTCGAAAATTTTGGAAAAATTGGATAATAATGAAATCGGTCTATAATTAGAAGGATCTTTTTTAGAACCAGATTTATGTATTGGAATTATTACTGCTCTTTTTAAAAAATCCGGAAAAATGCCATCCAAAATATATTTATTAAATATTTTTACAATTACTGGTATTAATGGCATTTGTAATTTTTTTATAATTTTTGCATTTATATTAAAAGGTCCACATGAAGTATGCATTTTTAAATTTCTAATAATTTCCAAGATTTCATTTTCATTAGTTTCTTCAAAGAAAATAGTTTTATTATTAAAAGGTAGATTATACAAATTATTTTTAGCATTTACAATTTTATTTGCCAGTTCAGTGCCTATATTTGCAAAATATTCATTAAATTTATTTATTTTATCAATTGATACAAAATTATCAATAGTTTTTGGAAATCTATATGATAATTTATTATTATTAATAATTTCATTTAAATTTTGCCATAATCTTTTAGGACTCCATTAGCATTTTCTATTAATTTAATGTTATAATTTTTTTTCTCTTTTCTAATCATTGATTTAATTTCTTTACATAATACATTATACTTATTTAATACATTAAAAGAACAATTTTTGGATTTTTTAATTTAAAAAAGTTTATTTCTCTGTTTAATTTTTTTAATTATTTCAATTGTCAACCATTTATTATCACATCTAACTCTGTATTTGAATTCCTTTGTATTTTTACTAATAACAGTTTTAATTATACAGGGTGATTTTTTTAACCTGGAAAATGGAATTATCTCGAAAAATACGCATCGCACAGAAAAATTTGCCAGGTCGAAACTTTATGGTCTAAGAAAACAAATTTTATGGATCAAATACATCTTTAATTTTACTTCCGGTTTATCAGGAAATGGCACCCACTTTCTTATTTTTAATGTAAACCCCTAATTTTTTCAACGTAAAATCAAACATTGGTTAGTTTTAAGTATGTTTATGACAAAAAAATATTTTTTTTCAAAACTTTAAGAAAAAATTTTAAATTTTTTTTGGCAAAAAATTTGAGTAAAACCTACAAAAAATATTTTTAAATAATACAAATACGTAAAATAAATTATAATTTATAAAACACTATCCGTCGTTCTTGAGATATTATTTTTTTTAATTTTTACTCAAATTTTTTACCAAAAAAAAATTTAAAATTTTTTCTTAAAGTTTTGAAAAAAAATATTTTTTTGTCATAAACATATTTAAAACTAATCTTTGTTTGATTTTACGTAGAAAAAATCAGGGGTTTACATTTAAAATAAGAAAGTGGGTGCCATTTCCTGATAAACCGGAAGTAAAATTAAAGATGTATTTGATCCATAAAATTTGTTTTCTTAGATCATAAAGTTTCGACCTGGCAAATTTTTCTGTGCGATGCGTATTTTTCGAGATAATTCCATTTTCCAGGTTAAAAAAATCACCCTGTATAATCTAAACTTTCAAAATTATTAGGATTATTCTTATAGATCTCATTATAAAGATCTATTTCAGCTTGTTTATAGTTGACAATTTTAAATAATTTTAATTCCATTTTAGATAAAGAAGCTGTAATTTTTTTTAAGTTTAAAAAAATTAAGTTATGGTCACTAATAGAATTTTGCTCAATTTTAATTTCATGGTTAAGTTCAAAGTAATTTGATATAATATGATCAATGATTGAACCTTCTTTATCTTTTTTAAACCTTGTGATAAATTTTGTGTTAATTTGATTCAAGATTTTAAAACCATTACTATCAATAATTTCCAAATATGATTTTTTTATAAAAGAATTTTCAAGTAAATTAATATTCATGTCTCCAATTATAATTGCTTTTAAATTATCTGTTAAAAGTTTATCTAAATAGTGGAAAAAATCTTGTTTTGAATTATTTGGTGGATTGTAAAGAGCAATAAATTTAAGTTTAGGAATTGTATTAAGAGCATCTTCCTAGACGCCCGCGATAAATTTTCCGTTGGAGATAATAACAAGGAATAGAAAATCCATCCCACTTTTCTGGAGCTTCTTTGCAAATTATTCACAAATAACTGACAATTAATGCGAATCCATAGAGGGCGCGCGAGTTTGGGAGGAATAATTGTGATAAATCATGAAATCGAGCATTAGTAGCCCAGAAAAAACTCAAGTTTGCTTCGTTAGATTTTCAATTTTTTTTCAGATTTATAATCTTAATTAATTAGGCTACAACTTAACCGATAGTCACCTTCTGCAACCTAACACAAAATTAATTAGAGGGGTCCAAAGTTAAGGTACTTTTAGGTCAATATATTTTTTTTTGTAGATTCTCCAATTTTTTTTCCTTCCCCTGGGAGGTATAGAAATGACTTCTAAATCGTCTACAAAAAAAATTATACAAAAATCTTTTTCGTACTAGCCTATTTTTCTGGGGTACTAAACCACTATATTTTCTGTTTAGGAAGATGCTCTTAACTGTTTCAAAAATTATTGTATTGTAAAGATTGTTATTACTTTCAATTATTTGATGTTGAAAAATATTTTTAATAAAAATAGCTACACCACCACCTCGTTTAGTGTCTCTACAATTAAATATTGAATTATAATTTGGAATATTGAAATACTTTACTTCTAATTTTTTTAGCCAAATTTTTGTTAAAATAACAATATCAGGTTTATTATTATTTATAATGATTTCTAATGAAATTTTATGAAGTTTTTATCTTAAAATTAGTCGTAGAATCTGCCTAAAATTTTTGGCGGTTTAATTTCGACTCACCCTACAGGTTGTCTAGAAATTAAGCGGCCAAACTTTAGGAGGCGATTCTACAACTAATTTTAAGAAAAAAAACTTCCTATAAACTTATGTCCGATTTCGCTTCCTAATAGAGCTACAGCCCATTAAATATTGTGACTAAAACTAGGTTTTTTGTCATTTATTTGAAAACAATTTGTAATATAGATTTGAAATTTGGTGTGAAGACTAATACGTTTAAGATATAATTTCTCAATTTTTTTCAGATTTTTTGAAAGCTTTCTAAAAATTTCAAAAACTTTCAGAGTTTTCCAAAAATCTGAAAAAAATTGAGAAATATCTTAAACGTATTAGTCTTCACACCAAATTTCAAACCTTTATTACAAACCGTTTTCAAATAAATGACAAAAAACCTAGTTTTAGTCACAATATTTAAAGGGCTGTAGCTCTCTTAGGAAGCGAAATCGGACACATGTTTATAGGAAGTTTTTTTCTTAAAATTAGTTTTAGAATCGCCTCCTAAAGTTTGGTCGCTTTATTTCGGGACACCATGTATAAAGCTTAAGAATGACAATAAGAAGTTGTTTCGTAATGAAATTATATTTTTGAATTTGGAAGTACAAAGTGAACAATCAAAATCAATTATTTTTAGAGTAAAATCTACGGAATATCAATGAAATTTCCGTTTCTGCTAAAAAAAATGCAAGTTTAATCTTTTAAAATCTATAGCCTGTATTCAGCCACCGTGATGAAAATTTTAGAGACTTCGTTAACATTAAAGACGTTTTTAAAAAATATTTCGTGTTTTTCGGCACGGTCGCTGAATACAGGTATTTAGAATTTTGTGTTTGTTTTTCAAGAAAATCAATAGATTTTAATATACATTTTTGAATAATCAGGTTATAACTATAGTTCTTTTGCAGCAGAATTAATGGAAACCTAAGAAAAATTTATGAGTATTCTTAAAAAATCTACAAATTTTTTTGATTTTTTATGGCAAATTCATGTTTCTTATTGAATTTTTGTTTTTTTAAAAGAATCCTGAAATTTTGTGTAATCAGACGATAACCAAGGTTTTTTTATTGAAAAACATTTTTTTTGTATCTATGACTTATTAAGAAAATCTATCTTAAAAAATTGTAGGTTTACAATCAAAATTTATAAATTAAGTAAAAATTAGATAGAAAATTAATTAAATCTATGTCGTTTCTTAAAAAATTTTCAAGTTTCTTAAAGAATCTATGTTTCTTTCTTCAATCTATGTCTATCCATGCGATAACTATAGTTTTTTTATGATTTTACGTTTAAAATCCATGTTACATAACCTACATTTATGTTTTTTCCAGTAAAATCAATAGAAACTCTAAAGAATCTATGGGGTTTCTTAAAAAATTTACAAGTTTTCTTGTTTTTTATAAGTAAATTCATGTTTCTCATTAAAGCTATATTTTTTTTTCAAGGAATCTACGAATTTTCGTGCAAATCTATGTGTTTTCAGAGCATAACCAATGTTTTTTTTATTGAAGAAGCATGGTTTTATATATAATATCTTTGTTTTATTGAAAAAATCTATCTTAAAATAAATAATTTGTAATATTACAATAAAAATCTATGTTTAATTAAGCGATAACAATAGATTTCTCTTAAAAAAATATGTTTTTATATTTAAAGTCTATGATTAACCGTATAAATTAAATATAATCTGTCTTAAAATAAGACTCTTGTAGTTTTACAATTAGAATCTTCGATTTTTAGAGCAAAATCAATTAAATCTGTATCTAAAAAACCGCAAGAATCTATGTTTTTTCAAGTAGATTCGTAAGTTTCCTATGCTTTTTTTTAAGAAAACTGAAAAGTTTCCTGTAAATCTAAGAGATGATAAAAGTTTTCTATTGAAAAAATTTAATTTTATATTTAAAGTCTGTGAATTTTTTAAAATAACATAAATATTAAACGATTAGTGCAATAATCCAAAAATATCAAGAAAATCTATGGGTTATGAAAAAAGTTTTTGATAAAAATCCAAGATTATTTCAAGTAAATCCTTATATTAACTTTGTTAGAGAAGCCATATTTTTTAGAAAATTTTTGTGTTTTTATACAAATCTATGTATGTTTAAACAAGCGATAACCATAGTTTTTTATTGAAAAAATATGATTTTATGTTTGAAATCAATGGTTTATTAAATTATTAAAATCAGTCTATAAAGAAAAATTTAAAGTTTAAATATAAAATATAAATTTGATTAAGAAACAAAATTTCTTATCATCAAAGTCAACCTTTAAACTTTAATCTGAGATTACTGTTTTTGTATTTGTTACATTTTCTTTAGTAACTAATGCGATCAGTTCTCAACACAATGTCTTTGAAGATTGTAGTAATTTTATTTTGCACAATTTTGCCTTACTCCTTAAGTTCCCAACCGGAAAAATGGGATTCACCAAACTCCTCAGAGCAGCAAATACAGGAAGTTTCTGGATTTACGGATTTAAACACAGTTAAGTTTCGATTTCAATGGACAATTAATAATATTGATAAACTGATGAAATCAGGTGAGCGTACGTCTGTTGATTCTCCAATGTTTCCAATGATAATTTCTGATTCGAATGAAAAACTTCTCTGGTCTCTCAGCTTGTTTAACCACAATGGTGATCAGCTTGGGGTGTATTTAAATTATGAATCAAAACTAGAAAATATTCAGACAAAATATAATTTTAGTTTATTAAATGGTGATACTAAAAGTTTTGAGACAGACAATGGTAAATTTTCATTTCGATCAGATTCCAGACGAGATACTCAAGGAAATAGTCAGTTTGCTTATTACAGTAATATTAAAAAATATGCTTTAATAAAAGATGATAAAATAACGATTTTATGTGAAGGTGAAAGTATTGTACCTTCAAGTCAAGAAATTAAATCAAACATGAATGAATTTGAAACCGTCAAAAATATTTTATCAAACAATACTTTAATTACAAGCGATTTTGATCACAAAATGTTACAAGAAATCCTCCACTTTTTGTACACTGGAAAAACCATGAATTTAAACAACATGCATCGTAGTTTATTGGTGGCTGGTGATAGTATGAAATTAAAAACTCTTTTTGAGGAAAAATTGCTTTCAAAACTTGACGTGGAAAGTGCAGCAGATATTTACATGTTCATGTATTTGCACGAAAAAACTGAGTTGAAATTACAAGCCATTGATTTCATCAAGAAAAATGCATTACAAGTTATGACTACGAAAGGTTGGATGTCGCTTTTGGATTCATCAAATTCGAAAATGTTGGCTGAAATATTTCAATCATTCGCTGCAAAAGATTCAATGGAATTAACAGAAAGACCTGAAGTGTAATTTTTGTTAATGTAGTAACCAAATATTTTATGTATCAACTTGTTTTCAAATAAATTAATTGAAATTTGTTCTTTTATCATTAAAATTTTTAATCAAAATCAATACATTTACAAATAAATCCATTTCTTTTTTTTTTTCAAAAAAATCTAAAAAATTTTTAATAGATTCCAATTTTTTTCAAGAAAATCTATAAGAATCTGTTTTCTCAAAAAAATCTATGTCTAATCAGAAATCGTTGAAAAAATCATTCTTTTATTTTTAAAATCTTTAAGAAATCTAGCTTAATTATAACAAAAATTTTAAATTTTTATTTTCATAAAGAAATTTTAGGTGTAGCCCTAGTTTCGTGGTCACCAGGTATATCAAATCTATGATTTTTTCTAACGGAATTCAATGGTATTAATGGTTTGTAACAAAAACCGATTAATTATTGATAAAATCTCTATCAATTTATATCAAAATCGAAAAAAAAACTGTTTTTTTTTTAAGAAAATCAATGGATTTTTATAAAAATCTATTTTCCATCAAACAATATCTAGTTTTTTTTTAAATTTATTGTTCATAAAACAAAATCATGCAAAATCTATTGGAATTTTTAGAGTTCTGCTGTGGTTATGTTATGTTTAATATGTACTTATTAGAAACAAAGATGGATTTTAAATACAATTTTTGGTATTGACAAGTACCGAATATCCTCCACTTTGTGCAATTTAAAGCACCCTCTATTCTTTCAAAAAATTAAATAAAATTCTCATATTTTCTTGATATTTTCGTTCGTATCCATAGTTCATATTTTTGGAGTAAGTTCTGCAATTTTACGTCTTTACAGTAAACTCTATCATTAAAAATAGAATCAGTATTCTATCTCTTAATAGTTATCTTCGGACATGTGTTTATAAGAACTTTTTTCATTATTTTGATGTCATCTACCTTCTAGTAAATTTTGTCCCATATATTATAAAACACCCTGTATATGGTTATGTATTTAATTTTTATGTTTTATTAAAAAATATGTCTTAAAATAAAAAAATGGTGGTTTTACAATCAAAATTTATGATTTTTAGAGTAAAATTTATATAAAATCTACGAAATCTTTGTGGTTTATTAAAAAATCCCCAAGTTTTTAAAAAAATCTATGTTTTTCCAGGTTGTTTTTTTTTTCAAGATAATTTGATTTTATATTTACGATTTTTAGTTTTTTTTTTTGAAAAGTATTTTAACCCTAATCATCTTTGATTGCACAATTGTTGTCTATGATTTTTTTCAAAATTGACGATTTAACAGATATCATCTCATTTTTTTTCATAAACTTATCAAAATTATTAATTTCCCATTGAAATTGAAACTCAACAAAGTTTATATAAGTACCTCTAGAAACCAGGTTGCAAACTTCTAGAACTTTTTATTCTATGGTTTAAGCCATAAAATCTAGGACTTTACATGTAAAATTTATAATTGTAAGTATATACTTTATGGTATTTTTTATGAAATCTGGTGGATTAAAAATTAAAAAATCTATGAATTTCTTACTAAAAAACGTGTAAAATTTTAAAGTTTTACGTATAAAGTTTATGATATTATGAAGTCTATGGTTGCTTAAAAAATCTAAACAAAATCTAGGGTTTTTTAATAAAAACAATAATTAAGCATTGTAAGTCCAATGATTTTTTTCAAAAAAAAACTATGGTTTTAGACATAAATCTGTACTTTAAAATAAAAAAAAAGTTGAAGTTTATAAATAAATTTATGATTTTTTTAATATAAAATTTAGTGTTTTTTCGGAAAATCTATGATGTTTTTCCTAAAAATAGGAAATCAATGTATTTTAGTCCAAAAAATAGAATTTTTAACCTAAAATCTATGGTTGAAAAAAAATCTATGATTTTCGTATAAAATCTATGGTTTTAAGTATAGAGTTTATGCTATTTTTTATGAAATCTATGATGGATTAAACAATGTATGCAAAATCTAGATTTTTTTTAATGAAAATAATGAGTGAACATAGTACTTCCAGTATCTTTTGCAAAATGATTGATTAAATAATCTATGGTTTTAAAAATAAACTTGTGGTTTCAGATCAAAAAAGTGAATTTATGATTTTTGATACCAAATTCAGTGCTTTTTTTTTAAATCAACAGTTATTTTTCTATAAAGTCGGAAATCAGTGCTTTTTATTCTAAAAAATTCTATTAATTAAAAAAAAAATAAAAATTCAAAACCTTGCTTTAAACAGTTTTCAGAATATATTAGTTATTTTTTTTGGTACATTTTAAAGATTAAAAAAAAAATAAAAAAAAATCAGGCTTTTGCTTTAAATAATTTTTACAATTTTTTTGTAAATGTAAAATTTTATTGGACACTATTTTTATTGCGGGTGTACACGAAACTACGGTAATCTCTTTATTTATGAAAATAAAATTTTGAAATTGTTGTTATAATTAAACTAGATATTTTAAAGACAGTAAAGATTTTATAAATAAAAGTATGATTTTTTGAAAGGATTCTGATTACACATAGATTTTTACGAAATAAAAAACAGATTATTATAGATTTTTTTGAAAAAAAAAATTAGAATGTACAAAAATTTTTAAATTTTTTTTGAAAAAAAAAATGAATTTATTTGTAAATGTCTCGATTTTGTTTAAATTGCATAGATTTTAATAATAAAAACAGAAATTTCAATTAATTTATTTAAAAAAAGTTGATACATAAAATATTTGGCTGCTAAGTTAACAATATTATACTTGAGGTTTTCCTCTTGACTGCACTAAATCTCTTGTGGGGATTGATAGAAATATTTCAGCCAACATTTTCGAATTTGTTGAATTTTCAAACGCCATCCAATCTTTCGTAGCCATAACTTGCATAACATTTTTTTTGATGAAATCAAGTACTTGTAGTTTCAACTCAGTTTTTTTGTGCAAATCCAAGAAGTTGTACATATCAGCAGCAGTTTCCATATTGAGTTTTGTGAGCAATGTTAGGTCGAAAAGCTTTTCAGTTCAAAGGTTGCTTATAATTCTTATCATCATAGTCAACCTTTGAACTTTAATCTGAGATACTGTTTTTGCATTTGTTTTATTTTCTTCAGTTACTAAAATACGATCAGTTCTCAACACAATGTCTTTGAAGATTATAGTAATTTTATTTTGCACAATTTTGCCTTACTCCTTGAGTTTGCAACCTGGAAAAGTTTCTAGAGGTACTTATATAAACTTTGTTGAGTTTCAATTTCAATGGGAAATTAATAATTTTGATAAGTTTATGAAAAAAAGTGAGATGATATCTGTTAAATCTCCAATTTTTCCAATGATAATTTCGGATTCGAATGAAACACTTCTCTGGTCTCTCAAATTGATAAAATACAATACTAACCGTCTTGGGATATTTTTAAATTATGAATCGAAACTTGAAGATATTTTTACAAGCTATAATTTCAGTTTATTAAATTGTGATACTAAAAGTTTTAAGACAACAAACGGGAAACATTTATTTCGGTCAGATTCCGCAAAAAATGTTTATGGATTCAGTGTGTTTACACATTATACCGAAATTAAAAAATATGGTTCATTAAAAGATGATACTTTAACGATTTTATGTGAAGGTGAAAGTATTGTACCTTTGTCTTTGCCTTCGACTCAAGAAATAAAATCAAACATAAACGAACTTATTTTATCAAAAATTTCCATGGTTAAAACAACCGATTTGGATTATAAAACGATTGAAACAATCCTTTGGCTTTTCTACATGGGAAAACCCATATTAACGGCTGCTGAAAAGCTTTTCGAGCTAACATTGCTCACAAAACTCAATGTGGAAACCGCTGCTGATATGTACAAGTTCTTGGATTTGCACAAAAAAACTGAGTTGAAACTCCAAGTACGTGATTTCATCAAAAACAATGTTATGCAAGTTATGGCTACGAAAGGTTGGATGGCGTTTGAAAATTCAACAAATTCGAAAATGTTGGCTGAAATATTTCAATCCAACCCCACAAAAGATTTAGTGCAGTCAAGAGGAATACCTCAAGTATAATATTGTTAACTTAGCAACCAAATATTTTATGTATCAACTTTTTTTAAATAAATTAATTGAAATTTCTGTTTTTATTATTAAAATCTATGCAATTTAAACAAAATCGAGACATTTACAAATAAATTCATTTTTTTTTTCAAAAAAAATTTAAAAATTTTTGTACATTCTAATTTTTTTTTTCAAAAAAATCTATAATAATCTGTTTTTTATTTCGTAAAAATCTATGTGTAATCATAATCCTTTCAAAAAATCATACTTTTATTTATAAAATCTTTACTGTCTTTAAAAGATCTACTTTAATTAAAACAACAATTTCAAAAAAAATTTTTCATAAAGAAATTACCGTAGTTTCGTGTACACCCGCAATAAAAAAAGTGTCCAATTAAATTTTACATTTACAAAAAAATATTAAAAAAATGTAAAAATTATTTAAAGCAAAAGCCTGATTTTTCTATATTTTTAAAAAAAATTTTAATCTTTAAAATGTACCAAAAAAAAAATAACTAACAAATTCTGAAAATTGTTTAAAGCAAGGTTCTGAATTTTATTTTTTTTTTAATTAATAGAATTTTTTAGAATAAAAAGCACTAATTTCCGACTATATAGAAAAAT
Source organism: Stenus bimaculatus (assembly GCA_963971135.1). NCBI lineage: Eukaryota > Metazoa > Arthropoda > Insecta > Coleoptera > Staphylinidae > Stenus > Stenus bimaculatus. Next base: position 21,999,047 of record OZ020186.1, read on the forward strand.
AACTGTAGATTTAAAAAAAAAAGCACTGAATTTGGTATCAAAAATCATAAATTCACTTTTTTGATCTGAAACCACAAGTTTATTTTTAAAACCATAGATTATTTAATCAATCATTTTGCAAAAAATACTGGAAGTACTATGTTCACTCATTATTTTCATTAAAAAAAATCTAGATTTTGCATAGGTTGTTTAATCCATCATAGATTTCATAAAAAGTAGCATAAACTCTATACTTAAAACCATAGATTTTATACGAAAAACATAGATTTTTTTTCAACCATAGATTTTAGGTTAAAAATTCTATTTTTTGGACTAAAATACATTGATTTCCTATTTTTGGGAAAAACATCATAGATTTTCCGAAAAAACACTAAATTTTATATTAAAAAAATCATAAATTTATTTATAAACTTCAACTTTTTTTTTATTTTAAAGTACAGATTTATGTCTAAAACCATAGTTTTTTTTTGAAAAAAATCATTGGACTTACAACGCTTAATTATTGTTTTTATTAAAAAACCCTAGATTTTGTTTAGATTTTTTAAGCAACCATAGACTTCATAATATCATAAACTTTATACGTAAAACTTTAAAATTTTACACGTTTTTTAGTAAGAAATTCATAGATTTTTTAATTTTTAATCCACCAGATTTCATAAAAAATACCATAAAGTATATACTTACAATTATAAATTTTATATGTAAAGTCGTAGAATTTATGGCTTAAACCATAGAATAAAAAGTTCTAGAATTTTCGTAAGAAAAAAAACCATAGATTTTTTTTTAAATATTGTTGGAGTTTATAGATTAATAGGCAGATTCTGGTCAAAATTAAAGGCCTTTAAATAGAAACAAATAACATATCCATGGAAATTGTCCATTGCAACCCATATAACAAATTTAAATTTAAAGGCCTTTAAACTTAAATTATTTGACCACAATCTGGGTAATAGCATAAAAGCCTTAAGACTTTTATTATAAAATCACAGATTTTGTATACCACTATAGATTTTTTTTTTGTATAGAAATCTTCTGGCCAATCATAAGATAAAAGTAGATTTTTCTAAAGAAATCATTAATTTTTAATGCAAAATCGCGATTTTATAAAAGAAACATTAAAGTATAGCAAAATTAAACCTAGATTATCATGAGATATTTTCTTAAAAAAAAGAGATTCTCCAAACAAAATATAGGTTTAAAAAAAAACATAAATTTTTCAAAAAATATGTAATTTTTATTGAAAAAAAAGAACGTTTATTCCATAAAAAAATCCTTTGATTTTTAGAAAAAACTCATAGATTTCGATTATATTAACACGATTTCATAAAAGAAAACTTTAGATATCACACAATTGGGCCTAAATTAGTAAGTACACTCTAAGATTTTTTTCAAAATATAATAGATTTTAGGCCATTGTAATAGTAATTTTTCTTAAATTCAGACATTTTCACACACAAAATCCGTCATAACAGGTGCATTTTTAATCCTATGAATGTATTTTTAACTTTGTATGATAGAAGGGCGTCTCCTGCAAATTTTAAGCCCTTAAACGTTTAAATCGTTTGAGTATTATTTGAAAAAATAATTTTTAACGAAATTTACAATAAATTATTTTATGACTTTTTTTTGTAGTGACAAAACTGGTTGTAATTTCTAAACTACTGGTCACAACACAAAAATTATTGTTTTACCGAATTTATAGGACAAAGTCCTATAAGTACAGTCTAATAATTTTGAAAAAATCGAAAAATTATTTTTTTAAACCATTTTTAGTCTATTTTTTCTTATACTTTGTTTCCTAACAAAATCGACTATCAAAAGAGCATTTTTATTACTATGAAAATATGTTTGTGTTGGTTTGATAGAATGATGTCTCTTCTCAGCTCCAAAAAAATTACATAGGTGCGGTAGTTTTTGAAATATTAAGAGCATCTTCCTAGACACCCGCGATAAATTTTCCTTTGGAGATAATAACAAGGAATAGAAAATCCATCCCACTTTTCTGGAGCTTCTTTGCAAATTATGACCAAATAACTGATAATTAATGTGAATCCCTAGAGGGCGAGCGAGTTTGGGAGGAAAAATTGTGAAAAATCATTAAATCGAGTATTAGTTCTGCAGTCAAGTTTCCCTCGTTAGATTTTCAATTTTTTTTTCAGATTTATAACCTAAATTGATTAGGCTACATCCTGCCAGAGAGTTACCTTCGGCAACCTAGCACAAAATTAATTAGAGGGGTCCAAAGTTTACTTTTAGATCATTATATTTTTTTTGCACATTTTCCAATTTATTTTCCTTCTGGCAAAAATTAAAGAAATGACTTCTAAATCAACTACAAAAATGTTGTTCGTACTAGCTTTTATGACTGCAGAACTAAATCACTATATTTTCCGTTTAGGAAATTGCTCTTAAACATAAAATCATATTTTTTCAAAAAAAAATGAAAAGATACTAGATTCTTATCAAAAACTTTTTTCTTGACATTTTTGGATTGATTTTTGCAGATTTTGATCACAAAATGTTACAAGAAATCCTCCACTTTTTGTACACTGGAAAAACCGTGAATTTAAACAACATGCATCGTAGTTTATTAGTGGTTGGTGATAGTATGAAATTAAAAACTCTCTTTGAGGAAAAATTGCTTTCAAAACTCAATGTGGAAACCGCTGCAGATATTTACATGTTCATGTATTTGCACGAAAAAACTGAGATGAAATTAGAAATTACAAGCCATTGATTTCATCAAGAAAAATGCTTTACAAGTTATGACTACGAAAGGTTGGATTCATCAAATTCGAAAATGTTGGCTGAAATATTTCAATCATTCGCTGCAAAAGATTCAATGGAATTAACAGAAAGACCTGAAGTGTAATTTTTGTTAATGTAGTAACAAAATATTTTATGTATCAACTTGTTTTCAAATAAATTAATTGAAAGACGTTTACAAATAAATCCATTACTTTTTTTTTCAAAAAATCTAAAATTTTTTTTAATAGATTCTAATTTTTTTCAAGAAAATCTATAGTTTTTTTTGAAAACTATTTTAACCCTAGTAATCTTTGATTGTACAATTAATATCTATGATTTTTTTCAAAATTTACGAAATTATAAATTTCTTATCATCATAGTCAACCTTTGAACTTTAATCTGAGATACTGTTTTTGCATTTGTTTTATTTTCTTCAGTTACTAAAATACGATCAGTTCTCAACACAATGTCTTTGAAGATTACAGTAATTTTATTTTGCACAATTTTGCCTTACTCCTTGTGTTTGCAACCTGGAAAAGTTTCTAGAGGTACTTATATAAACTTTGTTGAGTTTCAATTTCAATGGGAAATTAATAATTTTGATAAGTTTATGAAAAAAAGTGAGATGATATCTGTTAAATCTCCAATTTTTCCAATGATAATTTCGGATTCGAATGAAACACTTCTCTGGTCTCTCAAATTGATTAAATACAATACTAACCGTCTTGGGATATTTTTAAATTATGAATCGAAACTAGAAGACATTTTTACAAGCTATAATTTCAGGTTATTAAATTGTGATACTAAAAGTTTTAAGACAACAAACGGGAAACATTTATTTCGGTCAGATTCCGCAAAAAATGTTTATGGATTCAGTGTGTTTACACATTATACCGAAATTAAAAAATATGGTGCATTAAAAGATGATACTTTAACGATTTTATGTGAAGGTGAAAGTATTGTACCTTTGTCTTCGCCTTCGACTCAAGAAATAAAATCAAACATAAACGAACTTATTTTATCAAAAATTTCCATGGTTGAAACGACCGATTTGGATTATAAAACGATTAAAACAATCCTCTGGGTTTTGTACATGGGAGAAACCACATTAACGGCTGCTGAAAAGCTTTTCGAGCAAACATTGCTCACAAAACTCAATGTGGAAACCGCTGCTGATATGTACAAGTTCTTGGATTTGTACAAAAAAACTGAGTTGAAACTCCAAATACGTGATTTCATCAAAAAAAATGATATGCAAGTTATGGCTACGAAAGGTTGGATGGCGCTTGAAAATTCAACAAATTCGAAAATGTTGGCTGAAATATTTCAATCAATCAAATAATAATGTTAACTTAGCAACCAAATATTTTATGTATCAACTTTTTTTAAATAAATTAATTGAAATTTCTGTTTTTATTATTAAAATCTATGCAATCTAAACAAAATCGAGACATTTACAAATAAAGTCATTTTTTTTTTCAAAAAAAATTTAAAAATATTTGTACATTCTAATTTTTTTTTTCAAGAAAATCTATAATAATCTGTTTTTTTTTCGTAAAAATCTATGTGTAATCAGAATCCTTTGAAAAAATCATACTTTTATTTTTAAAATCTTTACTGTCTTTAAAAGATCTAGTTTAATTTTTAATTATAACAACAATTTCAAAATTTTATTTTTAAAATCTTTACTGTCTTTAAAAGATCTACTTTAATTAAAACAACAATTTCAAAATTTTTTTTTCATAAAGAAATTACAGTAGTTTCGTGTACACCCGCAATAAAAAAAGTGTCCAAATAAATTTTACATTTACAAAAAAATATTAAAAAAATGTAAAAATAATTTAAAGCAAAAGCCTGATTTTTCTATATTTTTAAAAAAATTTTTAATCTTTAAAATGTACCAAAAAAAAAATAACTAACAAATTCTGAAAATTGTTTAAAGCAAGGTTCTGAATTTTATTTTTTTTTAATTAATAGAATTTTTTAGAATAAAAAGCACTGATTTCCGACTTTATAGAAATATAACTGTAGATTTAAAAAAAAAGCACTGAATTTGGTATCAAAAATCATAAATTCACTTTTTTGATCTGAAACCAAAAGTTTATTTTTAAAACCATAGGTTATTTAATCAATCATTTTGCAAAAGATACTGGAAGTACTATGTTCGCTCATTATTTTCATTAAAAAAAATCTAGATTTTGCATATATTGTTTAATCCATCATAGATTTCATAAAAAATTGCATAAACTCTATACTTAAAACCATAGATTTTATACGAAAAAACATAGATTTTTTTTCAACCATAGATTTTATGTTAAAAATTCTATTTTTTTGGACTAAAATACATTGATTTCCTATTTTTGGGAAAAACATCATAGATTTTCCGAAAAAAACACTAAATTTTATATTAAAAAAATCATAAATTTATTTAGAAACTTCAACTTATTTTTAAATACAAATTTTTGTCTAAAACCATAGTTTTTTTTTTGAAAAAAAAATCATTGGACTTACAATGCTTAATTATTGTTTTTATTAAAAAACCCTAGATTTTGTTTAGATTTTTTAAGCAACCATATATGTATATCATAAAAATATCATAAACTATAGATTTTATACGTTTTTTAGTAAGAAAATCATAGATTTTTTAATCCACCAGATTTCATAAAAAATACCATAAAGTCTATACTTACAATCATAAATTTTATATGTAAAGTCGTAGATTTTATGGCTTAAACCATAGAATAAAAAGTTCTAGAATTTTCGTATAAAAAAACCATAGATTTTTTTTCAACCAAAGATTTTTTTAAATATATTTTTAAAGTTTATAGATATAGCATATAAAAGCCTTAAGACTTTTATTATAAAACCACAGATTTCGTACACCACTAAAGATTTTTTTGTCAAAAAATCATAGATTTTTAACATCAAAGCATTTTTTTTTAAATTTAAAACTTTGTATATCGTCTTGCCAATCATAGATAAAAATACATTTTTCTGAAGAAATCATTAATTTTTTATGCAAAATCGCGATTTTATAAAAGAAACATTAAAATATATCAAAATTAAACCTAGATTATCTTAAGAAAAAATAGATTCTCCCAAAAAAAAAATTATAGATTTTTTCAGAAAAACATAAATTCTTCAAAAAAACATGTATTTTTATAGAAAAAAGAAAAGTTTATTCCATAAAAAATCCTTCGATTTTTTTGAAAAATTTATAGATTTCGATTATAATAACACGATTTAAAAAAAAAACTTTAGATATCACACAACTAATAGTGTGTAGGCCTAAATTAATAAGTACACTCATAGATTTTCTTGAAAATAATAAATTCTTCAAAAACATTATATATTTTTTTGAAAAAATCTTTGAAATGGAAACCATACGAAACCCATCGATTTTTTGTTAAAAAACATAGATTTCCATTCTACGACCTAAGATTTTTTATTTTTGTACAGAATTTTTTTAAAGCGTGATTTTTCGAATGTAAATTCTAGTTATTTCATAATTAGACATGGTCGCATGAAAAGTTATAGATTATCTAAAACAAACTATATTTTCTTTAAAAAAATAACATAGATATCTTATAAAATCAATCGATTGTTGATCAAAAACGTAGATTTTAATTGAAAGAAAATAGATTTTCTATTTTAACATATAGTTTTTTTGTTAAAAGTATGATTTTTCAAATGTAAACTATAGTCTATATCATAATTAGATATAGATTTGCATGAAAACTCATAGATAATCTTGAACAAACCATAGATTTTTTTGAAAAAAAACGTAGATTTTTTGCTTAAAAAACATAGATTTCGATTATAATAACACAATTTTTCAAAAAAGAAAACTTTATGTATCATACAATTAGGCCTAAATTAGTAAGTACACTCATAGATTTTTTTCAAAATAATATAGATTCTTCAAAAAAGTTATATATTTTTTTGAAAAAAATCTTAGAAATAGAAACCATACGAAATCCATCGATTTTTTTGTTAAAAACATCATAGATTTCGATTGTACGACCTAAGATTTCATATTTTACTACAGAGTTTTTTAAGCATTAGTTTTCGAATGTACACTCTAGATATGTCATAATTAGACATAGTCGCATGAAAAATTATGGATAATCTAGGACAAACTATAGATTCTTTGAAAAAAGAACATTAGATATCTTATGAAATCAATCGATTTTTGATAAAAACGTAGATTTTGATTGGCAGAAAATAGATTTTCTAGTTTTTTTGATAAAAGTATGATTTTTCAAATGTAAATTATAGTTTTATATCATAATTAGATATAGATTTGCATGAAAACTCATAGATAATCTTGAATAAACCATAGATTTTTTTGAAAAAAAAAGAAGATTCTATACGAAATTCATCGATTTTTTGCTATAAAAACATAGATTTCGATTGTACAACCATAGACTCCTTATTTTAACATAGAGGTTTTTTTATAGTCATAGTTAAACGTACATTCGCATGAAAACTTATAGATTATCTTGAACAAACTATACATATATATATTCCATATTAAATTCATCGATTTTTACTTAAAAAGCACACATTTCGATTGTAGTATCACAGATTTCTTATTTAACATAGATTTTTTTATTATTTCAAAATGTGTGATGACCAATCATCGAATTCTTCAAAGCAACAAGTTTAAGAAGTTTCAGGGTGTACCAAAATAAACATCATTAAGTTTACGTTTGAGTGGACAATTGAAAATTTTAATAGTATTGTTATAAAAAAATAAGAAAACAATTGCTAAATCTCCGATTTGTCCAATATCAATTCTTGATTCTAATGAAAAACTTTTTTGGTCTCTCACTGTTTTCAAAATTTGACGTGGAAACCGCTGCAGATATTTACATGTTCATATATTTACATGAAAAAACTGAGTTGAAACTTCAAGCAGTTGATTTCATCAGGAGAAATGACTACGAAAGGTTGGATGTCGCTTATAAATTCACCAAATCAAAATATGTTGATGGAAATTTTGCCTTATTAATTAAAAATTTTTTTAGTTTACTACTTTACTTATCAAAATTTCAATCGTGGTAAAAATAGGATTTTTTATATTTTTTTGGTTTGACGCTAATGTTTTTGGAGTTTTACTGAAACTTTAAATAATAAGTCTATTTGTGTTTTGTTGAATATGTAGTTATGATGTACAAGATTCATTCTTAATACAATTTTTGACACTGACTGAATATCCTTCATTTATAGCGCCCTCTATAGACGTGAAAATAAAAGTCAAATTAAACCGTAAATCGAATATTTTTTATCAATTTGTATTCAAATAAATAATATACTGAAATTTATGGTTGTATTATTATTTTTTTAATGAAATCAAAAGATTTCTTAAAGTGATTTCCTAAAGGCAAATATCCACTGCCCTCCAAAATTAACGCATAATTCTAAATTATCGTCCTAAAATAAGAAAAAAGTATTTTCATGAGTTGCTTGGGGTGCGTTCCACTAATGAACACTAAAGCCAACGGCCACGACCGCAAAATTTTCCGTTCCACTACCAGAAAACGTTGCGATCGAAAACATAAGTGGAATGGGTTTTGAACTATGCGTTGCGAATGCATAACATTACCCCATAATTCTTAATAACAGTTTGATAAACATGACTGTCAATGCTTTCATCTTTATAAATTCAACAAACGACCACAGAAAGTATCGAATAAATACGGTCATTGTGGGCTTCTTGCGATCGCCATTCGTTACGTCATCGATGACGTTTTTATGTAGGAACGAAACAATCGTGGTCTTATGTGGAACGAATTTGTGGTCGTCGTGAGCATTGCGAGTCTTTAGTGGAACGCGCCCTTGATATATAGGGTGTCCCGTAATAACGTGGACAGACATAGTATAATAGGTTATTTATCGCGTCAAATTAAGATGACGATTTCCTCTAACACTTTACTCAAAAATGATTCCCTGCAAAGCTGATTTTTATTACGAATTGTGGTGTGCGCATGCGCCATATGTCATATTTATTAGTTCCTAGAAAACGACACTAGATGTCTCTGCTGCTTTAACCTCTAAAATCTAACGTTTTAAATGTGCTGACATTATAAAACTGTCATAATCGCATGCGCGAAACATATTAGTGATTGAATTACAATTTGTGTTGATATTTCCTGTTTAACTCGATCATAATTTTCTTACAACGAATCTTAAGTAAGATTTATAATTAAAATTTTTGAAAAAAAATCGGCTATTTAATTTGATCAATAATTTTTCCATTGAGTCTTCGAGAAGTGACGTTTCTGCAATTTTTAAGCCCCTAAACGTGTCAATCGGTCGAGTATTATTTGAAATATTATTTTTTCAAAGAATTTCAGAAAAAGATTTTTTTATAAATTTGTTTTGTCGTGACTAAAATGGCTATAACTTTTAAACTGTTAGTAGTAGCACAAAAATTCTTGATTTACCAAATTCAAAAGACAAAATACTATTAGTGTAGTTTATTAATTTTATAAAAATCCTATACAATTTGTGACACTGACAAGTACTTTTTATCTTCCATTTTATGTAATTTAATTCGCTCTCTATCGGTAGCTAAAATTCCCAATTACTTTTTTGATTTTATGACAGAAGGAAAAAAATTGGAAAATCTATAAAAAAAATATAATTACCCCAAAAGTACCTTAACTTTGCTCGCTTATAATTAATTTTTAAAAATATTTTTAGTGTATTTTTTCTTATACTTTGTCTCCTAACAAAATCGACTATAAAAGAAGCATTTTTAATACTATGAAAATATTTTTATGTTGGTATGATAGAACGACGTCTTTTGCAAATTTTAAGCTCTAAAAATATTAAATAGGTACGGTAGTTTTTGAAATATTAATAATTTTCTGAAAAATGCGTTTTTTAGAATTACTAAATTAGCTGTAACTTCTAAACTTCTAATCACAGCACAAAAATTGTTGTTTTAGCAAATTTATGAGGCAAAATCCTATAGGTACAGTTCGCTAATTTTGAAAAAAATCGAAAAATAATTATTTTTAACTATTTTTAGTATATTTTTTCTTATACTTTGTTTCCTAACAAAATCGACTATCAAAAGAGCATTTTTATTACTATAAAAAAATTTTTGTATTAGTTTGATAGAATGATGTCTCTTTTCAACTCCAAAAAAATTACATAGGTGCGGTAGTTTTTGAAATATTAATGATGAAAATAAGTTTTTTTAGATTTACAAAATTAGCTGTAACTTCTAAACTATTGATCGCAGTCTAAAAAATCCGGTTTTATCAAATTTAAAAGACAAAATTCTAAAAGTATAGTATATTAATTTAAAAAAATCTAAATATTAAATATTTTAGACTATTTTAAGTGTTTTTTTTTTGTTAAATTTCAACAATTGTACACACAAAATCGGTTTTAAAAGGCGCCATTTTAATTCGATAAATATATTTTTGAATTGATTTGATAGAAAGAAGTCTTTTGCAAAATTTAAGCCCTAAAATGTTTAAATCCGTTGAGTAATTTTTGAAATATTAATTATTTTGTGAAAAAATTATTTTTTTTTAGATTTACAAAGTGTTTTTGGAAAAAAAAAAATGAAAAATATTTTTTAGCCAGTAGGTATATCAAATCTAAGAAAATCACAGTATATTTCTATAAAATGTAGTTTTGCATAAAGAATCGTTGATTTTACAATAAAATTTAAAAAAATCATTGAAAATCGAAAAAACTGTTTTTTTTTAAATGAATAGTTTTTTATTTAAATTTTCAATCAAATAATAGCTTGTTTTTTTTAAATCATGATTAAAAATCTATGGTTCATGAAACAAAATCGTACAAAATCTATTGGAATTTTTAGAGTTCTGCTCGCCCTCTGGTGGTAAAAGTGTGAACCTAGAAAACTGGGTTTGTTGAATATGTACAATCAATCTGAAACAATTGCAAGCGATCGCAGACACGAGATGACACGACATTTGAAATAAATGAATATCACTTAAGATGTGGGTGGGATTCTTTAAAATTTCGTGTGATTTTGTATTTGCGAAGACTTGCTATTGGGTCAATATATTTCTTTTGTGTCCTCGATATCTTTGCGCGTGATTGTACGTATTATAAGTACAAAGATTCATTCTTAATACAATTTTTGGCACTGACAAGTACTTTTTATCATCTATTTTATGCAATTTAATTCTCCCTCTACCGGTAGCTAAAATATATTTGCTATTTTTTTTACAATAAATTCTGTAGATTCAAAAAATGTGTTTGAAAAAAAATCCACCGGTTTCGAAATCTATTTTTACGGTAATTTTTTAATTATAACAAAATTTGTGCTGCTATTATTTAAATTTTGAGTTGTATGTGGCGCCATCTTCGGTTGTTTAGGCGAAACTAAATTGTATGTGTGGTTGCATAACTATTCGTAGCAAAAATAGGTTATATAGTTGTAAGTAGTAAACTTGACTATAATTAAAATTATTATGAATATAATGGTGGGAATTAAAATTAAATTAAAAAAAAAATCGCCTGATATAGTAGTTTGTAAGATATTTTTAGATTAGTTTAACTACTAATTGGTAGATGGCGGTGTGCATTAGTTAAGTAACTGTACAACAATCATAAATTTAAACACATATTCAGTTATCAATACATCAGTATCCTTGAACATTTAAGCATTGTTATTTTTCACATTTCTGCATTAAATACCAAAATGTGCGCTTGTCAAACAGCAAATTCGTCAAAAGTACAAGTGCAAGACATTTTTGGGTGGACCCTGTTGAGTACTGTTAAGTTTCGACTAAAATGGACAATCATAAATATTACTATGTTGGTGCAAAATGGTAAACAAACGTCTGTAAAATCTCCTACATTTCCAACGAAAATTCCGGGTTCGACTAAAGAACTTCTTTGGTCTCTCACCATGATTAACTACGATGGTAACCAGCTTGGTTTGTTTCTAAATTACGAATCGAATGTGGAAAATATTTGGACAAAATTTAAATTCAGTATATTACCTCATGCTGTTAGTGCAAGATTTGACACAAAAAACTATGAAAATTCATTCCGATCAGATTCCAAACAACATGGAAGTCGCATTTTTGCATTTTTTAATGATATTTCAAAATATGTTTCAGCAAACGAAGGTTCACTAACAGTTATATGTGAAGGTGAAACTGTTGTACCTATATGTTAAGAAATAGCAATAGATTAATTGATTTGAACAAGAAAAACTGTGACTAATATTCATTTTATGTATCCACTTTTGTTAAAATAAATACTATATCATTGAAATTTGTAGTTTTTTTCAAAAAAGAATTTAAATTCTAAGAAGTTTTTAAGCAAATCTAGGTCTCTTAATCATGTAATAACCATTCAAGTTAAGCGATCTTCCCTCTTGCGGCCGATCGCGAAACTAATGGCGTGGCGTCATACGCGTGTTAGTAGGCAACTACTTTAACAATAACATTAGTTTTAAGATGAGAACGATTTTACATTAGTGGCATGTGGCATAGCAATTGACAGTAGTTTGATGACGTCACGGCATTAGTTCCAGAAGTGGTCGCAAGAGGGAAGATCGCTTATCGCCATTTTGATCTAAAATCAAAAAATCAAAATTGATTGCCCAAAATTGCTTTTTTAAATTAAAATAAAAATACAAAACATTTTCATACATAAAATATAGATTACATAATTTTTTGATACAAGTTTCATAAAATTTCCTTTCATTTCGTAGCAAAAATTCAAAGATTTGACATAAATTTACAACGTTATTAAAGAAAATTCAAAGAGATTTAATGTAATTCCAATTATTTTTGTTCGTGAGTTTCAAGGAGCTTAACCTAATTTTTGGAAAATTGTGAAAATCATTTATAATCAATCTTTATATGAATATTTATTAGGAATAGCTCAAAAAAATAAAGGCTGATAATTGTGGTCTTCAAAAAACCACATCTACGACATTAAAATCGTGCCCAAAATAGTTCAACAATAAAATTTCGATTTTATAAGAACGTGCATGGCTTCAACAGCTTTTTGATCACAATTGAGATTTTTTTTTATCATTAATTTTGATGATATAGTTTGGGAAAATGGTTAGTCTTATCAATTATTATATTAGAAGGAATTTAAAAAAGAAGAGTTTAATAGCGATGGTCTTCAAAAAACTATACCTAGGTTAACGAAATCGTGCCCAAGATTGTCCAAAATTAAAATTTCGATTTTATATAACTGCAGATGTATTTAGAAGTAATATAAGAAAAAATTGGGGTAATAATTTTTTTGATGAAAGTTGAGATAAAATTTTTTGAACACCAATTTTTATGATACATTTTTGGAAAATGATTGAAATCGTATTAATAAATTAATACATAGATATTCATTAGGAAGAGATCAACAAATTAAAGCCTGATGGTTGTGGTCATCAAAACACCACATCAAAATTGTGCCCAAAATTAACTAAAACTCAAAATTTTATTTTATAAAACCGTAGATGGTTGCAAACATAATGTAATAATTTTTTGGGGTATCAATTTCTTTTCTTAAAATTAGGAAATAAATTTTTAATCATCAATTTTGATGAAAAAACTTCGGAAAATAATTAAAATCATGGGTAATAATTTAATACATAGATATTCATTAGGAAGAGATTAAAAAATAAAGGCTGATAGTTGTGGTTTTCAAAAAACTACACCTACGTCATTTAAATCGTGCCCAAAATTGCCCAAAATTAAAATTTGGGTTTTATATAACTGCAGATGTATCCAGGAGTAATATAAAAAAATTTTGGAGAAATAATTTTTTTATTGAAAGTTAGGAAAAAAATTTTTGAACACCAATTTTCATGATATATTTTTAGAAAATGATTAAAATCGTATGTAATAAATTAATACATAGATATTTATTGGGAAGAGATCAAAAATTAAAGCCTGATTGTTGTAGTCATCAAAAAACCACTCCTAGAACATTAAAATCGTGCCCAAAATTAACTAAAACTCAAAATTTGATTTTATAAAGCCGTAGATGGTTTCAAAGATAATGTAATAATTTTTTGGGGTATCAATTTCTTTTCTTAAAATTAGGAAATAAATTTTTGATCATCAATTTTGATGAAAAATCTTCGGAAAATGATTAAAATCGTGTGTAATAATTTAATACATAGATATTCATTAGGGAGAGATTAAAAAATAAAGGCTGATGGTTGTGGTCATCAAAAAACTACACCCACGTCATTTAAATCGTGCCCAAAATTGTCCAAAATTAAAATATCGATTTTATATAACTGCAGATGTATCCAGGAGTAATAAAAAAAAAATTGGGGAAATAATTTTTTTGTTGAAAGTTGGGAAAAAAAAAATTGAACACCAATTTTCATGATACATTTTTGAAAAATGATTGAAATCGTATGTAATAAATTAATATACAGATATACATTAGGAAGAGATCAAAAAATTAAAGCCTGATTGTTGTGGTCATCAAAACACCACATCTAGGACATTAAAATCGTTCCCAAAATTGACTAAAACTCAAAATTTGATTTTATAAAACCGTAGATGGTTTCAAAGATAATGTAATAATTTTTTGGGGTATTAATTTCTTTTCTTAAAATTAGGAAACAAATTTTTGATCATCAATTTTGATGAAAAATCTTCGGAAAATGATTGAAATCGTGTGTAATAATTTAATACATAGATATTCATTAGGAAGAGATTAAAAAATAAAAGCTGATAGTTGTGGTCTTCATAAAACTACACCTACGTCATTTAAATCGTGCCCAAAATTGTCCAAAATTAAAATTTCGATTTTATATAACTGCAGATGTATCCAGGAGTAATAAAAAAAAAATTGGGGAAATAATTTTTTTGTTGAAAGTTGGGAAAAAAAAATTTGAACACCAATTTTCATGATACATTTTTGAAAAATGATTGAAATCGTATGTAATAAATTAATATACAGATATACATTAGGAAGAGATCAAAAAATTAAAGCCTGATTGTTGTGGTCATCAAAACACCACATCTAGGACATTAAAATCGTTCCCAAAATTGACTAAAACTCAAAATTTGATTTTATAAAACCGTAGATGGTTTCAAAGATAATGTAATAATTTTTTGGGGTATTAATTTCTTTTCTTAAAATTAGGAAACAAATTTTTGATCATCAATTTTGATGAAAAATCTTCGGAAAATGATTGAAATCGTGTGTAATAATTTAATACATAGATATTCATTAGGAAGAGATTAAAAAATAAAAGCTGATAGTTGTGGTCTTCATAAAACTACACCTACGTCATTTAAATCGTGCCCAAAATTGTCCAAAATTAAAATTTCGATTTTATATAACTGCAGATGTATCCAGGAGTAATAAAAAAAAAATTGGGGAAATAATTTTTTTGTTGAAAGTTGGGAAAAAAAAATTTGAACACCAATTTTCATGATACATTTTTGAAAAATGATTGAAATCGTATGTAATAAATTAATATACAGATATACATTAGGAAGAGATCAAAAAATTAAAGCCTGATTGTTGTGGTCATCAAAACACCACATCTAGGACATTAAAATCGTTCCCAAAATTGACTAAAACTCAAAATTTGATTTTATAAAACCGTAGATGGTTTCAAAGATAATGTAATAATTTTTTGGGGTATTAATTTCTTTTCTTAAAATTAGGAAACAAATTTTTGATCATCAATTTTGATGAAAAATCTTCGGAAAATGATTGAAATCGTGTGTAATAATTTAATACATAGATATTCATTAGGAAGAGATTAAAAAATAAAAGCTGATAGTTGTGGTCTTCATAAAACTACACCTACGTCATTTAAATCGTGCCCAAAATTGTCCAAAATTAAAATTTCGATTTTATATAACTGCAGATGTATCCAGGAGTAATAAAAAAAAAATTGGGGAAATAATTTTTTTGTTGAAAGTTGGGAAAAAAAAATTTGAACACCAATTTTCATGATACATTTTTGAAAAATGATTGAAATCGTATGTAATAAATTAATATACAGATATACATTAGGAAGAGATCAAAAAATTAAAGCCTGATTGTTGTGGTCATCAAAACACCACATCTAGGACATTAAAATCGTTCCCAAAATTGACTAAAACTCAAAATTTGATTTTATAAAACCGTAGATGGTTTCAAAGATAATGTAATAATTTTTTGGGGTATTAATTTCTTTTCTTAAAATTAGGAAACAAATTTTTGATCATCAATTTTGATGAAAAATCTTCGGAAAATAATTGAAATCATGTATAATAATTTAATACATAGATATTCATTAGGAAGAGATTAAAAAATAAAGGCTGATAGTTGTGGTATTCAAAAAACTACACCTACATCATTTAAATCGTGCCCAAAATTGTCCAAAATAAAAATATCGATTTTATAAAACCGTAGATGTGTTCAGGAGTAATATAAACATTTTTTGGATTAATAATTTTTTTATAAAAATTAGGAAAAAAAAAATTGATTATTAATTTTGATGAAACAACTTTCAAAATGGTTTTAAATTATGTGTAATCAGATATTTAGTGGAAGTATATTAGGAAAAGATAAAAAAATTAAAACCTGATTGTTGTGGTCTTTAAAAAACTACATTAAAATCGTGCCCAAAATTGTCCAAAAATGGAATATAGTAAAAGCGGCGTTGCAGTTAGTTGAGGTTTGAATCTACTGCGCAGAAGGCGTGCTATGGGCGGGACTTATCCCCACCTATTCTCAATTAAACGTCTACAAGAACGAAACGTCAATTTTCTTTAAAAATGCATAACTTTTGAAGCAAACGTCGTAGAAACTTAATTTTTTTTGATAAATTTATTAAAATTGTTGATCTTTGAAATAAAAATTGTTTTATACAATAAATTTTCTAGGGTTAATTAAAAAAATGGTTGGGTAATTTTCATATTATTTATTTAAAATAATGTCAGATACATTTTCTTTTACAAAGAATCTTTTATCACGTAAAGAGAGAGCGTAAAAGGAAAAACGTTCAAACTTTCTTAAATTTTCGAGTAAGAAAATATTTCCTTCACCGCGAAGTTGTTCAATTCACATTATTAAATACACATTTCTGCCATTATTAAGATATTGTATATAATATATTTATTTATAGGATATTTGACTAATCTTACAGTTAAAAAGTAGGTTTTCTGCAGGACACTCTTTTTTATCATTGATAACACAACGCAAAATTTAATAAAAATATTGTATTATCTTGTATTATCACATGTCTTCTTTAGTAAAATGGACATACATACAATTTTCATCTTTCATATTTATTGTACTTTATTAGTAAAGTATTTGATAAATTACAATTACACGATTGTTAAAGTTTTTGGTTAATTAAATGATTTTTGATGATCAAATCACCATTCAGTCGGGATGTGATTTTACTAAAACATAAAACGCACAAATTCGATCATCGTAATAACGTAAAATTATTGTACTTTTCGCTAAAATTCTAAAAAGGGCAGTTTAATCTATTCAATTTATTAAGCCGTTTTTTATTTACACAAACATTAATTAATCAACAATTATTACCCTCTAAAAGATTATAGTACGGCAGCAGTGACATTAAACATTCATTTACTTGGTATTTGCAGGTGATTGGGTTGAACGCGGCAACAGCGCGTTAAGTGGGTGGAGTCAAGGTGCGCGCTGTTGCCGCGCTTAACGAAAAATCCCGCCCGCTCCCGCTAAAATCTTGATTAACATTAGGACAAACGTGCGCAACATTTAAACCTGAAATAAAATTGAGAAAAAAACGTACGTCACTAATTAATAATATAAGCGTATTTAAGATACTTTTAAGATAAATTTTGGATATTTGACAACCTCTCACGCCGCCAATAATTCTATTTATTTAAAATATGTATTTATTTGATAAGACACGCTGTAGGTGATGCACGATCGAAAAATCTGGAAGGAAATAATCGTTTTGGTCAAGAAAAACGTGGAAAGAGAATAATTTTAAAGCTCGTAATTACCACCAATAACAATTAATTATAGCTAAATTTTCTGCCACGTGTAAGAGCTACGAAACACTCCTAAAGTGCCGTGTGCATAAATTCGTTGCTCCTCTTGATCGTTTTTGATGCGACCAATCGCACAATTAATAACCCCGTGTGGGTTGTACCAATTGAAAACCAAACCACTGAGCGTGGCCGCCATTTCCAGGCTTAAACCCCAGTGTTGTTGTAAATGTACGAAACCGCCGAATCTTGATGTACGGGCGCTAATTTCCGCGTCGAAGAGTTGTTATTGTAAAAATGCGATGATTTGCGCATGCTCGTCGATGATGACATCATCGCCACGGTCTCGTAGTAACGTAAACGCCCACAACAACGCCTACTTTTGATGATCGCCATGAAACCACGCCTGTATTTCTTATTAAAGAAAGCGTAGAGTATGGGATTGATGCAGGAGTTTGACGCGCCCAACCACTGCGCAATGGGCGTGGCTATCTGCAACACCTCCTCCTCCCACGCCTCGATATCCCCGCCCAACTTGATGCGCGCGAAAATCACGTACAGCGGTAACCAAGACAACACAAACAGAATCACCACCGCAACCAACATCTTCACCACCTTCACTTTCGATTTCTGCTGCATTCGCTCCATCTGCGCATCTTTTGTATCCGTGGGAATATTCCTCCTCCACACTTTAATCCAAATCAAGACATAACACAACGTTATCAGTATCATGGGTAGAATATAGCAAAAAACCATGTTGGCTATGAGAAAATAGAGGGCGCCATTGAGGGAATCAGGCCAAACTTCGATGCAAAGTCGTACATCTGGAGCGTCACTAAAAATCACGACCAAATCGAAGAAAATCGCCCAAGGAAGAGTCGTCGTACACGCGATGAACCATATCAAAATTATCATTATTCTCGCTCTTCGTTTTGTTATTTGCAGCTTTAAAGGCCACCAAATCGCCAGGAATCTAAAAAAAACAAGAATAATTAGTATTTATAAAAAAATCAAGTTTCTATGACGTTTAATTCAAAAGTTAGGAATTAGTAGGCGTTGCAATTAGTTGAGGTTAAGTGGGGGTAACATAACACACCTTCTGCGCAGTAGGTTCAAACATCAACTCACAGTAATGTTGATTATACTAAATTTCATTTATTGGACAATTTTGGGTACGATTTTAATGTCCTAGGTGTAGTTTTTTGAAGACTACAACTATTAGTTTTTGTTTTTTTGAGTTCTTTCTAATGAATATTCATATGCTAATTGATTACACATGATTTAGACCATTTTCCAAAAAAATATCATCAAAATTGATGACCATTTTTTTTTTAATTTTGATCAAAAAATTTTTATATTACTCTTGAACACATCTACGGGTTTATAAAATCGAAATTTTATTTTTGGATGATTTTGGGTACGATTTTAATGTCCTAGGTGTTGTTCTTTGAAGAATACAACTATCAGTCTTTATTATTTTGAGCTCTTCCAAATAAATATCTACATAATAATTGATTACATATGATTTAATCCATTTTCCAAAAATTTATCATCAAAATCGATGATCAAAAAATTTTAATCAAAAAAATTATTACCCCAAAAAATTGTTACATTAGCCCTGAAAACATCTAAGATTTTATAAAATTGAAATTTTATTTTTTGATAATGTTGGGCACGATTTTAACATTTTAAATACCATTTAAGTACATTTATAAACTAATTTGATAAATTCACTACGTTTTAGGCAAGTTTTAACAGTTTTCGTACAAAGTTTGTACATAATTGTACAAATTGTGATTACGATTTTAGAACAAATTTCTACACAAAACAGCAAGTTTATGCAGCTTTTGTACAGTTGCTCCCAGCTGCAAGTTGGACAAAAGTATACACGAGCGCGTATTCTTTGTCCTACTTCCAACTGGGAACAAATTTACATTTATAAACATGTTCCACACTTCCGTTTAACTTTTGTAGAAGTTTGTTCAGATTTTGTAACACCTTTATTTCATCCATGCACTTATTTTGTAACAAAAAAGGTTGAAACATTTTTTTTCAGCACCCCTGTGAAAAAAGTTATTCGCCCCGAAAAAGGAAAACCGATGTCGCCAAATAACTTCTTTCGGTTTCCTTCTATCGCGACCAAATTTTAGTATGTCGTGTCAAATCGGTGCTGTTTTGTTTTTTTTTTCATGATAACGGGTACAAATTTTAACCAAATTTCGAAAACCCGGTCTCGAATTTAAGGGAAATGTTTTTTTAATAATCGTACTGGAACAGATTTTTTTTTAAACGACGGGAAGGCTTTTAAAAGCGCTCCTGAAAAAGTCGATTTTTTTCGAGCATCCGCCGCGCCGATTTTGAAAAATCGTAGCTCCGCCGGGTTCAAAATTGAAACGACCAAATCGGGCCCCTTTTTTTCTCACATCCTCATTTATGAGATCCAAAAGTCCCCTTCTAGGTCAATCTTGTGGCGATGGCGAATTTTTTTGAAAACGTCAAAATATTGCGTTTTTTAGCGGATGAACGGAAAAATCGGTAGAAACAAGTTTGAGAAAAAAATCGTACAAGGTATTTTTACAAACAAGAATCTCACGAAAAACAATTAGGCCGTATTTATTCCGAAAATTTTACTTTTAGCCCATTTTTTAGCGGTTTGAAATTGGCGCACTTTTTTCGACATTTTTTTTAACGAAATTTAAAAAATCGTAACTGCCAAACGACGCATCCTATTTCAACGAAATGTAGCTTAGATTGTGGCTTAAGGTACCCTTAATACGTAGGAAAATATTCAGTTTGTTTCGGCCCGTTCAGCGACGTCGGAATTTTTTTTTCCAAAATCGTAAAAAAACATCGATAATTATCGGCGCGTAGAGCAAAACTATGCGCAAAATGAGGCTCAAACAAATCCAAAAATTAAAAATCGCTACACGTGGAGTTAAAAACAAATATTCAGTTCATCCTGCTTTAAAAATTAGAACTTTCTAACTATTCATTTGGCCTCTCATTGACCCTCCAAAGTCAAAATTGTGATTTTACAACCCCTCGCGACCAAAATTATTGCTGTAGGATAAGAGAACATCACATTGTCAAACTAAAATATGCGTCGAAAAGGGCTTTTTAAACACTATAACTGTACGTGTCGTTTTTTTTTTAATTTCTTAAAAAAATCAAAAATTCTACTCGCGCAAAAAACTCAGTAAAAAATCGCGATTTCGACTATTTTTTTACACCGCTTTCCCTTAATTAATTTTAACGAATGACAATTCATTTCAAAGGTCTTTACGTAAGCTTTAAAATAAAAAAAGAATCGTTTTGATATCTTTTTTCGTTTAGAAGTTAGGACGGAATAACTGTTGAAAATTTGAAAATTTCACTTTTGACGAAAAAAATGCTATGAAATTTTTGATTAATCGGAAATTATTCATTTTGACCGAACCACTTGACCGATTAAGACGATTTATGACTTAAAATTTTCAGAATATTTTCCTTCATGGATAAACATAAAATCGGTTCATGTGGTGTAAAAAATGCGCCCTCGAGGACCGTATTTGTACTCGAAATTTGTAAAAGAATTGAAATTTTTTTTTTGAAAAACTATTTGGACGATTTTCATCAAACCGGACTTAAAATACTCCTATTTTGGATGTTTATGTTAGGTCAAATTTTTAGGTTGCTATTGTGAATACTTTTTGAAAAAATTAAGAAAAACGAAAATTCTGAAAAAAAATCAAGCCTTCAAAAAATATGAAAAAATTTTGTTTCGAATTTTTGCAAAAGCCAAATGAAAGATATTTAAAAGCTGATTAAAATTGATCACTCAGTTGTACAATTTGTACATTTTGTACATTTCGTACATTTCGTACATTTCGTACATTTCGTACATTTTATACATTTCGTACATTTTGCACATTTCGTACATTTTGCACATTTTGTACATTTTGCACATTTTCTAAATTTTCTACATTTTCTACATATTTTACGTTTTTTACATTTTTTACATTTTTTACATTTTTTACATTTTTTACATTTTTTACATTTTTTACATTTTTTACATTTTTTACATTTTTTACATTTTTTACATTTTTTACATTTTTTACATTTTTTACATTTTTTACATTTTTTACATTTTTTACATTTTTTACATTTTTTACATTTTTTACATTTTTTACATTTTTTACATTTTTTACATTTTTTACATTTTTTACATTTTTTACATTTTTTACATTTTTTACATTTTTTACATTTTTTACATTTTTTACATTTTTTACATTTTTTACATTTTTTACATTTTTTACATTTTTTACATTTTTTACATTTTTTACATTTTTTACATTTTTTACATTTTTTACATTTTTTACATTTTTTACATTTTTTACATTTTTTACATTTTTTACATTTTTTACATTTTTTACATTTTTTACATTTTTTACATTTTTTACATTTTTTACATTTTTTACATTTTTTACATTTTTTACATTTTTTACATTTTTTACATTTTTTACATTTTTTACATTTTTTACATTTTTTACATTTTTTACATTTTTTACATTTTTTACATTTTTTACATTTTTTACATTTTTTACATTTTTTACATTTTTTACATTTTTTACATTTTTTACATTTTTTACATTTTTTACATTTTTTACATTTTTTACATTTTTTACATTTTTTACATTTTTTACATTTTTTACATTTTTTACATTTTTTACATTTTTTACATTTTTTACATTTTTTACATTTTTTACATTTTTTACATTTTTTACATTTTTTACATTTTTTACATTTTTTACATTTTTTACATTTTTTACATTTTTTACATTTTTTACATTTTTTACATTTTTTACATTTTTTACATTTTTTACATTTTTTACATTTTTTACATTTTTTACATTTTTTACATTTTTTACATTAGTGTAAATATTTTACAACAGCCTACATTTTGTACATCTCTGAGTGGATTTTGTACATCATTGTTTAAACTGAGTACTTTTTATGAAATTATTACAATCGTAATCAACCAAACACGCCAAACTCTGATGTTCAGTACGCGATAACATCAGAAAATGATAAGAACAAGTTTACTCGACAGCAGTCGTCAAGCATTTTTAGTACTAAAAAATCCATTGGATTTTGACAGAAGTGATCAGGAATTTTGCTAACCATCACTGCATCAGTAAATAACCAAAAATTGATCATTGATCAAAATGATGTTCAGAAATCACGAAATTATGCCCAACCTTTTAGGGTGGTTTTAGAATCACAAAATACAAAAACTAATGCAAAAATTAAACTAAAAGGAAAGTTAAAACATCAAGGTTTCTTAAATTTCATGCCCAAAATTTTGGTTCGTGTTTGGAACAACGCATTTTGATCTAAAATATAAATACAAGCATTTTTTGTATCAAAATTATTGCCCAAAATTGCTGTTTTGATTTTCAAAAATTAGAAAATCTTGCCCAACTTTTTTGGATTAATTTAGAATCACAAAAAATAAAGACCTATTCAAGAATTTCATTAAAGGATTTGGAAAATAATGTTTTTTATAAAAAATTAAATTCGGGGCACTTACAAAATGATCAAAGCTTCTGAAATTTCATACCCAAATTTCTGTTTCCTGTTTTGAACAACGAATTTTAATGTAAAATATAAAAATCAAAACTTTTAATTGTCCAAAATTGCTATTTTAAATTCAAAAAATTAGAAAAGTTTGCCCAACTTTTTTGGATGACTTAAGAATCACAACTAGTACGCGTTGTTTTGAGTGGTGGTGGGGACGCGTAGTTAAGTTCTTTCAGTAGTAGGAGGTTGAGTCACTGTGAGTCACTACAGCGCGCGTGCATAAACGTTCCACACGCTCCAATGAGTGGTGGGGGAGTTCTTAAGTACCTCGCGCTGATTCGTCGATAGACGAGATCTGCGCAATCATCATCTACTTATTAGTTTAATTTATTTTTTTCTTATAAAATTAATTGAATAATACGTTTATAACTTGTTTTTTTAGTGGATTTGGTGTCTATTTTGTATTATTTTTTATAAAAACTCCAAGAGTTTGTAGTTAATCTCCTTGAAAAGCGAGGTAAATACTCTTAGGACGGCTTGCACATGCAGGCTGCATGTTAATAAGAGCAGGGTCGTTGCAAAAGCATGTTTGGGGTGTGGTTGGGGTCTTGGGTCCCAAAGCGAGAGACACTGCCCTCAAAACTTGGCGCCCGAGGCGGAATTGAATTAAAACCAACAACATCCACGTAATGCACAAAATTAAATCGCAAAAAAAATAAAAAAAATAACGTCCTTCCTCTAATTAATTGAAGATGAACTTGTAGTTAAAACGAAGGTTTTAATCTCCTTTTGAGGATGTTTTAAGGTTGTTATTGTCATAAATCGAGTGATTTTATTAAGGAATTAAAGAGAGCAATTATTTAAACAGGTTTTTCCGGCGCCTGAAAAAATTACACTCTGCGTTTTAGTTTAATTTAATTCATTGTAAAATGTTAAGTAATTTTATTTTTTTGGGTAATAAAAGCAAACGTGCGTATAAAAGAAAGACGTGGCGCAGAAAAGTGGATTTTCTTTCAGTTTTAATTAAAGGAAAATCGGGGGTGGTTCGAGATGTCATCGTTGTTTGGGATTAAAGGATTCGAAAAGGTTCCTCATTCGTTGACTTGCAAGACCCATCAAATTTGCAGCAAATTCGGCTTATCTGCATCTTTTAATTAGAAAATAATTAACCCCTGCTTCAACATTCAAAAACTAACCATAAAAAAACCTAATTATTTCAGAAACTACGAGAGCTTCAAAAACAATTTAAACAGAATTAAATAATTTTAAAAAAATTTTGAATAAAACCACTTTCTAAACCCAAACTATAACGAAAATTTACATAATTAAAATTTTGAATTTTTTTACTCGAGTCACTTAAACCACTATAACTTTTTTACTAAAAATCTCACGTGTAATTAATTAAATCCTGTCAATTCCCAGTTTTTTACAGAAAATTTTAAGCCTAAAAATTATACATTGCATCTATTGGTTTAAGTTGTAGTAAGATTTGAAGCAGCACCTTTACAGAATAAGTCAAGTAAAACGAGCAACTAAAAGTGCTGTAATTTTTTTTTTCAAAAATAATTTATACTGGGTTATTCCTAATTTTTTAATGAATAATTTGGTAATAAATATGTAGGTGTTGATATTTTATTTCAAACTGTAGGAACAAAAGTGTTATTCCATTACGAAATTGTAATTCTATCAATCGCTGTACTACATGCACGAAAACACGCGTAACTTTTTTAAATGTCAAGTGACTTTTAAAATTTTAGGCCAATTTTATTTCCAATTTTCCACGCTTTACTTAGAGCTCAAAAATTTTTATGAAAACACCGTGGTTCGAGCAAAAATCGATTTTTTCGATCCAAAAAAAAAGAACTAACCGATTTATATGAAATAAACTTTAAAATACCCTAATGAAAATCACATATTTTTAGAAAAATTTTCAGGTAATTATTTATAATTTTTGAATTAAAAATTATTAAAATTTTTATATTTTTTAATATGTTTTTTGACAAATTTTACGATTTTTTTGTAAAGAAACTAACTGGCCGATTTTAATGATATAATTTTTAAAATACACTAATGAAAATCAGTTATTTTCAGTAAAATTTTCAAGTTGTTAATATTTATAATTTTTGAGTTAAAAAAGAATTTAAATTTTCATATATTTTAATCATTTTTTTTTAATAAACTTTAGGATTTTTTTCTTTAAATTTAAGGTTAACTTTAGAAAATCACCTATTTTCAGGTTATTATTTATAATTCTTGAATTAAAAATTATTAAAATTTTTATATTTTTTAATAATTTTTTTTTACAAACTTTACGATTTTTTTGTAAAAAAACTAACTGGCCGATTTTTATGGTATAATATCTAAAACACACTAATGAAAATCAGTTATTCTTAGCAAAATTTTCAAGTTGTTAATATTTAGAATTTTTATGAAAAAAAAGAATTTATATTTTCATATTTTTTAATCAATTTTTTTAATAAACTTTAGGATTTCTTTCTAAAAAAAAAATAAGTTTAACTTTAGAAAATCACCTATTTTCAATAAAATTTTCAGGTTATTATTTATAATTTTTGAATTAAAAATTATTAAAATTTTTATATATTTTAATAATTTTTTTTACAAACTACGATTTTTTTGTAAAAAAACTAACTGGCCAATTCTATATTTAAAATACACTAATGAAAATTAGTTATTTTTAGTAAAATTTTCAAGTTGTTAATATTTATTATT
Organism: Stenus bimaculatus; assembly: GCA_963971135.1. Taxonomy (NCBI): domain Eukaryota; kingdom Metazoa; phylum Arthropoda; class Insecta; order Coleoptera; family Staphylinidae; genus Stenus; species Stenus bimaculatus. The sequence continues at coordinate 22,025,047 of OZ020186.1, forward strand.
TTTGAGTAAAAAAATAATTTAAATTTTCATATTCTTTAATCATTTTTTTTTAATAAACTTTAGGATTTTTTCTAAAAAAGGTGACTGATCGATTTTTATGAAAAAAAATTTAAGGTTAACTTTAGAAATTTGCCTATTTTCAGTAAAATTTTTAGGTTATTATTATTTATAATTTTTGAATTAAAAATTATTAAAATTTTTATATTTTTTATTAATTTTTTTTACAAACTTTACTATTTTTTTGTAAAAAAAACGAACTAGCCGATTTTTATGATATAGTTTTTAAAATACACCAATCAAAATCAGATATTTTTAATAAAATTTTCAAGTTGTTAATATTTATAATTTTTGAGTTCAAAAAGAATTTAAATTTTCATATTTTTTAATCATTTTTATTTTTAATAAACTTTCATTTAAAAAGTAACTAGCCGATTTTAATGAAAAAAAATTTAAGGTTAACTTTAGAAAATCGCCCATTTTCAATAAAATTTTCAGGTTATTATTATTTATAATTTTTGAATTAAAAATTATTAAAATTTTTATACATATTTTTTAATAATTTTTTTACACACTTTACGATTTTTTTCTAAAATAACTAACTGGCCGATTTTTATGATATAACTTTTAAAATACCGTAATGAAAATCAGTTATTTTCAGTAAAATTTTCAAGTTGTTAATATTTATTTATTTTGAGTTAAAAATGAATTTAAATTTTCATATTTTTTAATCGATTTTTTTTTTAATAAACTTTGGGATTTTTTTATAAAAAAAGTAACTGGCCGACTTTTATGAAAAAACATTTAAGGTTAACTTTAGAAAATCACCTATTTTCAGTAAAATTTTTAGGTTATTATAATTTTTAATTTTTGAATTAAAAATTATTAAAATTTTTATATTATTTAATAATTTTTTACAAACTGGCCGATTTGTCTGATATAATTTTTAACATACAGTAATGAAAATAATATTTATAATTTTTGAGTTAAAAAATAATTTAAATTTTTATATTTTTTAATCAATTTTTTTTTTAATAAACTTTAGGAATTTTTTCTAAAAAAAGGTAACTGGCCGATTTTTATGAAAAAAAAATTAAGGTTAACTTTAGAAAATCATCTATTTTCAGTAAAATTTTCAGGTTATTATTATTTATAATTTTTGAATTAAAAATTATTAAAATTTTTATATTTTTTAATAATTTTTTTTACAAACTTTACGATTTTTTTGTAAAAAAACTAACCGATTTTTATGATATAATTTTTAAAACACACTAATGAAAATCAGTTATTCTTAGCAAAATTTTCAAGTTGTTAATATTTATAATTTTTGAGTTAAAAAAGAATTTAAATTTTCATATTTTTTAATCAATTTTTTTTTAATAAACTTTAGGATTTTTATTTAAAAAGTAACTAGCCGATTTTAATGAAAAAAAAATTAAGGTTAACTTTACAAAATCACCCATTTTCAATAAAATTTTCAGGTTAATATTATTTATAATTTTTGAATTAAAAATTATTAAAATTTTTATACATATTTTTTAATCATTTTTTTACACACTTTACGATTTTTTTCTAAAAAAACTAACTGGCCGATTTTGATGATATAACTTTTAAAATACACTAATGAAAATCAGTTATTTTCAGTAAAATTTTCAAGTTGTTAATATTTATATATTTTGAGTTAAAAATGAATTTAAATTTTCATATTTTTTAATCGATTTTTTTTTAATAAACTTTGGGATGTTTTATAAAAAAAGTAACTGACTGACTTTTATGAAAAAACATTTAAGGTTAACTTTAGAAAATCACCTAGTTTCAGTAAAATTTTTAGGTTATTATAATTTATAATTTTTGAATTAAAAATTATTAAAATTTTTATATTATTTAATAATAAGTTAAAAAATAATTTAAATTTTTATATTTTTTAATCAATTTTTTTTTTAATAAACTTTAGGATTTTTTTATTAAAAAAGTAACTGGACGATTTTTATGAAAAAAAATTTAAGGTTAACTTTAGAAAATCAGTAACATTTTCAGATTATTATATTTATAATTTTTAAATTAAAAATTGTTATAATTGTTATATTTTTTAATAATTTTTTTTACAAACTTTACGATTTTTTTGTAAAAAAACTAACTAGCCGATTTTTATGATATAATTTTTAAAATACACTAATGAAAATCAGTTATTCTTAGCAAAATTTTCAAGTTGTTATTATTTTAATTTTTGAGTTAAAGAAGAATTTAACTTTTCATATTTTTTAATCAATTTTTTTTCATTAAACTTTAAGATTTTTTTGTAAAAAAAGGTATCTGGCCGATTTTTATGAAAAAAATATTAAGGTTTACTTTAGAAAATCACCCATTTTAAGTAAAATTTTCAGGTTACTATTATTTATAATTTTTGAATTAAAAATTGTTAAAATTTTTATACATATTTTTTAATAATTTTTTTTACACACTTTACGATTTTTTTCTAAAAAAACCAACTGGCCGATTTTTTTGATATAACTTTTAAAATACACTAATGAAAATCAGTTATTTTCAGTAAAATTTTCATGTTGTTAATATTTATAATTTTTGAGTTAAAAAAGAATTTAAATTTTCATATTTTTTAATCAATTTTTTTTAAAAACTCTAAGATTTTTTTCTAAAAAAGGTAACTGGGCGATTTTTATGCAAAATATTTAAGGTTAACTTTAGAAAATCACCCATTTTCAGTAAAATTTTCAGGTTATTATTATTTATAATTTTTGAATTAGAAATTATTAAAATTTTTGTATTTATTAATATTTTTTTTTACTATCTTTACAATTTTTTTGTAAAAAAACTAACTGACCGATTTTTATGATATTATTTTTAAAATACACTAATGAAAATCAGTTATTTTTAGTAAAATTTTCAAGTTGTTAATATTTATAATTTTTGAGTTAAAAAAGAATTTTAATTTTCATATTTTTTAATCAATTTTAGGATTTTTTTGTAAGAAAAGTATCTGGCCGATTTTTATGAAAATTTTTTTAAGGTTAACTTTAGAAAATCACCTAATTTTTAGTAAAATTTTTTTGTTTTTATTATTTATAATTTTTAAGTCAAAAAATAATAAAAATTGATGATATAATTGTTTAACTTAATTAGCTGTTTTACTGGTTATAAAATCAAAAAATGTTGAATAAATTATTCAAATCACTTGAGAAAGGTGATTAATTTTAGGATTCCAAACTTACGTAATTTTTATAAATAAATTTGCGATTAAATCCTTGATTTTTTAATGATTACATTTAAACCAAAATAATTGGCATTGATTGTAAAAAATAAGGAAGTTTAATGCGTGTTTTTGAAATGACCCTGTGGATTGATTAATTGGATAAATTAATCACCTGCGAATTATGAATTCAATGACCCATTTTATTATCTGTTGATAAATAATTGAGAGATTTAAGAGCCGCAGATGATTGTAACACTTTCACTTGTTTACGTCGAGGGGCAAAGAAAAAATTTATGAGTAATTGATTCGATTTTCAACTCGTGTTGGCTTGTTTATACGCACACTTGCTGATAAAAAGATAACAGATTTATTAAACGAGACTTTCGGTCGTAATAGCCTCGTTCTGCCCCCTTTTTTTCTATAACGTTCAATAGATTACACTTTTAACGTCCACAACACAACCAACGAATTTAGATCCAGAGAAACATAAAAAAATATACAGGGTGTTCCATTTGAAATCACAACGTTTGATTTAGCTACGAAAATTCACCGAACACCCTGTATACATATTATTTTTTAATTTTATGATTAAAAATTTTTAAAGTGTTCTACTAACATTTTAACACCCTGTATAAAAATTAAAATTTATTTCTCATTTTTAACAGAATTAAATCCTATGAATACAGCAATATTTTCGATGAAAACAAAAAACAAGCCGAGACTAGCAAAAATATTATATTTTTTTCTAATACCCTCTGCAGCTTTGATGCCACACCCATTTTTGTGCGCTTCGGCAACGCTGCAAGGATTCCTCTTTTTGATATCGCAGCAACTGTAAGGAAACGTCAAATTTTCGTAATCTTGAACCCCGTTCACACCACAACAACCCCATTCTTCTTGAATTTCGTGAATATACACTTGCGAAGCTGGACCATAATAATAAAACTCCCTACTCAACTTTCGGGTAAATTTTTGACGTGTAGTGACGTCATTTGCGATTACAAAAGTTGCCACAGCCACGCAGAAAGTAAACGCTGATAAAGTCACCAAAATTCCGGCGAAAACCATGAATTTTCTTCTGGTCAAGTCGAAATTTATCCCCAGACACGTCAAAATAAAAATTATTGACGAATTGAAGAGGATTGTAAAAATTTCCACTCGAGTGCACGTCTGAAATTTGAAAAAAACGTAAAGACTCGAAGATATCACGATCAACAGCAATAACCAATTCAAAATCAGAAAATGGCACCTATACGACTGATAAATGACGCACTCCATTTTTTTCTGTGAAAACTTCAAAAATGCGACGTTGAATGACAACGAGAAAATTATGAAAATCAAGTGATTCGAGTACAGAACTTTTATAAAAACTTGCAAATTTAGTGGTTACATTGATATACCATTAAATATGACGGTATACCATTTGAAGTATTATCATGTATACCAAATATACCATAAAAATCATGGTATAATATCATATACCATATTGAATACAATAAAATATTAACCGAAACGTCGTATACCAAGAAATATCAAGTTATATACCGATAAAACGACTACCATTTTATAATAAACGAAATATTACTTGAATATATCATGAAATACTACAGTGTACATCTTTCAATAACATTACATATGTTGCTATACCATAGAAAATCATTGTATGCCATAATATACCACATCGAAAACCATAATATATTATTGAAAACGTTGACATACTATAAAATATCAAGTTATATACTATTTACGTCATGAAATCATTTGATATACCATTAAAACTAATACAATTTCATAATATACCACAAAAAAATTTTGATGTATGAAACAATACTCGAGTATACTATTAAATATTAAAATACACATATTTAAATAACATTGGCATACCATAAAAAAATATGGTATATCATGATAAAACATATTAAATACCCTAATATATTAATGAAAACGTCGGTACACTAAGAAGTTTCTAGTTACAGATCATTTTCGTCATTAAATAATTAGATATACCATTAAAACTAATAGCATTTCATAATATTCCATAAAAAAAATTTCATCCACAAAACAATACTCGTATATACCATGAAATACTACAGTAAACATTTTGAAGTAACATTAAATATGATGGTATACCATAGAGAATGATGGTATATAATGATATAGCATATTGAATTCCATTAAATAATATTGAAAATGTCCGCATACCATGAAGTATCAAGTTATGTATACCATTTATATTATTAAATACTTTGGTATACCATTCAAAATATTAGCATTTCATAATATATCATAAAAAAATTGGTTTACGAAATAATACTCGAATATACCATGAAATACTACAGTAAACATCTTGAAGTAAAATTAAATATGATGGTATACCATAGAAAATGATGATATATCATGATATAGTATATTTAATACTATTAAATACTATTGAAAACGTCAGCATACCATGAAATATCAAGTTATGTATACCATTTTTTATTATAAAACACTTTGGTATACCATTTAAAATATTAGCATTTCATTATATATCATAAAAAAAATTCATCTGCAAAACAATACTCGAATATACCATGAAATACTACGGTAAACATCTTGAAGTAACATTAAATATGATGGTATACCATAGAAAATGATGGTATATCATAATATAGCATATTGAATACTATTAAATAATATTGAAAACGTCGGCATACCATGAAATATCAAGTTATGTATACCATTTTTTATTATAAAACACTTTGGTATACCATTTAAAATATTAGCATTTCATAATATATCATAAAAAAATTCGTCTGCAAAACAATACTCGAATATACCATGAAATACTACGGTAAACATCTTGAAGTAACATTAAATATGATGGTATACCATAGAAAATGATGGTATATCATAATATAGCATATTGAATACTATTAAATAATATTGAAAACGTCGGCATACCATGAAATATCAAGTTATGTATACCATTTTTTATTATAAAACACTTTGGTATACCATTTAAAATATTAGCATTTCATGATATATTATAAAAAAAATTTCGTCTGTAAACAATACTCGAATATACCATGAAATACTACAGTAAACATCTTGAAGTAACATTAAATATGATGGTATACCATAGAAAATAATGGTACATCATGATATAGCATATTAAATACCATTAAATAATATTGAAAACGTCGGCATACCATGAAATATCAAGTTATGTATACTATTTTTTATTATAAAACACTTTGGTATACCATTTAAAATATTAGCATTTCATTAAATATCATAAAAAAAATTCGTCTGCAAAACAATACTCGAATATACCATGAAATACTACGGTAAACATCTTGAAGTAACATTAAATATGATGGTATACCATAGAAAATAATGGTATATCATGATATAGCATATTGAATACCATTAAATAATATTGAAAACGTCGGCATACCATGAAATATCAAGTTATGTATACCATTTTTATTATAAAACACTTTGGTATACCATTTAAAATATTAGCATTTCATAATATATTATAAAAAAAATTTCGTCTGTAAACAATACTCGAATATACCATGAAATACTACAGTAAACATCTTGAAGTAACATTAAATATGATGGTATACCATAGAAAATAATGGTATATCATGATATAGCATATTGAATACCATTAAATAATATTGAAAACGTCGGCATACTATGAAATATCAAGTTATGTATACCATTTTTTATTATAAAACACTTTGGTATACCATTTAAAAAATTAGCATTTCATTATATATCATAAAAAAAATTTCGACTGCAAAACAATAATCGAATATACCATGAAATACTACAGTAAACATCTTGAAGTAACATAAAATATTGTGGTATACCATAGAAAATTATGGTACATCATGATATAGCATATTGAATACCATTAAATAATATTGAAAACGTCGGCATACCATGAAATATCAAGTTATGTATACCATTTTTATTATAAAACACTTTGGTATACCATTTAAAATATTAGCATTTCATAATATATCTTAAAAAAAATTTCGTCTACAAAACAATAATCGAATATACTATGAAATACTACAGTAAACATCTTGAAGTAACATTAAATATTGTGGTATACCATAGAAAATTATGGTACATCATGATATAGCATATTGAATACCATTAAATAATATTGAAAACGTCGGCATACCATGAAATATCAAGTTATGTATACCATTTTTATTATAAAACACTTTGGTATACCATTTAAAATATTAGCATTTCATAATATATCATAAAAAAAATTTCGTCTACAAAACAATAATCGAATATACTATGAAATACTACAGTAAACATCTTGAAGTAACATTAAATATGATGGTATACCATAGAAAATAATGGTATATCATGATATAGCATATTGAATACCATTAAATAATATTGAAAACGTCGGCATACCATGAAATATCAAGTTATGTATACCATTTTTATTATAAAATACTTTGGTATACCATTTAAAATATTAGCATTTCATAATATATCATAAAAAAAATTTCATCTACAAAACAATAATCGAATATACCATGAAATACTACAGTAAACATCTTGAAGTAACATTAAATATTGTGGTATACCATAGAAAATTATGGTACATCATGATATAGCATATTGAATACCATTAAATAATATTGAAAACGTCGGCATACCATGAAATATCAAGTTATGTATACCATTTTTTATTATAAAACACTTTGGTATACCATTTTTAAATATTAGCATTTCATAATATATCATAAAAAAATTTCGTCTGCAAAACAATACTCGAATATACCATGAAATACTACAGTAAACATCTTGAAGTAACATTAAATATTGTGGTATACCATAGAAAATGATGATACATCATGATATAGCATATTGAATTCCCTTAAATAATATTGAAAATGTCTGTATACCATGAAATATTAAGTTATATATACCATTTTTATTATAAAACAATTTAGTATACCATTAAACCTATTAGCATTTCGTAATATATCATAAAAAAAATTGGTCTACGAAATAATACCCGAATATACCATGAAATACTACGGTTAAATATGATGGTATATCATGATATACTATCTTGAATACCATATTAGTTATTTATGTCATAACGTAAAACCATTATGATTGGTTACGATTCGAATTACATATTACATACAAAACTTTATCTGCTTGCATAAACCATGAAATAATTGAAATCAATTAAAATTTATTGACAGCTTAGTGTCATCAATTTAGAGCCCATAAAATAGTCATTTTGGTGATATTCTATGATTTGAGGCCTATAATGCATCCGATAAAAAGCGTCATCATGTCCATCAAATTGACACACATAAATGTGACATTATAATATAATTTCATAATACGCCATTAAATATCAATAAATATTTAAAAAAAAATTATGTCTTATATTTTTAAGTATCATGTAAGAACGATGGTATATTATTAAACATTATCCTGTATACCATAAAATATCGTGATGTATAATAGAACAACTCGTGCTATGTCATGAAACATCACTGAGTATACTTTGGACAATCAGAAAAAGAGTATTGGTATACCACGGAATCATGTAATACCTTAAAGATTTTGATATATACCATAAAAAAGTCATTGCATAAAAACAATGAACCACTTGTATTATAATAAAAGTATTCTATACTACTTAAAATATTATAAAAATGATGGTATATTATAAAAATTAATGGTATATAATGAAATATCGTCATTTATAATAGAAAAACTCGTGGTATATCATGAAAAAACAAGGCTATACTTTGGAAAATCCTAAAAAAAGTATTGGTATATCACGAAATCGTATACTATCTTAAAGATTTTGGTATATACCATAAAAAAATCATTGTATTAAAACGATAAACCAATTGAATTATAATAAAAATACTCTATACTATTTAAAATATTATTAAAATGATGGTATATTACAAAAATTAATAGTATATCATGAAATATCGTCATGTATAATTGAAAAACTCATGGTATATCATGAAAATTCAAGGCGTATATCTTGGAAAATCCTATAAAAAGTATTGATATATCACGAAATCATATATCTTAAAGATTTTGGTGTATACCATAAAGAAATCATTGTATAAAAACAAAACACCAGTTGTATTATTATAAAAATATTCTATACTACTTAAAATTTTATGAAAATGATGGTATATTATAAAAATTAATGGTATATCATGAAATATCGTGATGTATAACAGAAAAACTCGTGGTATATCATGAAAAATCAAGGCGTATACCTTGGAAAACTCTAAAAAAGTATTGGTATATCACAAAATCGTATAATATCTTAAAAATTTTGGTATATACCATAAAAAAATCATTGTATTAAAACGGTAAACCAGTTGTATTATAATAAAAATATTCTATACTACTTAAAATATTATGAAATTTATGGTATATTATAAAAATTAATGGTATATCATGAAATATCGTGATGTATAATAGAAAAACCCGTGGTATATCATGAATAATCAAGATGTATACCTTGGAAAATCCTAAAAAAGTATTGGTATATCACGAAATCATATAAAATCTTAAAGATTTTGGTATATATCATAAAAAATCATTGTATTAAAACGATAAACTAGTTGTATTATAATAAAAATATTCTATACTACTTAAAATATTATGAAAATGATGGTATAATATTAAAATTATTGGTATATCATGAAACATCATGATGTATAATAAAATCTCTTGGTATATCACGAAATCATAAATCTTAAAGATTTTGGTATATACCATAAAAAAATCATTGTATTAAAACGATAAACCAGTTGTATTATAATAAAATATTGTGAAACTGATGGTATATTATAAAATTTATTGGTATATCATGAAATATCGTGATTTATAACAGAAGAACTCATAGTATATCATGAAAAATCAAGGCGTATACCTTGAAAAATCCTAAAAAAAGTATTGGTATATCACGAAATCATATAATATCTTAAAGATTATGGTATATACCATAAAAATTATTGTATTAAAATAGAATAACTACTTGTATAATAAAAAAATATTGTATCATTCTTAAAACATTATAAAAATTATTGGTATATCATGAAAAACTATGAAGTGAACCAAAAAATATCTATAAAAATGTTGGTTAATCATGACATATGCCTTAAAAAGATCAAAATGTGTACCAAAAAGTGTACCAAAAAATATCAATATAAATTTTGATTAATCATGACTAAGTATAAAATATAATGGTATGTAATAAAATGTGATGGTATATCATGAAAAGAATGATCATTAAAAAGCATGTTATTCGACACAAATATGATTGTATAAAAGTATACAGGGTGTCTCACTTTTTTTCCGGCAAAATTTTTTTTAGATAGTAAATGTCATTCTGAACACAATTTTTCCTATGAGCTATTATGTTTTTTCGACTCCTTAAAAAGTTACAGCAATTTTAAAATTTCATAAATATAATGATTTTTGTGGGACACCCTGTATACATTTTATTTAATTTTAATTTTTTTTATTTAAATCCAGTATGCTTTGGATTTTGTATATCTTTAAGCCAATAAGATGCTAAATTTTACCGAGGGAAATTTAACCTCGTCGTTCACTTATTTTAAAAACAGCCAATAATGTTCAAAAATTTCAATTTGGCAAAGAAAAAATCTAAATAATAATTGATTTAAATAAAAAAAAAAATAATAAGAAAAAAATTTATACAGGGTGTTCCACAAAAATCATGAAAATTTATCAATTTTAAAATTGCTCTAACTCATAGTTCATAGGAAATTTTTTGTTCAGAATGACATTTACTATCTAAAAAAAATTTTGCAGGAAAAAAAGTGAGACACCCTGTATATTTACATATATTCAAAGAAAATCTGGTATACTATTTTAAATATGATGAAAAACGATGTTATAACGTTATAAATCCTGGTATCAAAATATCAATGTAAATTTTGATAAACATTATAAAATATGATGGCATATCATAAAAATAATGATCTATTTTTGAAAAGCATATTATATCTCGAAAAATATAATTTTATAAAAGTAAATATTAAGTTTTATATGAAAAAATCTGATGTACCATTTAAAACATGATGTAAAACGATGGTATACCGTTATATATTTTGGTATGTTATAAAAGAACGTGGAGTATACCAAAAAAATATCAATTTAAAATTTGAAAATTTAAAAAAGTATAAGATATAATGGTAAATATGAACGTATACCATGAAAATAAAAATCTATAAACAAAAAGCATATTATATCCCAAAAATATATTGTACATAAACGAATAAAAAGTTTCATATTATAAAAAAATGGTATACCATTTTAAATATGATGAAAAATCCGTTGCCGAAAAAAAATATTCATTTGTTTTACTGCATTGTACACAAAAATTGTCTGTATTAAGTCAAAAAATTTTTTTGGTACCACCGAAAATAACGAAGTTATAGCCATATTTTGAAAATCGCATTTTCTTGTTTTTTCAAGATAGCGTTGGAACGACGCAATATTCAATTTTTTTGTAAATGAATTATTAATATTCGAAAAAATCTCTACTACTTTGTCCATTTAACCGACTATCTATCTACAATAATAACAAAGATAACCATACAGTTCAACGTCAAATGGGACACCCAGTATATTTTTTTATAAAAATTTTTACAAATTTAAAAAATTTTTTTTGCAAAAATATTTATAATTTCTAAGAAAAATATTCTTGTTTCATTGTAATCAATAGCTCAAAATCTATTATTACGAAAAATAAAATTAAAAAAAAAATTTTTTTTTTCATTGATTTTTTATTGCTAAAAAATATCAAAAATAAATTTTTAAAATAAGGGCCTTATTTTTTTAAATTATTAATTTTTTTTTAAATAAATTACACATATATTTTTTTTTTAAATAATTTTTGCCCAATAAAAATGTTTTTTATTCATAAAAATGCAAAATTAATTTTTAAAAAAATATTTTAAAGCCGGGCCTTTATTTTTTAATTTTTTCAATCGGTAAAAATGCGAAATAATTTAAAAAAAAAATATTTTAAAGTAGGGCCTTTAATTTATTTATTTTTTAATTTTTTTTAATCAACAAAAATGGCAAATAAAAATTTTAATTTTTTATTGTGATTTAAGCAAAATGGCTGGTTTAGGGGTTGAATCAAAAAAAAAAGAAGTTGTAATAAAAATGAGTAACGGGTGTTTTTAAGGCTGTTGTTTTGATATTTATTATAATGCAATCGTGTGGAATATAAATGTCGACAGAAACTTGCTAAACGTGCCATTAAACACATCTGCTTTTACTAAATCAAGCGACGTTACAAAAAAAAGCAGCCGTAAAAAAATCAATATTACAAAATTAAGTGGAGTTAATTAATTTTTAGTGAAGAAAGTGAGTGATTTACGCAAGAATTGTGGTCGTCTGTCGCGTGTCTCAAAGTTAAGCTCTTGAAAATGTTGCTGCTTGAGGACTAGTTTCAGTTTCCCACCCAAACAAACTCAGCATCCTCGAGGATAAAGCTTTTTCGCAAGGTTCACCTTTTTTACTATAAAAAGACACGAAACGCTTCAACTGCTATCAGTTTTACAACAAACAACAAACAAAATGTTCAAACTCGTAAGTACCACTCAAATAATCTTAAATTTTTCTATTTTTTATCAACTTAAATATTAAAAAAAAAATTTATATTTTTTATTGACTAAAAATTTTTTGAAAAATATAAAAAGTGAGGGCCCTGTCATAAAATAATTTTTAATATTTTTTTAATATTTTTATTGACTAAAAATTTTTTTAAAAATATAAAAAGTGAGAGCCCTGCCATAAAATAATTTTTAATATTTTTTTTGTATTTTTTTTTTACTAAAAAAAAAATTAAAAATATAAAATGTAATGCCCCTTGCTTTAAATAATTTTTTGAATTTTTTTGTAACTTTTATTTATATTAAAATTATGTATTAAATGTTAAGGGGTCGTTTTAAAAAATTTAAAAAAATGTGTGTTGGTGTTTTAATAATTTTTTGTAATTTTTTTTAGGCTGTTTTCGTCGCTGTCTTCGCTTTCGCTTATGCCGCCCCCGGTGGTTTAATCGCCACACCTATTGTGGCTCATTCAGTGGCTACCAGTCATCAAAGTGTGGTGCATCACCACACTCCAGTGGTTAAGGTTGCTCCAGTGGTGCACGCCGCCCCCGTCGTCCACACCGTCCACGCCGCCCCTGTTCTCCACCACACCGTTCATGCCGCTCCAGTAGTGAAGACTTACCACGCCCCCATCGTCCACACCGTCCCCGTCGTCAAGACCGCTCACGTCGTCCACGCCGCCCCCCACGCCGTAGTCTACCACCATTAATTATATCATGTACATAAAAAAATATTCTTAAAAAAATAAATATTTATTATTTTATGTTTTGTGTTTAATTCTTACTGGAAAAACGATTAATCTATGTTCGAGGTTTATTAGTTAGTTGAGGGTGATGTATGGTTGGCAATACTGCGGGGAGATGTCCGAATGTCCCGTTATTACACAGCCCAATAATTAATGGCCTTCATTTCTGCTCACACCTCTAATTTATACCCCTTCAATTACCCCAATTCCTCTTCAAAACCGCCAATAAACAAATTTATTAAAATCACAAACAATAAAAAAATCGAAAAAAATAAAAAAAAATATAAAAATAACAGGTCTTCAGTTGAAAACATTTTTAATATTATTTTGGCATTTTTAACGAATTTTAAAAAATATTAAAAAATCACGACCCAGGTTTAGGAAAAATTTTTAAATTTTTTTTGCATCTTTTGTGTTTAGAATATTTTTTAAAATTATTAAAAAATATAGGCCTGATCTTAAAATATTTTTTTCAATTTTATTTTGTATTTTGTACCACTAAAAAATTTTTTAAAAATATAAAAAAATCGGGCCCTTACTTAAAATGATTTTTAAAAAATTTTAAGCATTTTTATTACCCAAAAATATTTTTTTCTTAAATTTATAAAATGGCGTCTAAAAATTTTTTAAATATTTTCTAAATAATAAAATCATATTTTTATTGAATAAAATTTTTTTTTTGTAATTTAATTACTAAAAAAATTGCCGTGTTGTCATTTATTTAACGAAAATCCTGTTTTCGGTGTGTAATTTTTATATAATTAAATTTTGAATGATTAAATTTATTTAAATGTTAATCGAGCCTTAATCTGCAAATTATGATTTTACGTAATGATGGCCGATAATCGATCAATTACGAAAGTTTGAGTGCGAATGTTTGTGAATTAATGGCTGCAGGTTTAAAATGGAATGATGAAGCGAAAAGCCTCCCAAGCCGAGACCCGAGGGCCTTGACCTAAAACAACAATGAAATTAATAAAGCCAAAGATAATTCGTATTTAACACCGAATTGAATTGAAGAGTGAAGCGGTATTGAAGAAGATGAACTTGAAAAATCGCAAATCTCGTGTGTAAGGTCGACTGGTTACAGATTACAGGTTTATTTATTGGTGACTCCTGTTTTTCGACTATAAAAACGAGCAAATCCGCAAGGGATTTATCAGTTCTTCATCGACAAACCAAGAACCACTTATAATCAATATGTTCAAGCTTGTAAGTCATATTTTTTATATATTTTTTAAATTTTTTTAATTTTCTATAAACAAAAAAATCTAAAAAATATTTTAAGGCAAGGCCCCGATTTTTCATATTTTTTTAAAAATTTTTAATCACTAAAACGTACAAAAAAAATTATAAAAATTATTTAAAAACCGACACCTGTTTTTTTTATTTTTAAAAATTTTTTTACTCTTTCAAACATAGCAAAATATTTTTTAATAATTTTTTAAATTTTTTTTTATATTTTTATAATTTTTTTAAATAATTTTGTAGGCCGTAGTTTGCGCCGTTTTGGCTTTCGCTTATGCCGCCCCCGGTGGTGTAGTGACTCACACCGTGTCCCACCATGGAAATGTAGTGGCTCATCCAGTTCCAGTGGTGCATGCCGCTCCAGTGGTGCCAGTTGTTAAGACTGTGCCCGTAGTGCACGCTGTCCACACCGTTCCCGTTGTTAAAACCGCCCCCGTTGTCCACACCGTCCACACCGTTCCAGTGGTGAGGACCTCCCACCACGTGGCTCACTCATCCCACGTCGTACACCACGGTACCCCAGTTGTCAAAGCCGCAGTTGTCGCCCCCGTCGTACCCGTCATCAAAACCGTACACGCCGCCCCTATCATCGCCATCCACTAAACCATTTGTTTTTTTATTAAACCAATAAATAAAATTATTTATTAAAATCTCTATTTTATTTTTTATCCCCACTAAAACAGTATTTTACGAACACTTGGCAACGTTGGAAATTGTTTTTTGCCTGATTTTTTTTATAAATTTTAAAATTTTTTAGTCATTGAAATATATAAAGAAAAGTGCCCAATCAAATTTTACATTTAAAAAAAAATTGTAAAAATTATTTAAAGCAAGTGCCTGATTTTTTTAATTTTTTTTAAATTTTTGTAGTCATTAAAATATACAAAAACCCCAAAAAAAATATTAAAAAACTCTAAAAATTGTTTATAGCAAAGGCATGATTTTTTTTTAATTTTTCAAAATTTTATTAGTCATTAAAATATATTAAAAACGTGTTCAAACAAATTTTAAATTAACAAAAATATATGAAAAAATCGAAAAAATTATTTAAAGCAAGAGCCTGATTTTTTTATATTATTTTAATTTTTTTTAGTCATTAATATATACAAAAAATATGCCCAATAGAAATTTTTTTTACTAAAAAGCACTGATTTTATAGAAAAAACACCATAGATTTTCCGAAAAAAAACACTAAATTTTGCATCAAAATGTCATAAATCTTTTTGATGCGAAACCACACATTTATATCTAAAACTAAGACTTTGTCTAAAAAAATTTTGAAAAAATCGTAAAAATTATTTAAAGCAAGAGCCTGATTTTGTTATACTTTTTTAATTTTTTTTATTCATTAAAATATACACAAAATGTGCCCAATAGAATTTTCTTTACACTAAAATTTTATATTTTATAGAAAAAACACTATAGATTTTCTGAAAAAAAACACTGAATTTTGTATCAAAAAGTCATAAATTTTTTTGATTCGAAGCCACAAATTTATGTCTGAAACTATGACTTTGTCAAAAAATGCCATAGATTTCCCATACCAAATCATAGATTGTTCTGAAAAAAAATGATTGGACTGACAATACTTACTCATTATTTTTATTAATAAAAAAATCCAGATTTTGCATTGATTTTTTAATCAACCATAGATTTCATTAAAAATACCATAAACTGTAAAAATAAAATAATAGATTTTATAGTTTAAACTTAAACCATAGATTAAAAAGATCAGAGTATTGGTTAATAACAAACGCTAGATTTATTTTCCAACCATAGAGTTTATTTTAAAAA
The DNA here is from genome assembly GCA_963971135.1 of Stenus bimaculatus. Lineage (NCBI taxonomy): Eukaryota > Metazoa > Arthropoda > Insecta > Coleoptera > Staphylinidae > Stenus > Stenus bimaculatus. The sequence goes on from OZ020186.1 coordinate 22,041,707, forward strand.
ATTATATTTTTTGAACTAAAAGCTGTTATTTTCTATTTTATAAAAAAAACACCATAGATTTTCCGAAAACATCTATTCCAAACCATACATTTTTTTTAAATTCATTGAACTTACAATTTTTAATGTTTATAAAAAAGTCTAGATTTTACATAAAAAAATTATAGATATTTTAATCTACAATCCATAAAACTATAGATTTTATAGTTTGATCCATAGATTAAAAAATCGAGAGTGTAATAAAAAAACAAAAGATTTTTTAAACCATAGATTTCATCTTAAAAAAATACATTTTTCTGGAGTTTGAATTTCGTTAAATAATTTATAAATAAAAGACATAGATTTCTTATGCCAAGATAGATTTTTTTTAAGAAATCATAGATTTTTTTCAAAATCATAGATTCTTCAAAAAACCTGTAGTATTTTTGAAAAAAAATATAGATTACGTGACAAATCCTTCGAATTTTTTTAAAAAATGCAAAATTTCGATTGTAAATCCACAATTTATTTACTTATACATAGATTTTTTTTGAAAAAGTCATAGATTTCGACTATTTCATAAAAGAAAACTTAAGATACTGCACAATTGGCCCAGAATTAGCAAGAACACTCATAGATTTTCTTTAAAATATTATAGATTTTTCAAAAACGTTTAGATAACATAGATTCCATACGAAATTCATCGAATTTTTGCTAAAAAACATAGATTTTGGTTGTACGACCATATATTTCTAATTTATGTTAAATATTAATTAAATTAATTATCTTATACTTATCTATAATTATTTAAATTAAAACTCTATTTTATTTCTTATCCCCAATAAAACAGTATTTTACGAACCCTTGGCAACGTTGCGCTTGGAAATTGCTTAAATTTATAAATTATAAGCAAAAACTTGGGCCTTTTTTATGTTTTTAGCCATTAAAATAATGAAAAAAAAATATCGAATCAAATTTTACATTAAAAAAATTATTTAAAAGTTCTACAAATTATTTAAAGCAAGGGCCTGATTTTTTTATATATTTTAAAATTTTTTTAATCATTAAAATATATAAAAAATTACCCAATCAAATTTTACATTTAAAAAAATGTTAATAAAATTGTAAAAATTATTTAAAGCACGTGCCTGATTTTTTTATCTTTTTAAAATTTTTTGTAGTCATTAAAAATACAAGAAACACAAAATAATATTAAAAAATTCTAAAAATTGTTTAAATCAAAGACATGACTTTTTTAAATTTTTTAAAATTTTATTAGTCATTAAAATATATTAAAAACGTGTTGAAACAAATTTTAAATTAAAAAAAAAAATTGAAAAAATCGTAAAAATTATTTAAAGCAAGAGCCTGATTTTTTTTTAATTTTTTTAGTCATTAAAATATACAAAAAATACAAAAAATATTAAAAAATTCTAAAAATTGTTGCAAAGACCTGATTTTTTAAATTTTTCAAAATTTTATTTGTCATTAAAATATATTAAAAGCGTGTTGAAACAAATTTTAAATTAACAAAAAAATATGAAAAAATCGTAAAAATTATTTAAAACGAGAGCCTGATTTTTTTTTAATTTTTTAAATTTTTTTTTAGTCATTAAAATATACAAAAAATGTGCCCAATAGAATTTTTTTGTCTAAAAAGCACTGATTTTCTATTTTATAGAAAAAACACCATAGATTTTCCGAAAAAAAAAACACTAAATTTTGCATCAAAAATTCATCAATTTTTTTGATCCGAAACCTCAACTTTATGCCTAAAACTATGACTTTGTCTAAAAATGCCATAGATTTCGCATACCAAACCATAGATTTTTCTGAAAAAAAATGATTGGACTGACATTGCTTACTCATTATTTTTATTAATAAAAAAATCCAGATTTTCGCATAGATTTTTTAATCAACCAGAGATTTCATTAAAAATACAATAAACTGTAAAAATAAAATCATAGATTTTATAGTTTAAACTTAAACCAGAGATTAAAAAAATCAGAGTATTGGTTAATAACAAACCCCAGATTTATTTTCCAACCATAGAGTTTATTTTAAAAAAATATATTTTATGAACTAAAAGCTGTTATTTTCTATTTTATAAAAAAAACACCATAGATTTTCCGAAAACATATCATCTATTCCAAACCATATATTTTTTTGAAATTCGATGGACTTATAATGTTTAATGATTATAAAAAAGTTTAGATTTTACATAAAAAATTCATAGATATTTTAATCTATAATCCATAAAACTATAGATTTTATGCTTTGATACATATGTATATTAAAAAATCGAGAGTTTAATAAAAAAAACCAAAGATTTTTTCAACCATAGATTTCATCTTAAAAAATACATTTTTCTGGAGTTATAAAGTTTGAATTTCGTTAAATAATTTATAAATAAAATACATAGATTTCTTATACCAAGATAGATTTTTTTAAGAAATCATAGATTCTGGAAAAAAACCTGTAGTTTTTTTGAAAAAAAAATATGTATTACGTGAGAAATCTTTCGAATATTTTTAAAAATGCAAAACTTCGATTGTAAATCCATAAATTATTTACTTATACATAGATTTTTTTTGAAAAAAATTTCGACAATTTCATAAAATAAAACATAAGATGCTGCACAATTGGCCCTAAATTAGCAAAATACTCATAGATTTTCTTTAAAATATTATAGATTTTTCAATAACGTTTAGATACTTTAAAATAAAACATAGATTCCATACGAAATATATTAATTTTTGTTACAAAAACATAGATTTTAATTGTACGACCACAAATTTTTAATTTCAACATAGAGTTTTTTTGGAAGACAGCATAATTTTTCAATTGTAAACTCAAGTTATGTCATAATTAGACATATGCAGATTTGCATGAAAAGTCATAGATTATCTTTTAAACAAACCATAAATTCTTTGAGAAAAACTTAGATTCAATATTTTTCTAAAAAAATATATTTTAATCGTAGGATCACAATTTTTTATTATTATTTTAGCACAGAGTTTTTTCAAAAAAAACATAATTTTTAAATATAAACTAGTTATTTCATAATAATAGAAAATTTTAAATTTCGCAAGATTACCAATTAACTACAGACAAAGATTTTTTTTAAACATAGATTCATCAAAAAATCCATAAAACTTCGATTGTAGGATCACAGATTACTTATTTTAAAATATAGAATTTTTGAAAAAAAAACATAGATTTCGATTACAAAATCACGATTTTATACAAAATTTTATATATCGCATAATTAGCAACTACGCTCATAGATTTTTTTTAAGAAACAGAGATTCTTCAAAAAACTTATAGATTTTTTTGAAAAAAAACATAGATTCCATACGAAGTTCATCGATTTTTACTAAGAAAAACATAGATTTCGATTGTACGACCATAGAATTCCAATTTAAACATAGAGTTTTTTCAAAAGAACATATATTTCGAATATAAAATCACGACTTTATAAAAGAAAACTCGAAATACATCGACTTTTACTAAAAAAAGGCATAAATTTCCATTGTAGGATCACAGATTTCTTATTTTAACGGAGAATTTTTTGAAAAAAACATAGATTTCGAATAAAATATCACGACTTTATACAAGAATACTTTAGGCATCGCATAATTAGTAAGTATATACTCTTAGATTTTCCTTAGAAAACCATAGATTATTCAAAAATCTTATAGATTCTTTTGAAAACAACGTACACTCATTACGAAATTCATCAATTTATACTAAAAAATATAGATTTCGATTGTGCGACCACTGATTTCTTATTTCAACATAGAGTTTCTTGAAAAAAAACATAGATTTAGAATATAAAATCACGACATTTTAAATTAAAATTTTAGATACAACATAATTAAACCGATAAATTAAATATCGCTCACATATTTCTGATTTTAACATAGATTTTTTTGAAAAAAACTTGGTTGATTTCTTATTTCAATATAATTTTTTTTAAGAAAACAGATTTCGAATACAGAATCACGACATTATAAAATAAAATTCTAAATATCTCATAATGAGACCTGAATTAGCAACTACAATCATAGATTTTCTTTAAAAAATATAGAATCGTCAAAAAATGTATAGATTTTATTGAAAAAAACATAGATTCCATACGAAATTTGTCGATTTTTACTAATAAAAACATAGATTTCGATTGTACGAATATAGAATTCTAATTTAAACATAGATTTTTTCAAAAAACATAGATTTCGAATACAAAATCATGACTTTATAAAAGAAACTTTTAAATACCGCATTATTATACCTAAATTAGTAACATAACTCATGGACTTTTTTTAAAAAAATTTAGATTCGTCAAAAATGTTATAGATTTTTTTGAAAAAAAACATAAATTCTATACGAAATTCATCGACTTTTACTAAAAAAAGCCTTGATTTCTTATTTTAACATATAGAGTTTAAAAAAAACATAGATTTCGATTACAAAATCAGGATTTTATACAAGAAAATTTTAGATATCGCATAATTATCAACTACGCTCATAGATTTTCTTAAAAAAACAGAGATTCTTCAAAAATTTATAGATTTTTTTGAAAAAAAAACATAGATTCCATACGCAATCTGCCGATTGTAACTAAAAAAACATAGATTTCGATTGTAGGATCACAGATTACTTATTTTTAAATATACAGTTTTTGAAAAAAAAAATAGATTTCGATTACAATATCACGATTTTATACAAGAAAATTTTCGATATCGCATAATTATCAACTACGCTCATAGATTTTCTTAAAAAAACAGAGATTCTTCAAAAAACTAATAGATTTTTTTGGAAAAAACATAGATTCCATACGAAATTTTCCGATTATTACTAAAAAAACATAAATTTTGATTGTAGAATCACAAATTACTTTTTTTTAAATATAGAGTTTTTGAAAAAAAACATAGATTTCAAATAAAAATCAGGATTTTATACAAGATATTAGATATCGTATAATAAGCAACTACGTTCATAGATTTTTTTTTTAAAAACAGAGATTCTTTAGAAAACTTAAAGATTTTTTGGAAGAAAACATAGATTCCATACGAAATCTGTCGATTATAACTAGAAATCATAGAATTTGATTGTAGGATCACAGACTACTTATTTTAAAATATAGAGTTTTTGAAAAAAAAACAGATTTCGATTACAAAATCAGGATTTTATTCAAGAAAATTTTAGATATCGCATAATTAGCAACTACGTTCATAGATTTTCTTAAAAAAACAGAGATTCTTCAAAAAACTAATAGATTTTTTGGAAAAAACATAGATTCCATACGAAATCTTCCGATTATAACTAAAAAAACATAAATTTCGATTGTAGGATCACAGATTTTTTTAATGCATGATTTTTCAAATGTAATGTTTGGTTAGGTTCTTAATTAGATTTGAATGAAAAGTCATAGATTCTTTGAAACAAAATATGGATTACTTACCTATCAACAGAAACAGCGATGAGACTGTAAACTGAAGCGGCGACTGAAACACCCTGTATATAAGGAACAGTCTTGCACATCCACCAACCGAGGACCCAAGCTGCAACAAAACAAAAACTATAAGCGTCATTTCTTATCACCGGACAATTTTTCGCTCGATTAATCAACTGCTGGAACAAAACTAGCGCACATCCAGGTCGGGGTTGCAAGTTGCATCTTTTTCGCACCACAAAATTAGCTCAAGGCGCGCAAGAAAAACCCTAATTTCTGGCGAAAGCGCCGGGACCACCGCCCAATTTTAATAAAAATTATAAAACTGTCACCAGCATCCGTTGATTAAAGTGAAACATGAAAAATCGGTTTAAAATCGTTTCCAAATAATAAATCCTGGCATATTTCCATTCTCGAGGAGCAAAAAGTAAATTTAATATCCTAAACTCGTGCTGCTTTCTCATTCAAACCCTGACAACCCTCGAAACAATCGATTTCCGCAAAACTTTACGAATTTCTTACATTCCCGCACAAGTTCCAGTAATTAGGATCCAGAAAACCTGGATGATCCAATAATTCAGGTCAACAATCAAATCGAAACTTTTTATTAAATAGAAATCAATTTAATACTTCAACTTTTTTAATATCAATATACCGCTTGGATAATTATATTCGCAACGCGTTGAATTATGTTGGTGTTTTTTTTGTAGACAATTGGTCTGTGTTTGCGTGAAAGTTCTTTGACTTTTTGCCTGAAGCACGCGCGTGTGGGAAGACAAGAAAAGCTTATCTTTGGTGATATTAAAATTGGCTCGCTAAATCAGCAGTCCAGACGCAAATAAAGATCATAAATAACATAAATATCCCCCTTATATCCAACATCATTTCCCTGAATTAATTTTATCAGCTCATCTCAAGGTCGCCTTCGCATTATTTCACTACAAATTACTTGTTTTTCACCAGAATACGCGAGTTATTACAATTGGAGTGCAAAAACAACAACGTGAGTTATTAAAATCTTGCCCAAAATTGCCCAAAAAGAATTTTTTTATAATTTTACACCAGAAATACGTTTAAGGGGTGATTTAAGATTTTTTGGGGAACAAAATTTTTAAATAAAATTTGATGACATAATTTTTTAAACACGTTTAAATGATGAGTAATCAAATTTTATGTGGATATATGTTAAGAAGACAACAAAAAATTAAAAAATTACAGTTGAAAATTACAAAAAATGGCACCTAGGTCATCAAAATCGTGTCCAAAATTCTCCCAAATTAAAATTTTGATTTTTTATAACCGAAAATGTGTTTAGAAGTAATGTAAGATTTTTTTAAGATACAAAAATTTTTTATGAAAATCGGGAAAAATTTTTTTCGTCATCAATTTTGGTGATAAAATTTTCGAAACGGGTTTAAATCATGTATTATCCAGTATTAAGTGGATCAAGAATTTAAAGACTGATAGTTGAGGTCTTCAAAAAACTACACTTGGGACATTGAAATCGTGCCCAAAATTGGCCCAAATGAAAATTATTGATATTTAAAACCGTAGATAAGTTTATAATCATTGTATACATTATTTCTGATAAAATTTGTTTTAATCAAAATATGGAAAAAAAATTTTTTGATCGTTAATTTTCATGATACAATTGTCGAAACTGGTTTAAATCATGTAGTATCAAGTATTAAGTAGATGTATGCTAAGAAGAGATCAAGAAATTAAAGACTGATGGTTGTGGTCTTCAAAAAAACGACACTTAGGTCATCAAAATCGTGCCCAAAATTGACCAAAATGAAAATTTTCGATATATAATACCGTAAGCAGGTTTTAAAAATTGCAATATTTATTTTGGACAATTTTGGGCACGACTTTAATGTCCTTGGTTTCTTTTTTTATTCTTATTTACAATTAATAAAGCTACCTGATTCATGAAGACATTAACTTTCAATAATGGCTACTTTAAAAACTACTTTTTCTTACTTTTTTCGTTATTATTGTTGGCGAAAACAAATTATTTTAAAATAAAAGTGCAGTAAATCTACAAAGTAGCAAGGAAAGTTAAACTAAACATCTCTTTTGTGCTCATTTTTATGATTATAGTCAAACTTTCGTAGCGAATAAAAACGTTAGTTTTACAAATTCAAAACCGATTTAGGAATATTTTTTGCTCCACAAGAATATGTTCGACATTATTTCATTTGGGGCGTTATTAAACGGGTCACTGAATTTTGCAAATAATCGATTGTTGAGGCATGCATTGGGGTGACATAAATCTTCCCCAGGATTCGTCATAAATTTCATAACGCAATTTTACATAATCATTTTTCTATTTATGGCCCGGCAATAAGACAAGTCATCCAATTTTTCACATCATTAATCTCCAGGAATTGAGGGCAGTAATGGATTTTTTTCAAAAACACGAGTTCAAAGTGCTTAGCTTTGAAAAAGCACAAAAAGACTTTTTAACAACCACCGCATCGAAAAGGGATTTTAAAGAGGTTTTTATGTATTTGACAACGTTGCAACAATATTTTAAACAACAATCAATAATACCACTACTTCCTTGAATAAGTTTCTTAGGTGCAAGGACCTTAAAATCAAGGATTTCAACTTTCAGGCTTTAATTTTAAAACCTCTTCCTAAAAAATCGTTATTATTAGGCACCTACGTTTTGATTTAAGCCATTTTTGAAGGTTGTACTACAATCCATCATTAAATTATCAGCAAATTTTACTTAGCAAAAATTTTGAGAACATTAGTTTTAATGTTCCTAATAACTTTCGAAGCTTCTTCCTCCGATTTTCGTTATAATTTAAAAGTGGCGCAAGTTTTTAAGGTCCTAGGAGGTATAAATCAAGGATCACAACTGTCTTGCTTTAATTTCAAATCGTCTTCCTAATAAAATCGTTAATTATAGTCATGTACCAGTTGATTTGAGTCATTTTTGAAGATTGTACTACACTCCATCACTAAAGTATCACCAAATTTTACTAAACAAAAATTTTGGGAACATTACTTTTAATGTCCTTAATAATTTTCGAGGTTTCTTCCTCCAATTTTCATTATAATTTAAAAATTGCGCGAGTTTTTAAGGTCCTAGGAAGTATAAATCATTGATAACAACTATCAGGCTTTAATTTCAAATCATCTTCCTAACTTCATCTTCAATCATAGTCACATACGTGTTGATTTAAGTCATTTTTAAGGGTTGTACTACAATCAAACATTCAATTATCAGCAAATTTTCAAAAAAAAAAATTTAGGAACATTAGTTTTGATGTCCTTAAAAACTTTCGAAGCTTCTTCCTACGATTTTCGTGGTATCTTAAAAGTTGTGCAGGTTTTTTAGGTCCTAGGACCTCAAAATCGAGGATTTCAGCTATCAGGCTTTAATTTATAAACGTCTTCTTGATAGAATCATTAATTATAGTCACGTATGAGTTGTATTGAGTCATTTTCGAAGGTTGTACTACAATCCATCACTTAATTATCACCAAATATAGCGTTTTTTGGGGTTTAAAGTATAATTCTTGTATTTAATTAAATTGTTCTTTGTTAAACAAGCTTGTCGTTGAAAAAAATCAATTGATGCAGTCTTTGGAATGGAGCCATTTATATTCGACCGGTCTGCTTATCCAGTAAAACGTTTTGAGTGAATTTTCGTGGGAAATGTCGGCGCTTCAAGCCGATTTATGCTCAGGAACAGCAAAAATGCCCCCCGGAATAAATTCCACCCCATTTTTTACAACATTTTTTTATAGTCTACACCCGAATATTTATCCAAAATTTAAAATTTTGTATTGATCAGAAGTAAGGAATAGATTGGGTGTCACTAAAATTTTGATGATTACTTAAAAGTTTTATGGGTGATTTAATAAGGTCATAAAGTCGTAAAGTTTCGAGTTTATTGATTTTTAGTAGTTAAATCCATGAATTTATTAAATTTTATTGCCTTTCATAATATTCAATTTTTACTATTATATATTACTGATAAGAAATTTGCAACGTTCCTAATTTCAAGAAAACAGCCTTTAAAGATATTTTTCCACGAAAGACATCAAAAAATTACACCTAGCTCATCAAAATCTTGCCCAACATTCTATAAAAATTAAATTTCCACTTTTTAAAAGCGTAGAGGTGTTTTTAGCCAACATACATATAATATGTGATTAAAATTGTTCAAATCAAAATTCTGATAATCATCAATTTTGATGAAACGATTTTAGAAATGGGTTTAAATCGTGTGAAATCAAATATAATATTGATAAATGTTAGGAAGATATCAAAAAATTAAATCCTTAAAGTTGAAAACTACGAAAAACACTTCCTAGGACCCTAAAATCGTGCCCAAAATTGCAATTCTGATAAAATAAAACCGTAGAAGCGTTTAAAGGTGATATAAGGATTTTTTGTGATAATAATTTTTTTTATCAAAATTTTTTTGATCATCAATTCTGATGATATTGTAGTGGAAAATGGTTAAAATCATGTATTTCTAACTATTAAATGGATTTTCATTAGGAAGGGATAAAAAAATTAAAGACTGATAGTTGTGGTCTTTAAAAAACAACATCTAGGTCATCAAAATCATGCCCAAAATCCTCGCAAATTAAAATTTTAATAAATTTATAACCGTGGGTGGGGGTTTAGGGTTTATATAAACAAAAAAAGTTTTGATCAAAATTTAGGAAAAATTTTTTGGTCATCAATTTTGATGTTACAAATTTCGAAATGAGTTAAAATCAAGTGTAATCAGGTATTAAGTGGATGAATATTAGGAAGACATTAAAAAATTAAATCCTGATAGTTGTGGTCTTTAAAAAACCACCCCTAAATCATCAAAATCGTGCCCAAAATTGTCCACAATCATTTTTTTTATTTTACTACTAGAATAGTTCAATAATCGTTTAAAAAATCATTAGGTTTTAGTAAGATGCAAAAAAAATTGATACTATAATGAGTGGTTAGTAATTGTTTGAAATTTCCATAAATTCATAAAGTTGATGACCTAATTCCGGGGTAGTAATATTATGTTATTATAACATTGCGCAAGTATAACCCAGTTAATGTTCCTCCTTTTGTTATCCGTTTTCAGCCCGAATTTTATAATAAATGCAAACAATCAAATTCCGCCTCAGCCCTAATCAAACAAGTTGGAAACTTTAACAACATATTTCATCATCCCGCTTCACATTTCTCTTTGCCCTCAAAGAGACTCCAATTGTGACTTAATTACTACTAAAGCACTAATTACTCGACAGGATTTATTCTATTTATTTACTTTTATGGCTTCTCATTAATCCAACGCAACTTTTAAACGATTATAAACGAAAAATATTAAAAAATCAAAAAGTTGCACAATATTTTGATGATTTTATTGTGAGTTTTGTAATTTTAAATTAGCAGTCTTTAATTTGTTTATGTCTTCCTAACATACATCCACGTAAAATTTGATCACACACGATTTAAGCCCATTTCCCAAATTTTTGCATCAAAATTGATGACCCAAAAATTCTTTCCCAATTTTGATCAAAACAAATTTTATTTATAATAATTTGTACGAAGATTTTAAAATTGACCACGGTTTTCCATAATCAAATTTTATGTATTGAACAATTTTTGGCACGATTTTAATGTCCTTGGTGTACTTTTTTAAAGACCACAACTATTAGTCTTCAATTTTTTTATTTCTTCCTAACATACATCAACTAACTACCTGATAATACATGATTTAAACCCGTTTTGACAATTATTTAATCAAAATTGACGATGAAAAAATATTTTCCAAATTTTGATAAAAACAAATTTTATTAGAAATAAAGTATATACGATGATTTAAACTAATCTACGGTTTTAAATCACAAAAATTTTCATTTGGGCCAATTTTGGGTACAATTTTAATGACCTAGTTGTCGTTTTTCGTAGTTTTCAACTATCAGGCTTTAATTTCTTGATCTCTTCCTAAGATACATCCACTAAATACCTGATACTACATGATTTAAACCCATTTTGAAAATGATGTCATCAAAATTGATGATCAAAAAATTTCTTCTAAATTTTGATCATAATTTTTCATTATTTTAAAAAATCTTACATTACTCCTAAACACATCTACGATTATAAAAAATCAAAATTTTTATTCGGGACAATTTTGGGCATGATTTTGATGTCCTGGTACGTGTTTTTCGTACTTTTCAACAATTTGGCTTTGATTCTTTGAAGTCTTCCTAACATATATCCACTTAACATTTGATTACGAATCATTTAAACGCGTTAGAGATATTTGATTTAAAAAATTTTGTTCCCCAAAGAATCTTAAATCACCCCTAATCTTAAAACAGCACCTGGGACATCAAATTCTGGTTAATATTTAGGTAAGAACTTCAAAATTGTGCACCTAGGACATTTAAATCGTGCCCAAAATCATGATAAACCAATCGATTGTTATTGAAATTAAATTTTCTTCATTGAAATTGTTGAAATTGTTGAAATTGTTGAAATTGTTGAAATTGTTGAAATTGTTGAAATTGTTGAAATTGTTGAAATTGTTGAAATTGTTGAAATTGTTGAAATTGTTGAAATTGTTGAAATTGTTGAAATTGTTGAAATTGTTGAAATTGTTGAAATTGTTGAAATTGTTGAAATTGTTGAAATTGTTGAAATTGTTGAAATTGTTGAAATTGTTGAAATTGTTGAAATTGTTGAAATTGTTGAAATTGTTGAAATTGTTGAAATTGTTGAAATTGTTGAAATTGTTGAAATTGTTGAAATTGTTGAAATTGTTGAAATTGTTGAAATTGTTGAAATTGTTGAAATTGTTGAAATTGTTGAAATTGTTGAAATTGTTGAAATTGTTGAAATTGTTGAAATTGTTGAAATTGTTGAAATTGTTGAAATTGTTGAAATTGTTGAAATTGTTGAAATTGTTGAAATTGTTGAAATTGTTGAAATTGTTGAAATTGTTGAAATTGTTGAAATTGTTGAAATTGTTGAAATTGTTGAAATTGTTGAAATTGTTGAAATTGTTGAAATTGTTGAAATTGTTGAAATTGTTGAAATTGTTGAAATTGTTGAAATTGTTGAAATTGTTGAAATTGTTGAAATTGTTGAAATTGTTGAAATTGTTGAAATTGTTGAAATTGTTGAAATTGTTGAAATTGTTGAAATTGTTGAAATTGTTGAAATTGTTGAAATTGTTGAAATTGTTGAAATTGTTGAAATTGTTGAAATTGTTGAAATTGTTGAAATTGTTGAAATTGTTGAAATTGTTGAAATTGTTGAAATTGTTGAAATTGTTGAAATTGTTGAAATTGTTGAAATTGTTGAAATTGTTGAAATTGTTGAAATTGTTGAAATTGTTGAAATTGTTGAAATTGTTGAAATTGTTGAAATTGTTGAAATTGTTGAAATTGTTGAAATTGTTGAAATTGTTGAAATTGTTGAAATTGTTGAAATTGTTGAAATTGTTGAAATTGTTGAAATTGTTGAAATTGTTGAAATTGTTGAAATTGTTGAAATTGTTGAAATTGTTGAAATTGTTGAAATTGTTGAAATTGTTGAAATTGTTGAAATTGTTGAAATCGTTGAAATCGTTGAAATTGTTGAAATTGTTGAAATTGTTGCAATTGTTGAAATTGTTGAAATTGTTGAAATTGTTGAAATTGTTGAAATTGTTGAAATTATTGGAATTGTTCATAGCTTTTTGATAACGAAATTTAATGCTTGGAAAATAAAAATGGGCTTAAATGGCCTAAAATTGAATGCATGACAAGTTGTAGGTAGGAAGAGACAGTTTTATAAAGGTTTACTAGTTGAAAACTTCAAAAAACAACACCTAAGACATCAAAATTGTATCCAAAATTTCGAATTGGTTTCAGTTTCGTTATAAAAACTGAGTATACATTGTTTTAAGTGAAGACCGGCAAGATTTTTGATCAAAATTTCAATTATTTTTGATAAAAAAAAAATGTTTTAAGGTATCAAAAATATAATAAATTTGCTGATAATTGAATGATGTATTGTAGTACGGCCCTCATAAATGGCTTAAATCATCAAGAATGTGACTATAATTGACGATTATATTAGGAAGACGTTTTGAAATTAAAGCCTCATACTTAAAATCCTTGATTTGAAGCTTTCAGGACCTTAAAATCTTACCCAACTTTTAAGTTACAACGAAAATCATAGGAAGAAGCTTCGAAATCATTATAGACATCATAATTAATGTTGTCAAAAAATTTTTTCAGTAAAATTTGCTGATAATTAAGTGAAGGATTATAGTACAACTTTCAAAAATGGCTTAAATCAACACGTGGGTGCCTAAAAATAACGAATATGTTAGGAAGACGTTTTGGAATAAAATCCTGATAGTTGAAATTCCTGAATTGAACCTTCTGGGACCATAAAATCTTGACCAACTTTTAAGTTACTACAAAAATCGTGGGAATAAATCTCAAAACACATTAAGGACATTAAAACCAAAGTACCCAAAAATTTTTTTTGTAAAATTTGCTGATAATTAAGTAATGGAATGTAGTAAGACCCTCAAAAATGGCTTAAATCATCATGTATGTGACTGCAATTGACGATTATATTAGGAAGACGTTTTCAAGTTAAAGCCTGATACTTGAAATCCTTGATTTGAAACTTTCAGTATCTTAAAACCTTAATGAACTTTCAAGTTACAACGAAAATCGTAGGAAGAAGCTTCGAAATGATTATAGACATCATAATTAATATTGTCAAAAAAAAATTTTGTATTATTTGCTGATAATTAAGTGAAGGATTCTAATACAACTCTCAAAAATGGCTTAAATCAACACGTGGGTGCTTAAAAGTAACGAATATGTTAGGAAGACGTTTTAAAATAAAATCCTGATAGTTGAAATTCCTGAATTGAACCTTCTGGGACCATAAAATCTTGACCAACTTTTAAGTTACTACAAAAATCGTGGGAATAAACCTCAAAACACATTAAGGACATTAAAAATAAAGTACCCAAAAATTTTTTCGTAAAATTTGCTGATAATTAAGTAATGGAATGTATTAGGACCGTCAAAATTGGCTTAAATCATCACGTATGTGACTGTATTTGACGATTATATTAGGACGACGTTTTGAAATTAAAGCCTGATAGTTGAAGTTGAAATCCTGGATTTGGAGCTTTCAGGACCTTAAAAGCTTACCCAACTTTTAAGTTACAACGAAAATCGTAGGAAGAACCTTCGAAATCATTATAGATATCATAACTAATATTGTCAAAAAATTTTTTTAGTATAATTTGCTGATAATTAAGTGAAGGTTTGTAGTACAACTCTCAAAAATGGCTTAAATCAACACTTTGGTGCCTAAACATAACAAATATGTTAGGAAGACGTTTTGAAATTAAATCCTGATAGTTGAAATTCCTGAATTGAACCTTCTGGGACCATAAAATCTTGTCCAACTTTTAAGTTACTACAAAAATCGTAGGAATAAACCTTAAACACGCATTAAGGACATTAAAACTAAAGTACCCAAGATTTTTTTTGTAAAATTTGCTGATAATTAGGTAATGGAATGTGGTAGGACCCTCAAAAGTGGATATAATCATCATGTATGTGACTGTAATTGATGATTATATTATGAAGACGTTTTGAAATTAAAGCTTGATAGTAGAAATCCTTGATTTGAACGTGCTAGGACCTTAAAATCTTGCCCAACTTTTAAGTTTCAATAAAAATTGAGGGAAGAAGGTTTGAAAATCGTTAATGGGATTAGGAGTAATCTATTTAAAGTGAAATTAGTTTGTAATGGGTGGATTATTAAAATGTGTGTTTAGGTTTTAAGTTGATTGATTCGGTGAGGTGGATAAGTTCATCGGCCCGACCGAGGCTCGTACTCGTTGACCTGGTTTCGAATGACCTGGGTCAAAGCAGCGCACGTACACCACCATTTCTAGTGCAGGCATCAGCTGATTTATAATTCAATCCCTAGTAATCGAAGAAAATCGCACGAAAGGTAAACGTATCCCATCCGTAGTGCATGGAAAATTCATCATAGCGACTTGGAAGCCTGCCAATGCTACAAATCTACAAATCCAATGCGACTCCATTTATCCACTGGTGCAGTTCTGCGTCCTTGACCCGCGATCGTGATTTAGTTTCCTCATTAATGCGAAAAATCGTTTCGAGTTTTTGTTGATTAAAGAGAGCCCTCATAAGGGCTGCCTTCTCTGCATGCCACGTTTCGTTACTAAGCTTCAAGATTCTCGTTTTATGATTAATAAAAGCACCCTGTTTTACATTGCGAGCATTCACAAAGCTCTTTTCCTCATTCCTCCTACAGATTTTTCATAATCAAAGCTCCTCCACTACGTTGAATAAATAAACAGCTACTAAATCATTCACCACAGCTAATTTTTATAACCAAACGTCTCGCGACGTAAACCCTACACCGTAATACTCCTTACAAAAAAAGCTAGCTACAGAACTTTGTTATTTTTCGTTACTTTTCAAAAATTTAAACTTCCATCATTTCAGAATTAACCAATTTATCACCTTAAATGTCTATTTTTTTCAAATTTACTATATTTATCGTGGATTTTATAGCTTGAAAATGAAAATGGTGGTTTTTCATGATTATTATACGAGTTAGTGGTTTGTGATTGGAATGAAAATGATTATTAAGGCCAGGTAAAATGTAAGGCATCCATGACACGATTCTAATATGGGTCAAAGCTTGCATTATGGAAATCTTTTCGATTAAAGGGAAAGGGAAAGTATTTATCGACCAGGTGCCCATTATTTCCTTTGAATCTTTCACTTCCTGTATTAAATATTAAAGGCACCGAAGTAGGTCAACATCCTACATCCTGAATTTGCAACCAGGTAAATAAAAAAAAACAGGTAAAAATAAAAATTTATAAGTAATTTGCGAAAATTTCGTATATTATTATTATAAATTTAAGGTAAACATAAAGTTGTAAGGGTTTGTTTTGATAGTAGGGCATGCCAGGTTTTTGTTGTGTGCGCATGCGCAATGACCTGACAGGGTACTGACCTGGTTTCCGTTGCAACTAGCTGACATAGGTGCATTGATTTATCACTTTCGTAGGTAAAGTTTCGAACCTTATTAAATATCCCTTTTTATTATTTCCACCCAAAAATTTATAGCCCATTAAATTTTCCTCATTTCTTATCAAATCATTTATCTTTATGTTAAATCGTTTCCTGCAGCCAAATTGCATCATGCATTGCTTTTTATGACCAACCCTAAACATTTACTAGTTCATTCACATACAAAAATTTTATGCCTTTTTTAAGTAATTTTTTGCTCAAAAATTTTCTGTCGAAATTATTGTAATTAGGGTACGCTAGGGACATTAAAAGTAAATTAGTTTTGAGTTGGGTTAATTCTATTTGTGGATAACACTAACACAGGGTCGCCCCTGTAAAGCCCTTAATTTCTATAATAACCTTATCTTAGCGATAATAGATTAAAACGCTATTTAGTATTCAACGCAAATAAATATCAAATTATACAGGGTGGAACAAAAGATTTCAACTATCAGGCTTTAATTTCAAAACGTCTTCCTAATATAATCATCAATTATAGTCACATACTTGATGATTTAAGCCATTATTGAAGGTTTTACTGCAATCCATCACTTAGTTATTAGCAAAATTTATAAAAAAAAATTTTTGGGCACTTTAGTTTTGATGTCCTTAATATGTTTTAAGGCTTTTTCCTACGATTTTTGTGGTAACTTAAAAGTTGGACAAGATTTTAAGATCCTAGGAGGTTCAAATCAAGGATTTCAACTATCAGGCTTTAATTTAAAACCGTCTTCCAAACATATTCGTTATTATTAGGCACCCACGTGTTGATTTAAGCCATTTTTGAAGGTTGTACTACAATCCATCATTAAATTATCAGCAAACTTTACTAAACAAAAATTTTGGGATTATTAGTTTTGATGTTGTTAATAATTTTCGAAGCTTTTTACTAAGATTTTAGTTGTAACTTAAAAATTGGACAAGATTTTAAGGTCCAAGGAAGTTCAAATCAAGGATTTCAACTATCAGGCTTTAATTTAAAACCGTCTTCCTAACATATTCGTTATTATTAGGCACCCACGTCTTGATTTAAGCCATTTTTGACGGATGTACTTCAATCCATCATTAAATTATCAGCAAACTTTACTAAACAAAAATTTTGGGATTATTAGTTTTGATGTTCCCAATAACTTTCAAAGTTTTTTCCTAAGATTTTAGTTGTAACTTAAAAGTTGGACAAGATTTTAAGGTCCAAGGAGGTTCAAATTAAGGATTTCAACTATCAGGCTTTAATTTAAAACCGTCTTCCTAACATATTCGTTATTATTAGGCACCCACGTCTTGATTTAAGCCATTTTTGAAGGTTATACTATAATCCATCATTAAATTATCAGAAAACTTTACTAAACAAATATTTTGAGATTATTAGTTTTGATGTTCCCAATAACTTTTTACTAAGATTTTAGTTGTAACTTAAAAATTGGACAAGATTTTAAGGTCCAAGGAGGTTCAAATCAAGGATTTCAACTATCACAGGCTTTAATTTAAAACCGTCTTCCTAACATATTCGTTATTATTAGGCACCCACGTCTTGAGTTAAGCCATTTTTGAAGGTTGTACTACAATCCATCATTAAATTATCAGAAAACTTTACTAAACAAAAATTTTGAGATTATTAGTTTTGATGTTCCCAATAACTTTCGAAGCTTTTTACTAAGATTTTAGTTGTAACTTAAAAGTTGAACAAGATTTTAAGGTCCTAGGAGGTTCAAATCAAGGATTGCAACCATCAGGCTTTAATTTTAAATCGTCTTCCTAACATATTCGTTATTATTAGGCACCAACGTTTTGATTTAAACCATTTTTAAAGGTTATACTACAATCCATCATTAAATTATCAGCAAATTTTACTAAACAAAAATTTTGGGATTATTAGTTTTGATGTTCCTAATAACTTTCGAAGCATTTTCCTAAGATTTTAGTTGTAACTTAATAGTTGGATATGATTTTAAGGCCTTAAAAGGTTCAAATCAACTTTCAGCCTTTAATTTCGAAAGGTCTTCCTAACATAATCTTCAATTATAGTTTAGAACTTCTTGATTTAAGCCATTTTTGGAGGTTATACCCCAATCCATCATAAAATTATCACCAAATTTTATTAAATAAAATTTTTGGACACAATAGTTTTAATGTACTTAATGACTTTTGAGGCTTCTTCCTACGATTTTTCTAGTAATTCTCAAGTTAGGCAAGTTTATGAGGTCCTAAAAGATGTTTCTAATATTAACATTGATTTTAAGCCATTGTTGTGGATTGTACTAGAATAATTTTTTGAAAAAAAATGCTTAATTATTAAAAATCAGCACACTTTATTCTTTGAAAAATATAAATTCCTAAATTTTGTGATTATATTTTCAAAAAAAAAACGATTTTGCGAGCATTTTTGAACTTTAAACCGCTAAAAAACGAATTGAAAATTAAAAATTCGTGCTTACATTCAGGTATTTTTAATTTCTTTCCCCAAATTTTTTTTTATAGAACAAACTTTAATTTAAATAAATTCTACATTAAAAGCACTTAATTTTAAGATTTTTAAAATTTTTAAATTTTCATTTTCAGGCCTTAAAATCACCAAAAACATAAAAACTTATTTTTTTTCATTTAATGTTAACTTGGAAAATAATTTTATAAACGAATTTTTATTTAAACAAATTGTGCATGAAACACTCTGAATTTCAGAATTTTTAATTTTCAAAATTACCATTTTTAGGCTTTAAATCGTTAAAAAATCAAACTGGAAATTAAAAATTCGTATTTAAATTAAAGTAGGTAGTTTTAAACTTTTTTTATCCAAAAAAATTTTTGTTAAGCAAATTTTAATTTGAATAAAATCTACATTATATGTCTTTAAATTTGAGATTTTTAAAATTTTGAAATTTCTATTTTTTGGTCTTAAAATCACCAAAAAACGAGTTGGAAATTAAAAATTTGTCCATAAACTGATTTTATTTAAGTTTTTTTTTCAACTTAAAAAATAATTTTATAAACAAATTCTGTACGAAACATTCTACATTTTCCAATTTTTTTTACATTTTTCTTGTCCAAAATATTTATTGCTTAAATAAATTATTATTTTAGCAAATTCTACATTAAATGCTCTTAATTTTATAAATTTTTAAATTTCTATTTTTAGACCTCAAAATCGCCCAAATATTGAATAAGAAATTAAAAATTGGCGAATAAATTCTTTTTTTCTTTAATTTTATTAATTAAATTGAGAATTTCAAATAGTAGGCTTTAATTTCAAAACATCTTCCTAATATTTTTGTTAATTTTAATCATTTTCTCATTGATTTCAACAATTTTTGTTGGTTGCACTATAGTACATCAGTCAATTATCAGCAAATTTGATCCAAAAAAATATTTAGGAACATTCGTTTTGTTATTTTTAATAAGTTTCTTCCCATGATTTTCTTGATAACTTAAAAGTTGGGCAAGTTTTTAAGGTCCTGGGACCTTAAAATCAAGGATTCCAACTTCAGGCTTTAATTTCAAAATGTCTTCCTGATATAATCGTCAATTATAGTCACGTACCAGGTGATTTGAACCATTTTTGAAGGTTGTACTATAATCCAACACTTAATTATCAGCAAATTTTACTAAACAAAAATTTTGGGAACATTAGTTTTGATGTCTTTAATAATTTTCTAAGCTTCTTCCTACGATTTTTGTTGTAATTTAAAAATTGGGCAAGATTTTAATGTCCTAGGACGTTCAAATCACGGATTTCAACTATCAAGCTTTAATTTCAAAATGTCTTCCTAATATAATATTCAATTATAATCACATACATGTTGTTTAAGCCATTTTTGAGGTTTGTCCTATAATCCAGCATCTAATTCTCAGCAATTTTCATAAAAGAAAGTATTTGGGACTATTAATTTTAACGTCATTGATAAATTTCAAAGCTTCTTCCTATGATTTGTGTCGTAATTTAAAAGTTGGACACGTTTTTAAGGTTAAAATCAAGTTTTTCCATAATCAGGCTTTAATTTCAAAACGTCTTCCTAACATATTCGTTAATATTAGGCACTCACATGTTGATTTAAGCCAATTTCAAGGATGATACTACAATCTAACAATCGATTATCAGCAAATTTCATGAAAAAAACTATTTGGGACTATTAATTATAAAGTTTTTAAGGTCCTGAGAGGTTCAAATCGTAAATTTCAACTATCAGGCTTTAATTTAAAAACTTCTTCCTGTCATCTACTATCATATTTTATAATTTTGTAGAAGTTGCAATTATTTTTCTTAAAGATTTCTGTGCTTTTTGGTGAATTCCTCAGGTGTATTTGTAGGTTTTTGTGTTTAATTGAGTTGATTTGTGTATAAAAATGTAATCGATCGTGTTTTGCAGGGGATTGAGTCGAGCACGTGTCTGCGAATTGAGGAAAATCGGGAACAAGAGCGACCTACTTTTGCATTTCCAGCCGCGTCTGCGGATTAAACACGCACCAACTTGAACAAATCACGTTAATTTACATCCTTATCAATGCACTATAACAATCCTCACTGGAAATCTCGAAAAATCACGAACCTGATCATTTATAGAAATCTTTTGCGCCTTCGCCTCGGTTTACATGAGGCTTGAAGCTCCCCGAAATCCCAGAGGATTTCGGGGAGCAACGGCCAGGCTTAACGAAATTGGGTCACTTATTAATTTCGTCCTTGGGAAGCTCTTAAACATGTGTAATTAATTCCAAGGGATTAAGCTTTGTTTCGGCCAGCTTTTATTTTTCAACTTTTTCCCACGAAATTGATGCTAAAAGCTTCAAGAGCTTTTGACACCTCTTAACAGCTCTAAATTGAAGGAAACTTCAATCTTCATCTCCTAACGTTAATAACTTAAAACACTAGCTTTATCCCCCAAAAATAAGCCACCAAAAGTGACAACCTCACATTTTTTAAGGATTTCAACTATCAGTCTTTAATTTTAAAACGTCTTCCTAATAAAATCGTTAATTATAGTCATGTACCAATTGATTTAAACCATTTTTGATGGTTTCACTACAATACATCACTTAATTATCACCAAATTTTACTGAATAAAAAATTTGGGAACATTAGTTTTGATGACCTTAATACCTTTTGAAGCTTCTTCCTACGATTTTTGTGGTAATATAAAAGTTGGGCACGTTTTTTAGGTCCTAGGACCTTAAAATGAAGGATTTCAACTATCAGGCTTTAATTTCAAATCGTCTTCCTAATATATTCGTTAATTATAGTCACCCACGTGTTGATTTAAGCCATTTTTAAGGATTATATTACAAGGTAACAATCGATTATCTTCTAATTTATTGAAAAAAACTTCAGTGTTCATCTCTTTTCACTCAGAAAAATAAGAAAAATCACGAAAACTGACAACGTCAGATTATATTTCTTCAACTTAATCTCACAACAAAAAGTTGATGATTAAAAACGTGTGCTTTAGTAAATATTTTCGATTGTTTTTTTATTCATAAGCTTTAATGATGCGAAAAATGGGTTTTTATACAAAACCAACGTTTCGTTTTGATTTATCTTCTTTATTATTGCCTCCACTTTTATGTAAATAAAAGCGAAGCTTTATAAAGCCATCAATAATTTCGCTTTTCTAAAAACACCCCGTTAAATTTGAAAATTAAAGTAAATTTAATTGAATCGAATCTAGTCGAGTTAACAATTGTCGAGTGTAGCGGAATGGGGATTATTAATTAAGCAGCTTAAATTTGAAACTCATTGGCATTGAAAGAAGATTCGAAAAGAGCAAATTGAATTTGTTCATGAATTTAAGTAAAAGCACGAACGCGCGATATTTTCGAACATTAACCCCGACTTTTCGCTGCTTAATCTTTTAACGTTCATCCCTCGGGCGCCTTATGTAAAACCCTTAACTACATTTCATCCAACAATCAGCAAAAAACCCTACAACTAAAAGAAAATCCACGAAAATTCAATTTAATCCCAAAATTATTGATGCTATCAGCAAATTTTACTAAACAAAATATTTGGGAACATTATTTTTGATGCCCTTAATAACCTTCAAAGTTTCTTCCTACGCTTCTTGTAGTAACTTAAAAGTTGAACAAGATTTTATGGACCTAGGACATTCAAATCAGGCTTTAACTTCAAATCGTCTTCCTAACATAATCATCAATTTCAGTTACATACATGCAGATTTAAGCTATTTTTGAGGGTCCTACTACATTCCATTTCTTAATTAACAACAAATTTTACAAAAAAAATTTGGGTACTTTAGTTTTAATGTTCTTAATGTGTTTCGAGGTTTATTCCTACGATTTTTGTAGTAACTTAAAAGTTGGACAAGATTTTATGGTCCCAGAAGGTTCAATTCAACTATCAGGATATAATTTCAAAAGGTCTTCCTAACATATTCGTTAATAGTAGTCACGTACCAATTGATTTCAACCAATTTTGAGAGTTGTATTACAATCCGTCACTTAATTATCAGCAAATTTTACTAATGAAAAATTTTGGGAACATAAATTTTGATGTCCATATTGAGTTTTGTGGGTTCTTCCTACGATTTTAGTTGTAACTTGAAAGTTGTTCAAGATTCTAAGGTCCTAGGACGTTCAAATCAAAGACATCAACTACCAGCATTTAATTTCAAAACGTCTTCCTAATATATTCGGTAATTATAGCCATGTGAGTGTCGATTTAAGCCATTTTTGGAGGTTATACCCCAATTCATCATTAAAATATCAGCAAATTTTCCTAAACAAAAATTTTGTACATATTAGTTTTCATGCCCTTGATGACTTTTTCCTGCGATTTTCATTATTACTTAAGAGTTGGGCAAGTTTTTAAGGTCCTGGAATGTTCAAATCAAGGATTTCAATGATCAGGCTTTAATTTTAAATCGTCTTCCTAATAAAATCGATAATTATAGTCACGTACCAGTTGATTTAAATCAATTTTGAGAGTTGTACTACAATCCGTCACTTAATTATCAGCAAATTTTACTAAACAAAAATTTTGGGAACATTAGTTTTGATGTCCTTGTTGAGTTTTGTGGGTTCTTCCTACGATTTTATTTGTAACTTAAAAGTTGGGCAAGATTTTAAGGTCCTGGGACATTCAAATCAAAGATTTCAACTATCGGGCTTTAATTTTAAAACGTCTTCCTAATATATTCGTTAATTATAGCGATGTACGTGTCGATTTAAGCCATTTTTTGAGGTTATACCCCAATTCATCATTAAATTATCAGCAAATTTTCTTAAACAAAAATATTGGGTATATTAGTTTTGATGTCTTTTATGATTTTAGAGGCTTTTTCCTGCAATTTTCATTATAACTTAAGTTGGGCAAGTTTTTAAGTTCCTAGATTGTTCAAATCAAGGATTTCAATAATCAGGCTTCATTTTTTAAAAATTTTCCTAATATAATCGTTGATTTTATCCAAATTCGTGTTTATTTAGGTTATTTTTGGGGCTTTTACTACAATGCATCAGTCAACCATTCAAGAAACTTGTTAAAAAATTGAAATTTGGTGTTAGTATTTTTTTGAAAAATAAAAATCCCTAAATATCATTATATCACTAGTAATTATAGTGCTGTTTGTGGTATATATCTCTAAAAGTAGTGACGTTATATGGTTTTTTCGTGGATCTAAGCAATTCAAATTAAACTCATGTCATTCAAAAACTAGTAATATTTTCAAAACTTGTGCATGAAAATTTTTAAAAATTGTAGATCCATAAAATCTATTACATCACTAAGATTTGTAGTGATTTTTATGGTCATATTTTTAAAAATAGTGATTTTATAGCGTTTTTTTCTTCGAGCTAAGCAATATAAGTTAAACGCAAGTCAATGAATAACTTGTAATATTTTGAAAAATCGTGCAAGTAAGTTTTTGGAAAATGTTAATCCATAAAATCCATTACATCACTAAGATTTGTAGTGATTTTTGTAGTTACATTTTTAAAAATAGTGACGTAATCCTCTGTTTTAATCGCTCTAAACAATTTGGCATAAAATGAGATCACCAAAAATTCCTCAAAATCTTGAAAAATTACAGAGTTATATTTTTTTTAATACAACTAAGCGAATTTTATTACATCACTAATAAATTTAGTGATTTTCTTTGAAATATTTAAAGAAAAAGTAGTAATTTGCACAAAAACTAAATTGCGGAGAATTTACGAAATTTTCAGAAACTGATATTTAATAGAATTTTTTAAAAATATACCAATTTATAGGTCATTATATCATTAATAATTCTAGTGATTTTTGTGGTGATATCTCAAAAAATAGTGATTTTTGTTAACAAAAACAATTTAAGGTTAAATTATATGTCTTAAAATTTCCGAAATTTACAAAAAACTTGTGGAAATAAATTTGAAAAAATATATCAACTTGAAATTCAATAAATCATTGGTAATTCTAGTCATTTTTGTAGTGATATCTCAAAAAATGGTGATGTGATGATGTTTTGTGTTTGACCAAAGCGATTTGAACCAAACCTACGAATTTTGAAAAAAAACACATAGTATGTTGTCCATTTTATTACTAATAATTATAGTGCTTTTTATGGTTATTTTTCTAAAAAATAGTGATTATAAGGCTTTTTTTCGTTAACCTAAACAATTTTTGTTAAAGTCATGTCACTCAAAAACTTGTAATTTTTTGAAAAATCGGGCCGGTAATTTTTTAGAAAGTACAAATTCTTAAAGTTCATTGCTTCACTAATATTTGTAGTGATTTTCGTGGTTATATCTTAAAAATAGTGATGTTAACACATTTTTTTGTTTGAATAAAGTAATTTAAATCAAACTTTCTTTAAAAAAAACTTGCTAAAATCTTAAAAAAAAACGCTTAAATACTTTTTCGAAAGTATACATAATTATAACTTATTATATCACTATTAATTGTAGTGATTTTCGTGTTTATACCTACAAAAATAGTGGGGTTATAACGTTTTTTTTATCGATTAAAGCAATTTGAGTTAAAATTACATTATTGAAAATTTGTAAAATTTCTGGAAAAATTAAATTTTGAAAAGTACACCGACTTATAACCAATAATATCACTGATTACTTTAGTGATTTTGTAATGATATCTGAAAAAATAGTGAAGTTGTGACGTTTTATGTTTGATTAAAGCAATTTGAGCTCAGCTTACTCCAAAAAAAATGTTGAAATTTTGAAAAATTGCATAAATATTTTTTTGACGAGTTTTCTTATTTATAGTTCATTTTATCACTAATAATTATAGTGATTTTCTTGGTTATATCTTTAAATATAGTGATATTATAGCATTTTTTATCGACTAAACCAATTTTTAAGTTAAAATTAGATTATTTAAAATTTGTGAAATTTGTAGAAAAAATAATTTCGAAAAGTACATCGACTTATAACCAATAATATCAGTGATTACTCTAGTGATTTTGTAGTGATATCTGAAAAAATAGTGAAGTTGTGACGTTTTATGTTTGATTAAAGCAATTTGAGCTCAGCTTGCTTCATAAAAAATACTGAAATTTTGGAAAATTGCATAAATATTTTCTTGACGAGTTTTCTTATTTATAGTCCATTTTATCACTAATAATTATAGTGATTTTCTTGGTTATATCTTTAAAAATAGTGATATTATAGCATTTTTCGTCGACTAAACCAATTTTTAAGTTAAAATTAGATTATTTAAAATTTGTGAAATTTGTAGAAAAAATAATTTCGAAAAGTACACCGACTTATAACCAATAATATCATTGTTACTCTAGTGATTTTGTAGTGATATCTGAAAAAATAATGAAGTTGTGACTTTTTATGTTTGATTAAATCAATTTGAGCTCAGTTTGCTTCATAAAAAATACTGAAATT
This sequence comes from Stenus bimaculatus, assembly GCA_963971135.1. Classification (NCBI taxonomy): domain Eukaryota; kingdom Metazoa; phylum Arthropoda; class Insecta; order Coleoptera; family Staphylinidae; genus Stenus; species Stenus bimaculatus. The sequence continues at coordinate 22,068,068 of OZ020186.1, forward strand.
TTGAAAAATTGCATAAATATTTTCTTGACGAGTTTTCTTATTTATAGTCCATTTTATCACTAATAATTATAGTGATTTTCTTGTTTATATCTTTAAAAATAGTAATATTATAGCGTTTTTTAGTCGACTAAACCAATTTTTAAGTAAAAATTAGATTATTTAAAATTTGTAAAATTTCCAGAAAAATTAATTTTAAAAAGTACACCGACTTATAAAAAATAATACCATTGTTACTCTAGTGATTTTGTAGTGATATCTGAAAAAACAATGAAGTTGTGACGTTTTATGTTTGATTAAAGCAATTTGAGCTCAGCTTACTTCATAAAAAATGTTGAAATTTTGAAAAATTGCATAAATATTTTTTTGACGAGTTTACTTATTTATAGTCCATTTTATCACTAATAATTATAGTGATTTTCTTGGTTATATCTTTAAAAATAGTGATGTTATAGCGTTTTTTCGTCAACTAAACCAATTTTTAAGTTAAAATTAAATTATTTAAAATTTGTAAAATTTCTAGAAAAATTAAATTTTTAAAAAATACACTGACTTATAACCAATAATATCACTGATTACTCCAGTGATTTTGTAGTGATATCTGAAAAAATAGTGAAGTTGTGACGTTTTATATTTGATCAAAGCAATTTGAGCTCAGCTTACTTCATAAAAAATGTTGAAATTTTGAAAAATTGCATAAATATTTTTTTGACGAATTTACCCATTTATAGTCCAATTTATCACAAATAATTATAGTGATTTTCTTGGTTACATCTTTAAAAATAGTGATATTATAGCGTTTTTTCGTCGATTAAAGCAATTTAAGTTAAAATTAAATTATTTAAAATTTATAAAATTTCTAGAATAATTTTTTTTGAAAATACACTCACGTATAGCCTATAAAATCACTGATTACTCTAGTGATTTTTATAGTGATATCTTAAAAGCGGCGGTTTTTTTTTGAATTGAAGTAATTTGAGTGAAATTTAGTTTTTAAAAAATTTACTTAAATTTTGAAAACATATCAATTATAGCTACTTAAATAATTCCAGTGAATTTTTGTAATATTTTATATTTAAGTTGACGGAATTAAAAAAGCAACTGCGTCTGCTCATGTTAAAAATAGTGAAGTTTTTTTGTTAACATTTTAATTGAAGCGACTTAAATAAATTGCAATTAAAAAAATGTTGGGAGGCGAGGATAAGAAGGTGAAGAAGGGAAAAAGCGGTGGAAATTAACGACCACTAGGTGTAATATAGCGTGTGCTGGAAAATTATAAGGACGTGTTCAACAATTATATCAACATTTAATCCCAAAGTAATGAATCTACTCCACACAACTTTTCCTTACATCATCAAAAATAAACCCCATTGATTTATCACTTCATTAAACTTATTAGCACTATTATTTATTGTAAAATTTTAGTTTTGGGCACGATTATAATAACCTAGGTGTAGTTTTTTAAAGACCACAACTGTCAGTCTTTAATTTCTTAATGTCTTCCTAATATACATCTACTTAAAATCTGATTACACATGATTTAAACCCATTTCGACAATTGTATCATCAAAATTGATGATCAAATATTTTTTTCTAAATTTTGATCAAAAAAATTTTTATCCTAAAAAAATCTTTTATAACCACTAAACCCACCTACGGTTATAAAAATCCAAAATAATAATTTGCGACGATTTTGGGCATGATTTTGATAACCTAGGTGTGGTATTTTGAAGACCACAACTACCAGTCTTTAATTTCTTGATGTCTTCCTTACATACATCCACTAAATACTTAATTACATATAATTTAAACCAATTTGGAAAGTTGTAACATCAAATTTGATAAAAAAAAATTTTCCTAAATTTTGATCAAAAAAATATTTTTATCCTAAAAAATTCTAAGATAAATCCAAAACCCACTTACGGTTATAAAAAATCAAAATTTTAATTTGCGACGATTTTGGGCAGGATTTTGATGTCCTGGGAGGTGTTTTTCGGAGTTATCAACTATCAGGCTTTAATATCTTGATCTCTTCCTAACAAAAATCCACTTAAAATTTGATTACACATCATTTAAACAAATAAAAATTGTTGATCAAATTTTTTTCTTTATTTTGGAAAAAAACTAATTTGATCAAATTTAACATTAAATAACCTCAAAATGCCCGTGGCGGTTTTAAAATTTGAAAATTTTACTTTTGGACAATTTTGGGCACGATTTTGATGACCTAGGTGTAATGTTTTGGACTATTCAAGTACTTTATTTGATTTTTTTGTGATTTTAGGTACTTACGGACGAAGATGTTGGACATGAGTGTAGCTGGAAGGCAAAAGACTATAACTAGGATGTCGGCCACGGCGAGGTTGACTATGAAGAAGTTGGTGACCGTTCGCATCCTGGGGGATCTGAAGACGACGGCGATGACGAAAAAGTTGCCGATTAAACCGACGGCGAAGACGAGAAGATAAGCGACGCAATAAACCACCGTCATCGCCATGGAATGCCGGTAAAAAAGCTCCAAACCGTAACTTTCACTCGTATTCGTTGGAAAAGTTGCATTTTTTAAGAGCGTCGTCTTAATTTCAAAAAGCGTCGCTTTCGCAATTTCACTCGCTTCCGGATGAGTGCTGACCACCTCGAAAAAACTACCCAAATAATCCACTGATAACATTTTATTATTGCTAAAATTGCTGACGTAATTGTAATCTTCCGGTTGGAAATCATTAATGTTGTATGATGCCATTTAATTGAGTGCCATCACTTCTATTTTTTGGAAAAAAAATGTAAGTTTTAGCGCGTGTTTTTTGAAAAAGCGTCGTGAGAGCGTCGCCCCCCGCAGTCGAACGTGAAATGCGGCGTCGCGACGCACCGAACTTCCTATTTGCCAAACGGATTATAGCGTCTGCGCCTTACAATTACAATAAAACTACAAAAAACACCATTAATCACTTTATTCAACCAACTTTTATTACAATAACTTTAATTTAAATCAAAAAATAATCCTGAAAAAACCAAAAAAGTTAATTACTTCCAAAAAAAACTTAAAAAATGATAACTTACGTGCAGTTTTTGAGCGTGGTAGCATTTATGGATTAAATAAGCCGTTTCACAACGATCGTCCTCATCTGGAGCCACTAAAATCACAAAAAACATTTTTTTTTAAATAACCAAAAATTTTATGTTTTTGATCGAAAATTTCAGTTTATAATGAAAAGTCACTATATTTTGTCGGTTATTGCTTAAAAAGTCATCAAAAACTCAAAATTTCTTGTTTAAATTTTGAAATTTGAGTGGTTTAAAGGTAAATTTTCATGTTTTTCTTAAATAACTCGTAAACCGCTCATTATAGCGAAAAAGTATTTATATGTAAAATTATACTACATAAAATTCTCTACAAAAAACATTATATTAAATTTTTTGTTAGGGTGAATAGTTAGCGAGATACAGACAATGGAAATCTACAAAAAAATATTTATAATAATTCGCAGTTTTTTCTATTATCTTTATTTCTTAAACTATTCATCCTAGAGAAAAAATGAAAATTACCATTTTTGTAGAGAATTTCATGTAGTTTAATTTTTCATATAAATACGTTTTCGCTGTAAGCAACGGTTTACGAGTTATTTAAGAAAATCGTGATAAGCTAACCTTAAAATTATTTATATCCTTTCACTCATCCCATAACGATCAGGATTTTTAGTAGATGGCACTCCTTCCTACCTCTATACGATTATAAGAGGAGTAACCTAGTACGCATGCGTCGCTGCAGTTGACTTAAGCCTCGTTTCGCGTTATCACGGCGCATCTTATTACTATACTTACTATCTTATTACTATAGTCAGATCAACAAAAGAAAAATAGGGGAAATAATTCATGTAGTCACAAATTTTTATACAGTGGTTCTCATAAATAATATACTAAAAATCCTGAGCGCTGTGGATTGAGCGGGGTAGTGGGGGTTCATTTAAAGGTTACTTTTTCACGTTTTTCTTAAATAACTCGTAAACCGCTGCCTATAGCGAAAAACTATTTATTTGCAAAATTAAACTACATAAAATTCCCTATAAAAAAGATAACACTTATTTTTTCTGTAGGATGAATAGTTTGCGAGATACAGGGAATGAAAAAATTATCCAAAATATTTTATAATAATCCGCAGTTTTTCCATCCCTTTTATTTTTCAAACTATTCGTCTTAGAGAAAAACTGAATGATACCTTTTTGTAGGGAATTTCATGTAGTTTAATTTTGCACTAAATTACCTTTTCACTAGACTCGGCGGTTTACGAGTTATTTAGGAAACAGTGACAATTTTTAAAGTTTTTCTTGAATAACTCGTAAATAGGTGTTTAAACCGAAAAAGTATTTATGTACAAAATTAAACTACATAAAACTTTCTACAAAAAATATAATATATGTTTTTTCTCTAGGATGAATAGTTTGCGAGATACAGGGAATGAAATAACTACCCAAAATATTTTATAATAGTCCGCAGTTTTTTCATCCCTTTTATTTTTCAAACTATTCGCCCTAGAGAATAAATGAATAAAACCTTTTTTGTAGGGAATTTCATGTAGTTTAATTTGGCACAAGGTTACTTTTTCACTAGATTCGGCGGTTAACGAGTTATTTAGGAAACACATGAAAAAGTGACAATTTTTCAAGTTTTTCTTGAATAACTCGTAAACCACTGCTTAAACCGAAAAAGTATTTATGTACAAAATTAAACTCCATAAAAATCTCTATAAAAAAGATTTTATTTGTTATCTCTCTAGGATGAATAGTTTGCGAGATACAGGGAATGAAAAAAACTATCCAAAATATTTTATAATCCGCAGTTTTTCCATCCCTTTTATTTTTCAAACTGTTCGTCCTAGAGAAAAAATGAATATAACCTTTTTTGTAGGGAATTTCATGTAGTTTAATTTGGCACAAGATTACTTTTTCACTAGACTCGGCGGTTTACGAGTTATTTGGAAAACACACGAAAAAGTGACAATTTTTCAAATTTTTCTTAAATAACTCGTAAACCTCTGCTTAAACCAAAAAAGTATTTATTTACAAAATTAAACTACTTTAAATTCTCTACAAAAAAGGTAATATTTGTTTTTTCTCTAGGATGAATAGTTTGTGAGATACAGGGAATTAAAAAACTTCCCAAAATATTTTCTAATAGTCAGCAGTTTCTCCATCCCTTTTGTTTTTCAAACTGTTCGTCCTAGAGAAAAAATGAATAAAACCTTTTTTGTAGGGAATTTCATGTAATTTAATTTTGTATTGAGTTACTTTTTCACTGGACTCAGCGGTTTACGAGTTATTTAAGAAACACATGAAAAAGTGACAGTTTTTCTTGAATAACTTGTAAACCGCTGCTTAAACCGAAAAAATATTTATGTACAAAATTAAACTACATAAAATTCTCTACAAAAAATATAATATTAATTTTTTCTGTAGGATGAATAGTTTGCGAGATACACGGAATGAAAAAACTACCCAAAATATTTTAAAATAATCCGCAGTTTTTTCATCCCTTTTGTTTCTCAAACTGTTCGTGAAAGAGAAAACATGAAAAATACCTTTTTTGTAGGGAATTTCATGCAATTTAATTTTGCATTTGATTACTTTTTCACTGGGCTCAGCGGTTTACGAGTTATTTAAGAAACACATGAAAAAGTGACAGTTTTTCTTGAATAACTTGTAAACCGCAGCTTAAACCGAAAAAATATTTGTGTACAAAATTAAACTACATAAAATTCTCTACAAAAAAGGTAATATTTGTTTTTTCTCTAAATGAAAAAATGAAAAAACCTTTTTTGTAGGGCATTTCATGTAGTTTAATTCTACACTTAATTACTTTTTCACTAGATTCGGCGGTTTACGAGTTATTTAGGAAACACATGAAAAAGTGACAATTTTTCTTAAATAACTCGTAAACCGCTGCTTAAACCAAAAAAGTATTTTTTTACAAAATTAAACTACATAAAATTCTCTACAAAAAAGGTAATATTTGTTTTTTCTTTAGGATGAATAGTTTGCGATATACAGGGAATGAAAAAACTACACAAAATATTTTATAATAGTCCACAGTTTTTCCATCCCTTTTATTTTTCAAATTGTTCGTCCTAGAGAAAAATTGAATGATACCTTTTTTGTAAGGAATTTCATGTAGTTTAAATTATCACTGAATAACTTTTTCACTAGATTCGGCGGTTTTCGAGTTATTTAGGAAAAACGTGAAAAAATGACATTTTTTTAAGTTTTTCTTGAATAACTCGTAAACCGCTGCTTATACCGAAAAAGTATTTATTTACAAAATTAAACTACATAAAATTCTCAACAATAAAGATATTTTTTGTATTTTCTCTAGGATGAATAGTTTGCGAGATATAGGGAATGAAAAATTTACAAACATTGTTTATAATAATCTCCAGTTTTTTTTATCCCCGTTATTTGTCAAACTATTCATCCTACAGAAAAGATAAATATAAACTTTTTTGTAGGCCATTTCATGTAGTTTAATTTTATTTTAGGTCACTTTTTTGCTAGAGAGAGCGGTTTACGAGTTATTTAGGAAAAAACTAAAAAAGTCACTTTATTATATTATAAACTTGATTCTTACAAAAAATGAAGGGCTAAATTATGGTTTTAGTTTCGAAATGTATTTATGAAGATATTAAATTATAAAAAATAGCTATCAATCATTGATTTTTACACTCGAAACCCCAGAAGATTAAAAAAAATGGTAGAAATACAAAAAAATAATAAAAACCTAAATTTTGAAACCTCAGAAAATTTACAAAAATACTGATTAAAATCATAAAATCATAATTTTTATGAAAAATTTTGGCTTAAATTCTGGTTTTGAAATTTCATAAAATGAGTACCATTCAATGTTTTTTTTTCTGAAAAATTTCTTTTTTAAGAAAAATCAAAAATTCTAATGTTGAATTTTTGTGTGACTTATTAAAATTTTCACCAAAAATTATGCTCAAAATTATATTTTCCGAAAATGATGAATGTTGAAATAAAAAATTTTAAGTTTTCGATTTTTGTTTAAAAATTGACCTAATTTAAAAATAACTGAAAAAAAAAATAAAAAATTGAGTTTAAAGATATTTTTTGTTTATTTTTTTTATAAAAAAATTATTATTATTATTAAAGTGAAATATGTTCGAAATTTTGGTTTTTGCTTTGAAATTGATATAGAAAAGTAAAACATGCAAAAATAGCGAGTTTTTTGGAAAATTGCTCAAAATTCAGGTTTAAAAAAAAAATACTCAATGTTTTTGAGGAATGAAAATCATGGTTTCAACTTGAATTTTAAACAAAAATCAAACACTAAATCAAAAATTTTGATTTAAATTTTGTGTAAGAAGTTATTAAATTAAAAAATGCTTAAAATTAAAAATTTCTTAACAAAAACTGAAAAATAATAAGTTTTTATCATATATTTTTTTTTTAATTGAAATTTAATTGAATTGTGATTTTAATTTCTAGAAGTCGATAATTTTTGTAGAGAAAATTATTTAAAAGTCAATTTTTATTTATAAAATTTTGATGTAAAGCACGTTTAATGTGTGATAATTATGATTTTCGGGTGGAAATTAAATACTAACATGTTTACAAATTTGTAAATAAAAATTAAAATTTTTTTTTGAAAAATTTTACCTATTCCAGTACAAACTCTAGCTGCATGCTCATATTCTTCCAAATGCTCTTCAGGAATGAAATCAACTAATGCTTCAATATCAACTGAATGATCATCTTTAAACTATAAAAAAAAATCGAAATTTTTTTTTAATTTTTTTTTTTCAATTTTTTAACTTACAAATTTTTCTTGATCAAAAAGACATTTTAAATAACACTTAAATTCTTTATCGTCAACAAATTGCCCAAGATGCCCTCTTTCAATTTGATCTAAAAAAAAAAAATAAAAATAAAAAAAAAATAAAAATAAAAAAAAATATTGAAATAACCTAAAGTAGCTCCAGTTTCAACCATGCAAGTTTCCCTCCATCCTTTAGTTTTTTCAATAAACCCTGGTGGAATATCTCGAGCCTAAAAAAAATTTTTGAAATTTCGAACAAAAATTTTAAAAAATATTAAAACTCACTAAAATTACGATTGGGCTTAAAGCAAGCACTAAAATAAACAACTTGTCGTTCTTAAACATTTTGCACGTTTAAAAATCTACAACTTGACTCATTTATTTATATTAAAAAATTCCGATTTTTTAAAAAATCTTCGCGTGTGGTTAATTACATGTATTAATTCCATAAACGTCGATTTAAATCCACATTTAGTTTATTACATGTTTACAGATTTTAATTTTAGCCACACTAATTCGGGGTATTAACAAAAACACAGTGCAGTAATTTCAAAAGCATCAATGAAAATTTAATTTTCACTTCCGACAATTTAAGTTTTTTACAACTTACCACTTCACCTTGAATCAAGGTTTTTTAGTTATGTAATTTATAATAAAATTATTGAATGGATTTAATTATATTGCCTTTCAATTACCCCCACTCTCGCGCTACAGCGTGTTTTAGTCTTCACGCGCTTATGTTACTGAAGTAAGAAGTGACTCGCGCGAATTGTGGAGGGGTGGGGATTGAAATACCTCCCACTCTCGCTCTGCAGCGTGCTTCAGCCTTCGCGCGCTTACGTTACTTAAGTAAAGAATATATAGTATAAGGATAGGAGGAGTCAACGCGCTTATTGGTCGAGAGGCGGGATCTGCGCGTACACTATAAAAACCGTGTAAAACTAATTTTTCGCTTTTATTTTAACTATTTTGTTGAGTAAAATTGAAAAGTAAAGTTTGTTAGAGTGGTGGCGAAGCTGGGATGTGACCTAAAAAAGTCTGGAAGAGGAGAAAACATTTGCCAAGTGAAGGAACTTAATTTATTTGTTAATGCAGCGAAGTTATCAAGTTCACGGTATAGAAGTTTCCACATATAAACGCCAAGAGCTGCAGCGAGCCATAAATACGCCAAAACTATTTGTCTTTCTTATTAACGCTTTTATTATCATTAAACTGTAAGATTATAAATAACAAATTGCCCATTTTTAATCCCCCAATTTAACCGCACAACACTTTACCTTATTAAACAAACTAAAAATACTTTTAAAAAAATTTATTATAATTAAAAATAACACATACATACAGATATTTACAAAAATGTGGTAACTATGATTTATTTATTAACTAATGACTATTAATTTTACATGAAAGGGCCACTCATGATAAGTCTTTCGTTTGATTTCCTGTAGCTTTGGTTTTGAAGATTAGCTGGTATTTTGAGCTGGTGGTGAGGACGATGCGATTTACTCGAGCTCAACATTATATCATCTGAAAACGAACGCCTTCTATTATAATAATCTTCAATTTCCCTCGTCGAAGAACCATAACGAAACGAATCGTGCATTATTCTTGGATGACTCAACGACTGCAACGAATCTTCATAACCACTAAAAAAATATGAAAAAATTAGATAATACAAAAAAAATTTGAAGCTTCTACGACGTGTTTTACGCGCGTGCGGTAATCACCGCGCAGTGCGTTAATCACCGCGCGGAGCGTTAATCACGTGCTTTTTTAAACCCGCGTAACTCGCTTAAAACACGCGCTAAAACCACGCGGTTTTTTTTATTAACATCATCAAATTAATTACTTGCTGCTCTCATCGGATGACTGATTGGAGTGTGAGCAATGGCATTGTAAACCCACTGCAATCCCGGAATCTTTTCCGCTCGAATGAATTGAAGCTATTGAAGTTTCTAAGGCCCCCACACTCCTCGAACGCTCCTTAACAAATGAACGACGAGTGCCCGCATATCTCGGACATTTATAATCGTGCTGATTAAATCCCTTCATTTGCCCCACTCCTTCATTATAATTAAAACCATCATCGAAACTTGCCGGGAAAAGTCCTAATTTTCCAGGATAAGCAGGTGATTTATACAATTTATCTAAAACACTACAAAATTTGGGTAAATCACAAGTTAAAATACCAAAATTTTACCTATTTTTACGCCGTTTTATACATAAAACGCATACAGCTGCCAATAAAGCACCTATAAAAACTATACAACCCAAAGCAACCACTCCTATTTCAAGTGATGATAAAATAACTCTTCTACTCGTATAAATTGGTCTTTCATTCACGTTACTATCCAATGATAGGACTTTTGAAAACTTCAATTGTTCCTCAATACTCTCACGTTTTTCCAAAAGTAACCTACAAAAAATTTTGTTGATTTTTTTTTAATTTAAAAAATTGTAGCCTTACGATTGCAATTCTTCCATGTTGATGATTGTATTCAATTTTGGATCCACAGCGTATAAATACATGTCGGTACTTAAATCAAAAATTTATTATTACTATTATTTTTTTTGTTTTTATTTTACTTACGCGCTGCTGTCAATTTGATTTTTCGTAAAATGTGGTTCAAGTTTTCTTACTCTCACATCAAAACCAGTTGCATTAAATAGTGCTCTAAAAAAAATTTTTTTTTTTAATTTTTCGAAAATTTTCAAAAAAATTCCAAGTACTTACAAAGTGATGTTATCCATATTTCTTTCAACTTCGGTTGGTTTTGCGCCCATTACCATAACCAACTGGTTGGTTTCATCCAAAACGTAAACCTAAAAAAATTTTCGAAATTTTTTTTAAATTAATTTTTTTTTTTCAAAATTTACTTACAAAAACATTGGCGATGGTTGAACTTCCGTCATCAGCTCCTTTTCTATCAGCAGCTTTAACATCAAAACCAAAAACTTTTCCAGCGTCCCTCGCAAAACTCGAAATGGCCCTAACCTGACCTGTAATGGCATCAATTGCAAAACGTCTTGCACTTTCATCAGCTCGTCCCAAAATCTGATAACGAACTTCACCATTTTCTCCCAAATCCGGATCAGTCGCCTATAAATATAAAAAAAAACTTCATCAATATTTCATTTTAATCAAAAATTTATGATATTAAGGTGATTTTAGACTTCAAAACTTCAATTTGGTTCATTTTAAAGTTAAAAAAAGCAACATTGGAATTTTATTTTGTACTAATGAACTTCAATTTCTCTGAAGCTAATTTTAATATTACTAGTTCAATTTTTAAAAATACGATTTTTGCTGTTTTAAAATTTAAGTGAACAGTTTTAAAGTTAAAGTTTTATGCAATAAACTTCACGAACTTCAAATATATTGAAGTGAACTGAAATTTATTCGAAGTTTAATCTTCAGTTTAAACTTCAATTTCGGTCATTATGAAATTTAGGTAACTAATTTTGAAGTTTAAATTATTTTCTAAACTTCATGAACATTAATTTTAAAACTTTAATTTAGTTCATTTTGAAATTAAATTAAATAAATTATTAATATTTAGTTATATGTTAAACTTCATAAACTTCAATTTCATTGAAGTTAATTTTGATATATGTTTGTGAAATTCAATTTAAAACTTATAATCTTTTAAGTTGAAACTTCAATTTGAATGATTTTGAAGTTTAAATGAACCGTTTTTGAGGATATAGTTTGGTGCTATAAACTTCACAAACTTCAATTTTATTAAAGTAAAGTGAAATTTATTAGAAATGTTATCTTTAAAACTTCGATTTCGATAATTTTGAAATTTTGGTGACCAATCTTATAGTTTTAATTTTAAATTTTTTGCCGAACTTCATGAACTTCAATTTGGTTCATTTAAATAAACAGTACCTATTGAAATTTCAGTTTCTTATTAAACTTCAATTTGAGTGAAGCGAATTTTGATGTATTTTAGTAAACTTCATTTAAATGCTAATAATAAACTTCACTAATTTTATTGAACTTTATTCGGAATTTAATCTTTAAAACTTCAATTTCGGCAATTTGGAAATTTAAATGACTAACTTTACAGTTTTAATTATTTTCTAAACTTCATGAGCTGTAATTTGTGTAATTTGTAAAAATTTCGATTTAGATGATTTTGAAGTATGGCTACCAAACTTCATGAAGTTCCATTTTAATAATGTTTTTCCTAATTACGAAAGTTTATAATTTTAAATCATTGAAGTACGCGAAGTTTATTTGAAGTATAATATACGGTGTAAATAATTCTAAAGTTTAGGTGATCAATTTTGAAGTTTTATTTCTTTCTCTAAACTTTGAAAATTTCAATTTCATCGAATTGGTGTAATTTTTGAAGTTATAACGTCCAATCATTGAGATACGTGAAATTTCCTTAAAGTTTAATCTTAAAAACTTCACAAAATAGATAATTTTGAAATTTAAGTGCGCCATTTTAAGTATTGGGTATCTATTAAACCTATTAACGTTTTAGAACTTGAAATAATTGAAGTGCGTGTAAGTTTTTCATCAAAACTTCAATTTCAATGATTTTGAAGTTAATTAAACAATATTAATTATGAGCTTTCATTAGAACTTGAAATTATTAAAACAAATGAAATTGTTTATAAGTTAAGACAAATGAATAAACTTTAAGCCAATTTTTCTAATTTTTATCGATGTTAAGTGATATTAAGGTCATTTTTGAAGATGTTACTCTATTTTTTACTAATTTTAGGTGATTTGTTAGTTTTATGGTGTTTTTAGTTAGTTTTAATTTATTTTAATAATGTTCAAGCCAATTCTAGTTATTTATATCGATGTTTAGAGATGTTAAGGTTATTTTTAATGATGTTACTCCAGTTTTTAGTAATTTTATATAAATTTAAATGGTGCTAAGTGATGTTAGATTGGTTTTAATTGATTTTAATGATGTTCAAGGCAATTTTAGAAATTTTTAACGATGTTAAGTGTTGTTAACGTCAATTTTAAAGATGTTACTCCACTTTTTAGTAATTTTGGATGATGCTAAGTGATGTTAGAATGATGTTGAGTTAGTTTCAATTAATTTTAATGTTGTTCAAAACAATTTTAGTTATTTATATCGATGTTAAGTAATTTTTGAGAATATTATTCTAATTTCTAGTAATTTTAGATTATTTTAAATGATATTAAGTGTTGTTAGAATGATCTTGGAATGATGTTAGAATGATGTTAGGTTAGTTCTAATTGATTTTAATGATGTTCACGTCAATTTTATATATTTATATTGATGTGAAGTGATGTAGGAGTAGTTTTTGAAGATTTTACTTCAATTTTTAGTAATATTAGATGATATTAGACTGATGTTAAGTTAGTTTTAATTGATTTTAATGATGTTCAAGGCGATTTTGATAATTTTTATCGATGTTAAGTGATGTTAAGGTCATTTTTTAATTGATTTAGATGATAGTCAAGCCAATTTTAGTGATTAATATCCATGTTAAATGATGTTAAGATAAATTTTAAAGATGTTATTCTAATTTCTAAAGAGCTAAGATGATTTTAAATGATGATAAATGATGTTAGAATAGTTTTAATTGATATTAATGATGTTCAAGTCAATTTTAGATATTTATATCGATGTGAAGTGATGTAAGGATCATTTTTGAAGATTTTACTCCATTTTTTTAGTAATATTAGATGATTTTAAATGATGTTAGAGTGATTTTAGGTTAGTTTCAATTGTTATTAATTATGTTCAAGTCAATTTTAGATATTTATATCGATGTGAACTGATATAAGGGTAATTTTTGAAGATTTTACTCCATTTTTAGTAATATTAGATAATTTTAAATGATGTTAGAGTGATATTATGTTAATTTTAATTGATTCTAATGATGTTCAAGTCGATTTTGATATTTTTTATCGATGTTTTGTGATGTTAAGGACATTTTTGAAGATGTTACTCCAGTTTTTAGAAATTTCATTTGCTTTTAAATGATGTTGAGTGATGTTAGATTGGTTTAAATTGATTTTAGTGATATTCAAGCCAATTATAGTGAATAATATCAATGTTAAATGATGTTAAGGTAATTTTTAAAGATGTTATTCTAATTTCTAGTAAATTAAGATGATTTTAAATGATGTTAGACTGATGTCAGGTTAGTTTTAATTGATTTTATTGATGTTCACGGCGATTTTGATATTTTTTATCGATGTTAAGTGATGTTAAGGTCATTTTTTAAGATGTTACTTCAGTTTTTAGAAATTTTATATGTTTTTAAATGATGTTGAGTGATGTTAGATTGATTTTAATTGATTTTAATGATATTGAAGCCAATTTTAGTGATTAATATCACTATTAAATGATGTTAAGGTAATTTTTAAAGATGTTATTCTAATTTTTAAAAAATAAAGATGATTTTAAATGATGTTTAGTGATGTGAAAATGATGTTAGGGTAGTTTTAATTGATATTAATGATGTTCAAGTCAATTTTAAATATTTACACCGATGTGAAGTGATGTAAGGGTAATTTTTGAAGATTTAACTCCATTTTTTAGTAATATTAGATGATTTAAAATGATGTTAGAGTGATGTTATGTAATGTTAGAGTGATGTTAAGTGATGTTAAGATAATTTTTGAAAATGTTACTCCAGTTATTAGAAATTTTATATGATTTTAGATGATGTTTAAGTGATGTTGGATTGGTTTTAATAGATTTTAATGACATTCAAGCCAATTATTGTGATTAATATCAATCTTAAATGATGTTAAGATAATTTTTAAACATGTTATTCTAATTTTTAGTGAGTTAAGATGATTTTAAATGATGTTAGATTGATGTTAGGTTAATTTTAATTGATATTAATTATGGTCAAGCCATTTTTAGTAATTTATATCGATGTTATGTTATGTTAAGCTCATTTTTGAAAATGTTACTCTAATTTTTACTAATTTTAGGTGATTTTAAATGATGTTATGGTGTTTTTAAGTTAGTTTTAATTTATTTTAATGGCATTCAAGCCAATTGTAGTGATTATTATCAATCTTAAATGATGTTAAGATAATTTTTAAACATGTTATTCTAATTTTTAGTGAGTTAAGATGATTTTAAATGATATTAGATTGATGTTAGGTTAGTTTTAATTGATATTAACGATGTTCAAGCCATTTTTAGTAATTTATATCGATGTTATGTTATGTTAAGGTCATTTTTGAAAATGTTACTCTAATTTTTAGTAAGTTTTCGTTATTTTAAATGGTGTTGAGGTGTTTTTAAGGGTGATGTTGATGTTACAAACCTGTAATCGTATGATGTGATGTCCAAAGCTCGCTGTTGAAGGTATCGCTGCAATTATAGGTCTTCCACTTATTGTAAATTTAGGTGAATTGTCGTTAACATCAGTGATTCGTACGATAACTTTAACCTCGTTTAAACCCAAGTCACCTAATCGCTCATTAGTAACCGGATAAACCATTACCGTCATATCCCTCCCCACTTTATACTGATCCAACCGAATTTTTAGGTGATAATACGCGCCTTCTTCTCGATCAGGACTTTTGATGATAAAAAGGCTTCCATTACGTGGATCAATTTTAAACATCGCGTTGTTTGAATCGATAATACTGTAGCGTAATTTGTAAATTCGGTACGGTTCAGTTACGTTTAGTGTCAATATTTTTAGGGGTACTGGTACGTTTTCTTCAACTTCAACTTCGTAGTAGCGATGAGCGAAAACTGGATGATCTTCATTATAATCCTCCTGCACGTCTATTAATTTTATATTAAGAAGCGCGGTTGATGTTAAGCTAGGTGACCCTAAATCGCTGGCTGTAATAGTGAGATTATGAGAGGATTGTTTTTCGTAGTCGAGTTTATTAATGGTGGTTATTAAACCTTCTTTGGAATCAATGGTGAAGAGGTTGTCGTGGTTTTTTTTTATATCATAGATGATTAAACCATTACCATTCCCGATGTAATCCGAATCATTCGCGAAGATTTTAATGACGGGTGTGTTAATAGGGGTGTTTTCACTTATAGTGATGTAATACACGGGTATCTTAATGAAATCGTCCATTTGGTGGTTGTGGTATTTTTTGGTTTCATTAGATTTTATTAGGATTAAATCATCGTAGTTGTAGAAAGTTGGTGGGTTGTCATTTACGTCAATGACGTTGATCGTGACGTCAATGGTTGAATTAAATCTTGGTGGTGTAGTTGGATTATCATGCGCCAAAATTTTGAACGTGTATTTATCAATTTTTTCACGATCAAGTTCGCCATCCACGCTTAAAACTCCAGAAAATTCCGAGATTTTAAAAGGAATTTCATCAAAAATCTTGTAACTAATGTTGGAATTTTTTCCAAAATCTTCATCGGTTGCTTCAATTTTACCCAAAATTTCTCGCGAGTACGGTGCTTCAGTCACTTCAAAATTATACCAGGATTTTTTGAAAATCGGTGGATGATCATTAACGTCCTTTACCAAAATTTTTATTTTCAAAAAATCGCGTAATCCTCCTTTATCATTCGCGGTGAGATTGATACGAAATTCAGATTCTGCTGGTAAGATTTTTGATAAAATCAAGTCCCCAGTGTTTGGATTGATGGTGAAGTACTGATGAAATTTTATTAAAGAATCTTGGGGTGGTATAAAAGTTTCTGAAACCAACTCGTACTTGATTACAGAATTATTACCAACATCCTTATCAGTTGCTACGATTTTTATGATACTATCACCTACTCTAACATCTTCATCAATCACCAAAGTTGGAGCTACTTTAATCCTATTCTTCCCACGAGATTTCACATAAGATTGAGTCAAAACATACACCAAATCTTCCCCAATTTTTTCTTGAAACAACGCCACTTTATTACCACCATCATCATATTCCTCCACCTTAATCTTCTTCGATAAAATGACAATCCTCGTAAATACCGGTGAATTATCGTTTTCATCTTCTATTTTTATCTCTAATTTGGAGTAACTTGATAAACCTCCCTTATCTTTCGCTATTATTTTTAGATCATACCGATCCCGATCTTCCCTGTCAAGAAGATTATTGGTGTTATAGAAGATTTTACCACTAAAACGCTCTAAACGAAATTTTTCGCTACCATCACCTTGCAAAAATAAACTAAACTGTCCATTCGAAGCTAAATCAGCGTCTTTAACAACAATTTGCGATTTTAAAGCAACTTCACTTCCAAATCCAGAATTTTCTTTAATCACCCCTTCATAAACCTCACTTTCGAATAATGGCGCGTTATCATTTTCATCATCAACATGAATTATAGCTTGGAATATTTCAGTGGCCAGCTTGTACCCCTTGTTATACTCAGCGATTATCGTCAAGCGATAATTGTCGCGTTTTTCTCGATCCAAACCGTGTGATGTCGTAAATAAACTTCCATTGTTGTAGATTTTAATTTCTTCAGAAATATCGTGGTGGTTCGCTATGAAGAACTTCACTGGTTTTGAAGTTGAGTTTAGAACGATTCTTCCAATTAAATGATTTGGTTGGTTTTCTTTTACGTGAAATTGTAGAGCCGTTTTCGTTGAAGATCTGAAATTATTAAAAACTTCAATTTTTGAACTTCACGAAATATATGTTCAAATCTTAGAAATGCATGATTTTGAAGTTTTAGATTTGCGGTGAACTTCATGAACTTCAATTTCATTCAAGTAAACTTCAATTTTATTAAAGTTTTGTGGTTTAAGAAATTCAAATCATTGAAATTCGTGAAGTTTACTTGAAGTTTAGTACTAAAAACTTCAATTTCGTTAGTTTTGAAGTATTAGTTTTGCGCTTAACTTCATGAACATCAATTGTATTCAAGTGAACTTCAATTTTAATAAAGTCGTGTGTTTTTAGAAACATAAATCATTTAAATTCGTTAAGTTTACTTGAAATTTGGTGTAAAAAACTTCAATTTAGTAATCAAGTTAACTTCAGTTTTCTTAAAATAATATACTTCATTAGTCTTCAAAACTTCAATTTGGTTAATTTCCAATTTTCGTTTTGTGCCAAACTTGAAAACCATCAATTCTCTGAAGTGAATTTTAATTTATTATAACGAACTTCATAGAATTTCTATAATTTTAGAAGTTTATAAATCTTTGAAGTACGTGAAATTTAATTGAGGTTTGACCTTAAAAAATCGATTTTGGTAATTTTGAAGTATGTCAGCTGTATTAAAGATAAAGGTTTTTGCTAAACTTCATGAACCTCAATTTTATTAAAGTTGTGTTCTACTACAACTATAAAACTTCAAATCATTAAATTTTACTTGTAGTTTAGTCTTCAAAACTTCAATTTGCTTAATTTTGAAGTATTAGTTTTGCGCTTAACTTCCTGAACTTTAAATTTAATCAAGTGAACTCAATTTTATTAAAGTTATGTTATTTTAGAAAAATATATTTAAGTTCGTTAAGTTTAATTGAAACTTCAATTTAGTAAATTTTGAAATATCAGTTTTATGCTTAACTTCATGAACTTCAATTCCAATCAAGTGAACTTTAATTTTCTTAAAATAATATATTTGGAGAAATATAAATCTTTGAAGTTCGTGAAGTTTATTTAAAGCATAGTCTTAAAAACTTCAATTTGGTAAATTTCCAATTTTAGTTTTGTGCCAAACTTGAAAAACATTAATTCTCTGAAGTGAATTTTAATTTATTATAAGGAACTTCAACTTTATGGAATTTCTATAATTTTTGAAGTTTATAAATATTTGAAGTACGTGAAATTTAATTGAAGTTCAACCTTGCAAAATCGATTATTAATTTTGCGCTTAACTTCATAAACTTCAAATTTAATCAAATGAACTTCAATTTTGTTAAAGTTAAGTCAATTTAGAAATAAAAATCATTTAAGTTCGTTAAGTTTAATTGAAATTTCAATTTAGTAAAATTTAAAGTTTTGATTTTGATTATAAGTACATGATTTTGAAGTTTTGGGTTTACGGTGAACTACAATTTCATTCAAGTTAACTTTAATTTTATTAAAGTTTTGTGGTTTAAGAAATGTAAATCGTTCAAATTCGTGAAGTTTACTTGAAGTTTAGTCCTAAAAACTTCAATTTGATTAATTTTAAAGTATTAGTTTTGCTCTTAACTTCATGAACTTCAATTTTATTCAAGTGAACTTCAATTTTAATAAAGTTGTGTCTTTTTAAAAATATAAATCATTTAAATTCGTTAAGTTAACTTGATATTTAGTGTTAAAAACTTCAATTTTGTAAATTTTGAAATATCAGTTTTGTGCTTAACTTCATGAACTTCAATTCCAATCAAGTGAACTTTAATTTTCCTAAAATAATATATTTTCAGAAATATAAATCTTTGAAGTTCGTGAAGTTTTTTTAAAGCATAGTCTTAAAAACTTCAATTTGGTTAATTTCCAATTTTAGTTTTGTGCCAAACTTGAAAAACATTAATTCTCTGAAGTGAATTTTAATTTATTATAACGAACTTCAACTTTATGGAATTTCTATAATTTTTGAAGTTTATAAATATTTGAAGTACGTGAAATTTAATTGAAGTTCAACCTTGCAAAATCGATTATTAATTTTGCGCTTAACTTCATAAACTTCAAATTTAATCAAATGAACTTCAATTTTGTTAAAGTTAAGTCAATTTAGAAATAAAAATCATTTAAGTTCGTTAAGTTCAATTGAAATTTCAATTTAGTAAAATTTGAAGTTTTGATTTTGATTATAAATACATGATTTTGAAGTTTTGGGTTTGCGGTGAACTTCAATTTCATTCAAGTGAACTTCAATTTTAATAAAGTCGTGTCTTTTTAAAATATAAATCATTTAAATTCGTTAAGTTTACTTGATATTTAGTGTTAAAAACTTCAATTTAGTAAATTTTGAAATATCAGTTTTGTGCTTAACTTCATGAACTTCAATTCCAATCAAGTGACCTTCAATTTTCTTAAAATAATATATTTTCAGAAATATAAATCTATGAAGTTCGTGAAGTTTATTTAAAGCATAGTCTTCAAAACTTCAATTTGGCTAATTTCCAACTTTAGTTTTGTGAGAAACTTGAAAAACATCAATTTCTCTGAAGTGAATTTTAATTTATTAAAACGAACTTCAACTTTATGGAGTTTCTATAATTTTTAAAGTTTATAAATATTTGAAGTACGTGAAATTTATTTGAAGTTCAACCCTACAAAATCGATTATTAATTTTGCGCTTAACTTCATAAACTTCAAATTTAATCAAATGAACTTCAATTTTATTAAAGGTAAGTCATTTTAGAAATATAAATTATTTAATTCGTTAAGTTTACTTGAAATTTCAATTTAGTAAATTTTGAAGTTTTGATTTTGATTAGAAATACATGATTTTGAAGTTTTGGGTTTGCGATGAACTTCATTAACTTCAATTTCATTTGAGTGAACTTCAATTTTATTAAAGTGTTATGGTTTAAGAAATGTAAATCATTCAAATTCGTGAAGTTTACTTGAAGTTTGGTTAATATTGAAGTATTAGTTTTGCGCTTAACTTCATGAACTTCAATTTCATTGAAATGAACTTCAGTTTTATTAACGTCGTGTCTTTTTAGAAATATAAATCGTTTAAATTCATTAAGTTTACTTGAAATTTAGTGTTAAAAACTTCCATTCAGTAAATTTTGAAGTTTTAATTTTGTGCTTAACATCGTGAACTTTAATTTTAATTAAGTATACTTCAATTTTCGTAAAATAAGATACTTTCAGAAATATAAATCATTGAAGTTCATGAAGTTTATTTAAAGTTAAGTCCTCAAAACTTCAATTTGGTTAATTTTAAAGTTTTAGTTTTGTGCTAAACTTGTAAAAATTTAATTTCTCTGAAATGAATTTTAATTTATTATAACCAACTTTAACTTAATGGAATTTCTATAATTTTAGAAGATTATAAATCTATGAACTTTGTGAAATGTAATTGAAGTTTAACCTTCATGAACCTCAATTTTATTAAAATTATGTTCTTTCATAGCTATAAAACTTCAAATCATTAAATTTTATTGGTAGGTTAGTCTTCAAAACTTCTAATTGGTTTATTTTGAAGTTTAAATAAGCAATGTCATTGCTAAACTTCATAAACTTTAATTTTACTAAAGCGAATTTCAATTTATTTTAATAAACTTTAATTTAATGGATAACGCGGCGTCTAAAATTTTAGAAATTTCGATTTCGGTAATTCTGAAGTCATGAGAGTCTACCAAACTCCGTGAACTTCAATTTCATTAATGTTTGTTTTTTGAAGTTTATAGCTTTAAATCAATGAAGTACGTGAAGTTTACTTGAACTATAATCTTCAACTTCAATTTTGGTAATTTTGAAGTTTGGGTGACTAATTTGTAAGTTATAGTTTTTTTACTAAACTTCACGAGCTTCAATTTCATGGAATTTCTGTAATTATAAAGTTATTACTTCAAATCATTAAGATACGTGAAGGTTACTTAAAGTTTCATCTTAGAAACTTCATAGTAGACGATTTTGAAGTCTAAGTGCTCATTATTAAAGTGTAGGGTTTCTATTAAACTTCATGAGCTTCAATTTTACTTAAATTCCTTTGAAATAATTGAAGTAAATGTAAGTATAATCATCTAAACTTCATTTTGAATGAATTTGAAGTTTAAGTTAACAATACCAAAGTTGTAGATTTATGTAAGACTTTATAAACTTCAATTTACTCGACTTTCTCTTAGAAATTATTGCAATGTGTACAGTTGAAGCTTCAAAACTTCAAATTTTCAGGTTCACATAAATAACTTAATTCAAATTGGTGATTTTAAAGTTCACATGAGTTTTGAATTTATATTGAACTTCGTGAACTTCAATTTCATTAAAGTTCTGTGCTTTTAAACATTAAAACTTCATTACAGTTTAAAACTTAAAAAGTTCGGGTTTTGTAGTGAATTTTAATTATAATAGGTGATTTTTAAGTTCACATTACTAGTAAATTTGTATAGAACTTCATGAACTTATATCTCGTTGAAGTTCTGTAATATTTATAATTGAAACTTCAAAATTTGAAGTTCTTATTATTAAAATATGTGAAGTTTACTTAAAATTGGAGCTTCAAAACTTTAATTTTAAAATACAAGTGTGAAATTTTGAAGTTTTAGCCTTATGATGAACTTCAATTTTGTTGAGTTCTGGAATTTTAAAAGATTTATTTATCATTCAAATCTTGTATTTATTTTTAAATGAAACTTCAAATCATTAAAATATATGAATTGTACTTAAAATCGAAGTGCTAAAACTTCGATTTTGAAATCCAAGTGTAAAATTTTAAAATATTCGCTACATGGCCTTGAAATACATGAAGTTTACCTAAAATTTAGTTTTTAAAACTTCAATTTTGCAGTTTTGTATTTTTTTAAAATGATAAGAATTTTAAATTTTTGAAGTAAATAGGTGCATGAATTTAATAAACTGAAGTTTACTTGAGTGATTAAAAAGTTTAAATGAGCTGTTTTTAAGTTTAAGTCTAGTTGTTCAATTTTTAAGGGTTATAACCTCGAATTATTGAAGTACATTTTACTTACATGAAGTTTTAGCGTCGTGATATACTTCAAGAACTTCATTTACTTTAAACTTTTGCGATTGTATAAAATTGAAACTTCAATTTAAAATGCATGAAGTTTACTTTAAAAATTTCAACTTTGAAGGGTACATTACTTACGATTTTTTGGATTAGAACTTGAAATACACGAGTTTTCTTGAAATTTAATTATCAAGTCTTCAATTTTGAATATCACTTGAGTGATTATGAAGTGAAAAGAGCGTGTTTGAACTTTACAATTTTAAGTTTCATATGCAAAACTTAAGCTTTAACTTCGATTGGGTGATCACGAAATTTAAATGAGCGATTTTAATTAAAAAATCGCAATTTCTAAGCTTAAATCAATAATTTCGAAAATTTTATTTCATCCATTAATTTAGTTTTAACGAGCTGATTAATTTGAGATGTCACTTGATGGGTCCGAAAAATACTAAATTTTTCAAAAAAAAACTCAAAAAACACATTATTAATGCAATTTTAAGCCTTAAAACCAGCAAATAAATGTATTTAATAATAATAAATTTAATAAAAACAATTTTTTAAATTTTTTTATTTTTTTGACGGCCATTTTGAATTTTTGAAAATTTTGCTAGACCCCCCGAGTAACACCTCAAATTAAACAACTCGACGAGCTTAATTCAAAATTAACACACACACATTTAAATACTTACTTTACATAAACATTTTTGTCTAAAGGATCAACGACGTGTATAGTAACATTAGTGTTTAAACTCGACAGTTTTGCTCCACTAACAACTGCTTCAAAATCATAATTGATACGATCAAACTTCTCCAGTGGCTTCAAAACTGTTATAGTACCTGATCTTTCTTCAACAGCAAACGGCACTAAAACGAAAAATTGTGATTATTGCATTTTTTGGGGGGGATTTTCGTACCTCCTTGATGATAACTGTGTAATAAATCATACATTAAGTCTTTGGTGTCAATGTTAGTTACTCTAATTTGACCAACGCTGGTTCCTACATCAACATTAGCCCCCACCCAAAATTCATACGGTGCCCCAATGAAATCTGGTAGGTGATCATTTTTTATTTTTTTCGATTTTACGTTTACGGTGATTACGGCTAGACTAGTACGTTTTTCGCTAGGATTTTCAGGTTGGTCACTTGCTTCGATGAATAACAGGTATTTTGGATCAACTAGAGGTGATGTAGCAACTATTCTTCCTGTTCTACTATCAATTTTGAAAGGAGTTGATGAATTTGTGGATTTTTGGATGTGGTAGTTCACTAAACCGTTTTGACCTAAATCTGGGTCAATCGCATGGATTTGACCTACGAATTCTTCACCAGGATTTATGGTGAAGTCATAAATGTTGTTGGGAATAAATGTTGGGTTGTTATCATTAGCGTCAAGTAGAGTCACTGTGACATCAACGTATGACGCCAATTTTCGGTCAGTGATTAAACTGGGCACTTTTTCCCTGGCGAAAACTCGCATGTTTAAAACGTTCCTTTTCTCCCGATCCAATAAAGTTTGATCTTTCACTGATAACCATCCAGTTTTCGCGTCTAAACTAAACGCCCTACTTTTATCCTCCAATTGGAAACTAAATTCCGCGTTATCACCTTGATCCTGATCCTTCGCGATGATCTGAAGGACACTAAAACCGTTAGGCAAGTTCTCAACTATACTAATATTGTAAATATCAGCTTCAAATTCAGGAAGATTATCGTTCAAGTCAATAACTTCAATTTCAACTCGCGCCACTCCAAATTTCGTTGGATTATCCAATTGACTCGCTTGAATTTGGAGAACAAAACTATTCCCAGGTAAGGATTTTTCAGATTCCAAATCAATTTCTTTTTGTAAAAACATTGTACCATTCCTACCATCGAGGAAGAACAATTTTCGTTCATTCCCAGCGATGATATCATAACGAATCTTACTATTGATCGATAAATCTTGATCAAAAGCATGAATTGGTGGATCAAACCTTAATTGGTTACGAATTTTTTCACCCTAAAACAAAAATTGGTAGGTCCTTAGTACTTCACCAAAATTTCATCATCGTAACTCACCGTTAACGGGTAATTTTCAGGAATTTTCGTTCGATAAACACCTTTAGTAAATTTTGGATTAAGATCATCATTATCTTTTACCGTAATATGGACTGTAGTTACCGTAGAACGTGCAGGAACTCCTCGATCCTTAAAAATAATTAAATTTATCAAAACAATTTTTTTGAAAAGTAGTTAGATTTTTTCTAAATCTCCTTAAATGAAGGAGGATGCATCTAAAAAAATTTTTGATCAACTAAAAATGAGGACCAATCAAGTTTTTGTGGTTATAATATGTAGATTTTTTTTCTAAAAATACTTAAAATTATCTAAAAAAAATGTTGAACATCAAAATTCTTAAAAAAGAACAGAATTAAAAAATTAAAATTTTTTTAAAAGTAGTTAGGTTTTTTCTAAATCACCTTAAATGTAAGAGGATGCATCTAAAAAAATTTTTGATCAACTAAAAATGAGGACCAATCAAGTTTTTGTGGTTATAATATGTAGATTTTTTTTCTAAAAATAGTAAAAATTATCTAAAAAAAATTTTGAACATCAAAATTCTTAAAAAATCAGAATTAAAAAACTAAACATTTTTTGTAAAGTGGATAGTTTTTTCTAAATCTCCATAAATGTAAGAGGATTCATCTAAAAATTTTTTTGATCAACTAAAAATGAGGGCCAATCAAATTTTTGTGGTTATAATATGTAGATTTTTTTTTCTAAAAATACTTAAAATTATCTAAAAAAATTTTGAACTACAAAATTCTTAAAAAAAAACAATTAAAAAATTAAAATTTTTTTGTAAAGTGGATAGTATTTTCTAAATCTCCTTAAATGTAAGAGGATGCATCTAAAAAAATTTTTGATCAACTAAAAATTAGGACCAATCAAGTTTTTGTGGTCATAATATGTAGATTTTTTTCTAAAAATACTTAAAATTTTCTAAAAAAAATGTTGAACATCATAATTCTTAAAAAAAACAGGATTAAAAAATTAAAAATTTTTTGTAAAGTGGATAGTTTTTTTCTAAATCTCCTTAAATGTAAGAGGATGCATCTAAAAGAATTTTTGATCAACTAAAAATGAGGACCAATCAAGTTTTTGTGGTTATAATATGTAGATTTTTTTCTAAAAATACTTAAAATTATCTAAAAAAAATGTTGAACATCAAAATTCTTAAAAAAAAACAGAATTAAAAAATTAAAATTTTTTTGTAAAGTGGATAGTTTTTTCTAAATCTCCTTAAATGTAAGGGATGCATCTAAAAAAAATTTTGATCAACTAAAAATGAGGACCAATCAAGTATTTGTGGTTATAATATGTAGATTTTTTTTCTAAAAATACTAAAAATTATATAAAAAAAATGTTAAACATCAAAATTCTTAAAAAAACAGAATTAAAAAATTAAAAATATTTTGTAAAGTGGATAGTTTTTTCTAAATCTCCTTAAATGTAAGAGGATGCATCTAAAAGAATTTTTGATCAACTAAAAATGAGGACCAATCAAGTTTTTGTGGTTATAATATGTAGATTTTTTTCTAAAAATACTTAAAATTATCTAAAAAAAATGTTGAACATCAAAATTCTTAAAAAAATCAGAATTAAAAAATTAAAAATTATTTGTAAAGTGGATAGTTTTTTCTAAATCTCCTTAAATGTAAGAGGATGCATCTAAAAAATTTTTGATCAACTAAAAATGAGGACCAATCAAGTTTTTGTGGTTATAATATATAGATTCTTTTTTTCTAAAAATACTTAAAATTATTTAAAAAAAATGTTGAACATCAAAATTCTTTAAAAGAAAACAGAATTAAAAAATTAAAAATTTTTTGTAAAGTGGATAGTTTTTTCTAAATCTCCTTAAATGTAAGAGGATGCATCTAAAAAAGTTTTTGATCAACTAAAAATGAGGACCAATCAAGTTTTTGTGGTTATAATATGTAGATTTTTTTTTCTAAAAATACTTAAAATTATTTAAAAAAAATGTTGAACATCAAAATTCTTAAAAAAAACAGAATTAAAAAATTAAATTTTTTTTGTAAAGTGGATAGTTTTTTTCTAAATCTCCTTAAATGTAAGAGGATGCATCTAAAAAAATTTTTTGATCAACTAAAAATGAGGACCACTCAAGTTTTTGTGGTTATAATATGTAGATTTTTTTTCTAAAAATACTTAAAACTATCTAAAAAAATGTTGAACATCAAAATTCTTAAAAAAAAACAGAATTAAAAAATAAAAAATTTTTTGTAAAGTGGATAGTTTTTTCTAAATCTCCTTAAATGTAAGAGTATGCATCTAAAAATTTTTTTGATCAACTAAAAATGAGGACCAATCAAGTTTTTGTGGTTATAATATATAGATTCTTTTTTTCTAAAAATACTTAAAATTATTTTAAAAAAATGTTGAACATCAAAATTCTTTAAAAGAAAACAGAATTAAAAAATTAAAAATTTTTTGTAAAGTGGATAGTTTTTTCTAAATCTCCTTAAATGTAAGAGGATGCATCTAAAAAAATTTTTGATCAACTAAAAATGAGGACCAATCAAGTTTTTGTGGTCATAATATGTAGATTTTTTTTTTAAATACTTAAAATTATCTAAAAAAAATGTTGAACATCAAAATTCTTAAAAAAATCAGAATTAAAAAATTAAAAATTATTTGTAAAGTGGATAGTTTTTTCTAAATCACTTTAAATGTAAGAGGATGCATCTAAAAAAATTTTTGATCAGCTGAAAATGAAGACCAATCAAGTTTTTGTGGTCATAATATGTAGATTTTTTTTCTAAAAATACTTAAAATTATCTAAAAAAAATGTTGAACTTCAAAATTTTTAAAAAAAAAACAGAATTAAAAAATTAAAAATTTTTTGTAAGTGGATAGTTTTTTCTAAATCTCCTAAAATGTAAGAGGATGCATCTAAAAAAATTTTTGATCAACTAAAAATGAGGACCAATCAAGTTTTTGTGGTTATAATATGTAGATTTTTTTTCTAAAAATATTTAAAATTATCTAAAAAAAAAATGTTGAACATCGAAATTCTTAAAAAAAACAGAATTAGAAAAATAAAAATTTTTTGTAAAGTGGATAGTTTTTTCTAAATCTCCTTAAATGTTAGAGGATGCATCTAAAAAAAATTTGATCAACTAAAAATGAGGACCAATCAAGTTTTTGTGGTTATAATATGTAGATTTTTTTTCTAAAAATACTTAAAATTATCTAAAAAAATGTTGAACATCAAAATTCTTAAAAAAAACAGAATTAAAAAAATAAAAAATTTTTGTTAAGTGGTTAGTTTTTTCTAAATCTCCTTAAATGTAAGAGGATGCATTTAAAAAATTTTTTGATCAACTAAAAATGAGGACCAATCAAGTTTTTGTGATTATAATATGTAGATTTTTTTTCTAAAAATACTTAAAATTATCTAAAACAAATCTTGAACATCAAAATTCTTAAAAAAACAGAATAAAAAATTAAAAATTTTTTGTAAGTGGATAGTTTTTTCTAAATCTCCTAAAATGTAAGAGGATGCATCTAAAAAAATTTTTGATCAACTAAAAATGAGGACCAATTAAGTTTTTGTGGTTATAATATATAGATTTTTTCTAAAAATACTTAATATTATCTAAAAAAAATGTTGAACTTCAAAATTCTTAAAAAAAAAACAGAATTAAAAAATTAAAAATTTTTTGTAAAGTGGATAGTTTTTTCTAAATCTCCTTAAATGTAAGGGATGCATCTAAAAAAAATTTTGATCAACTAAAAATGAGGACCAATCAAGTTTTTGTGGTTATAATATGTAGATTTTTTTTCTAAAAATACTTAAAATTATCTAAAAAAAAATGTTGAACATCAAAATTCTTAAAAAAACCAGAATTAAAAAATTTAGATTTTGTTGTAAAGTGGATAGTTTTTTCTAAATCTCCTTAAATGTAAGTGGATGCATCTAAAAAAATTTTTGATCAACTAAAAATGAGGACCAATCAAGTTTTTGTGGTTATAATATGTAGATTTTTTTTCTAAAAATACTTAAAATTATTTAAAAAAAATGTTGAACATCAAAATTCTTAAAAAACAGAATTAAAAAATTAAAAAAAAGTGGATAGTTTTTTTCTTAAATTTCTTAAAATTAAGTTGATATTTATAAAAAACTTGATTAACTAAAAATGAGAACCAATTAAGTTTTACGTATCAAATTAATTAATTTTTTTCCAATCAATAACTCGTGGTGTACAAATGCATAATTTGCTTAGAAAGCGTTGAAGGAATTAATTTATTTTTCTGTAAATCAGATTTCGTTTGCAGGAAGTGAAGAAGTCACGAAAAATGGGGAATAATGCTGAGAAAAAAGAGCGCGGGTGAGAGCGTTTTTTTTATTCAACTCAACTACGGTTTTTTTTTGAAAAAATGAAAGTTTGAATGAATTCGAGATAATTTAATTAAGTTTTAGTTTCTTAATTTGCATACAAATGCGTTTAAGATTACGAAGAAAATAATAAGAGATAATTATGTATTGTTTACGTAATTAAATTAAAGTTATGTGCATTTTATTTATTTGCCATTTTAAAATAGTTTCAGGTGGAATTTTTTGGATTGGTCTTCGATTTAAAAAACTTTAAAACAAAGACTTTTATTGGGATTTTATTTTTTTCAAATCTAAACACGCCCTAGATTGTTGGGCAATTTCAAAAATTTAACCAAACATTTTGGATTTTAGTTTTAATACACTCAATCGCTTATATTTGGCATAATTAGTAATTCCAAACACAAATCTAAAATTTGGGCATGATATTTAAGAAACAAACTTCGTTTTGAATCAAATGTTTGATGAAAAACGCAATTTTCCAATTCCTTTAAGTCAAATTATCGTATTGGTATTTGTTTTTTTGCGATTCTAAAGTCATACAAAAAAGTTGGGCAACCAAAACAGCAATTTTGGGTAATAACTTTGAAACCAAATGTCTTGATTTTTTTAATTTTAGATCAAAATTCGTTATCTGAAACGCGAATCAAAATTTTGGCCATGAAATTAAGAAGCCTTGATCGTTTTGTAAGACTCAAGAACCTATTTTTTGATGAAAATCATTGTTTTCCAAATCCTTTATATGAAATTCTTTATTTTTTGTTATTCTAAAATAATCCAAAAAAGTTGGGCAAGATTTTCTAATTTATGAAGATCAAAATAGAAACCTTTTTGTTTCAACTTTTTGGTTCAATTTTTGTATTGGTATTTTGTGATTCTAAAACCATCCAAAAAAGTTGGGCATAATTTCGTGATTTCTGAACATCATTTTGATCAATGATCAATTTTTGGTTACTTACTGATGCAGTGATGGTTAACAAAAATTCTTGATCACCGCTGTCATAATCCAGTGGATTTTTTAGTACTAAAAATGCTTGATGGCTGCTGTCCAGTGCAAACTTGTTCTTATCATTTCCTGATGTTATCGCGTACTGAACATCAGAGTTTGGCGTGTTTGGTTTATCACGATCGCTTGCCTTGATTCCTCTAAAAATCGTCAAACCTACAAAAAAAAACAAATAAAAAAAATTCTTAAAATGTACCAAGTTTAAACATCAATGTACATAATGTGTACACATCAGCATAAAATGTGTACAACAATGTTTTTAATATATCACTAAAACAGTGTGCAAGAAACAAATACCAAGATGTACAAAATGTGTACAACGATGTATAAATGCCACACAGAGTATACAAAATGTATTCTGTAGTAAAAAAATTACTCTGATGTACACAATGTAAATTAATGTATAAAGTGTATGGTGGAGTACAAAATGTTCATTGATGTACAAAAAGAAGTGCGTGCATAAAATAAAGGTATATATACAAAATCTGTATAAACATGTACAAAATATTAAACGGAAGTGTGTAACATGTACAAAAATGTACGTAAATGTACAAAAGCTTCTTAAAGTTGCTATACAAAATCTGTATAAATATGTACGGAAATTTAAGAAAATGTACGAAAATGTACGAAAATGTACGAAAATGTACGAAAATGTACGAAAATGTACGAAAATGTACGGAATTTTAAGAAAATGTACGAAAATGTACGGAAATGTACAAAAGCTTCTTAAAGTTGCTGTTATGCGTGGAAATAATTCGAAATTTGTTCTAAAAGTTTCTTTAATCGCAATAAAACTTTGTACAATTATGTACACACTTTGTACGAAAATGTTTAAACTGAAAAAAATGTCACAAACGTAGTAAAAATATCAAATAAGTCTATAAATGTACTTAAATGGCATTTAAAATGTTAAAAAAATGTACGAAGTTTTCAAAAACATTTTCAAAAAAAATGTACAGAAATGTTTGTTACCTTAAAATGTTTGAAATTCCACTAAAATCAAATAAAATATGATATGATAAAAAAATTATAAAAACTTTAAAATGTTGTACACAAAATGTACGGGCAAAATTATTGTACGAAAATAAATGAATGTTCGTTGTCATTAAAACTTACCAACTGGTGTTAATTCATCCACTGTGATGTGATAAGGCGCATTTTCAAATACTGGTGAATGATCATTGATATCTTCCACATAAACTGTCACTGATAAAGATGAAGATATCTACAAAACATGATAAAAAATGTTAATCGAAATTGATTTGAGCCATCCCAAAGAAGTTTATATTAGGAAATTAGGTAGGAAGAAGTCGTGAAATTGAAGTTCTACAGTTTTGGTCTTCAAAAAATTACACCTAGGATTTCAAAATCGTGCCCAAAATTGACCAAAAATAAAATTTCGATTTTATAAAACCGTAGAAGGGTTCAGGAGTAAGGTAAAAAAAATTTGGGGTAATAATTTTTTTGATCAAAATTTGGAAAAAAAATTTTGATCATTAATTTTGATGTTACAACTTTCAAAATGGGTTTATATCATGTGTAATCAATTATTATATGGATGTATGTTAGGAAGGAATCAAGAAATTAAAGACTGATATTTGTGGTCGTCAAAAAACTACACCTAGGACATTAAAATCGTGCCCAAAATCGCACAAAACTAAAATTTCGATTTTTTAAAACCGTAGATGACTCCAGGAGTAATATAAGAAATTTTAGGAGTAATAATTTTTTTGATCGAAATTGGAAAAACATTTTTTTATCATTAATTTTGATGATAAATTTTCGGAAAATGTTTTAAATCGTGTGTAATCAATTATTATATGGGTATTCATTAAGAAGCGATCGAAAAATTAAAGTCTACTAGTTGTGGTCTTCAAAAAACGACATCTAGGACATTAGAATTGTGCCCAAAATCGAACAAAACTAAAATTTCGATTTTTTAAAACCGTAGATGACTCCAGGAGCAATGTAAGAATTTTTTGGGGTAATAATTTTTTTGATCGAAATTAGAATAACATTTTTTGATTATTAATTTTGATGATAAATTTTCGGAAAATGGTTTAAATCGTGTGTAATCAATTATTATATGGGTATTCATTAGGAAGAGATCGAAAAATTAAAGTCTACTAGTTGTGGTCTTCAAAAAACGACATCTAGGACATTAGAATTGTGCCCAAAATCGCACAAAACTAAAATTTCGATTTTTTAAAACCATAGATGACTCCAGCAGTAATGTAAGAATTTTTAGGAGTAATAATTTTTTGATCGAAATTAGAAAAACGTTTTTTTATTATTAATTTTGATAATAAATTTTTGTAAAATGGTTTAAATCATGAGTAATCAATTATTATATGGGTATTCATTAGGAAGAGATCAAAAAATTAAAGTCTACTAGTTGTGGTCTTCAAAAAACGACATCTAGGACATTAAAATTGTGCCCAAAATCGCACAAAACTAAAATTTCGATTTTTTAAAACCGTAGATGACTCCAGGAGCAATGTAAGAATTTTTTGGGGTAATAATTTTTTTGATCAAAATTAGAATAACATTTTTTGATTATTAATTTTGATGATAAATTTTCGGAAAATGGTTTAAATCGTGTGTAATCAATTATTATATGGGTATTCATTAGGAAGCGATCGAAAAATTAAAGTCTACCAGTTGTGGTCTTCAAAAAACGACATCTAGGGCATTAAAATTGTGCCCAAAATCGCACAAAACTAAAATTTCGATTTTTTAAAACCGTAGATGACTCCAGGAGTAATATAAGAAATTTTAGGAGTAATAATTTTTTTGATCGAAATTGGAAAAACATTTTTTTATTATTAATTTTGATAATAAATTTTTGTAAAATGGTTTAAATCATGAGTAATCAATTATTATATGGGTATTCATTAGGAAGAGATCAAAAAATTAAAGTCTACTAGTTGTGGTCTTTAAAAACGACATCTAGGACATTAAAATTGTGCCCAAAATCGCACAAAACTAAAATTTCGATTTTTTAAGACCATAGATGACTCCAGGAGTAATGTAAAAATTTTTAGGAGTAATAATTTTTTTGATCGAAATTAGAAAAACATTTTTTGATCATTAATTTTGATGATAAATTTTCGGAAAATGGTTTAAATCGTGTCTAATCAATTATTATAAGGGTATTCATTAGGAAGAGATCGAAAAATTAAAGTCTACTAGTTGTGGTCTTCAAGAAACGACATCTAGGACCTTAAAATCGTGCCCAAAATTGTCCAAAACTCATAGTTTATTTTAATAAAAACGTAGTTGGTATTATAATGTTCTTAAAAATCATTTAGAGTTGAAAAAATATTAAAAAAAAATAAAATTTTATGTATAAAGTTTATCAGAATTTTGTCCAACTTTGTCCAAACTCGATAAAACAAAGTGTTTTATGGGTATTTTTGGTGTTCAAGTTCAAGGTTTCGACCTAGAAAGTTGAAGTCGCGACAATTTTTTCTCCAACTCTATTATTAAATAAGTAACTGTTAGTAAAAGTGATTTATAAGTGTGGTTTTGCTTGTGTTTCTTCAATTTTTTACGAGCTGTTATAATAAGCAATCCGCCGTTGAGGATTTATAGACCAGAACGCGTACAAAGAGAAAGTGTTTATTTTACCATTTTCAATTTTCCTCATTTATTTCCTTATCAATTAAAATTAAAGCAGTAATTATAAAACTTACTTCATTCTCGCCGTCATCGAAGTCGCACGAAAGTTTGAACTTGAGCACGTTTCTTGGATTTTCAGTGTCCACCAAATTTTCCAGAGATTTTGCTAAGAGTAGAGCTACACTAGTGCGATTTATTGCTTTAAACGTAAAATAACGAACATCTTCTTCCTAAAAATTTGAAAAAAAAAAATAATAAAATAAATTTTAGTTTGATTAAAATTTTTACCCTATCAATTGGTCTTAAACTCAAGTTTTTTCTGGGAAAAACGTCGACTCGTAAAATTTCTTCCCCAATTTTTAAATTTTCTGGAACCCTAACGAAACGTAGGTACTCTCCTGGTGGATGAAATTGACAACCTAAAAATTTATTACACTTTTTATGGGCTGACATTATCAATTCAGTTTTATAAATTTTAATGAGCAATAAATTATTTCTACGCAACTTAATGAATTAAGGAGAAAGTTCTAATCAAATTTTATTTCCTGCTTTATTTATCACACTTGGGCGTTGCTCTTTACTACCAACATAATTACCACAACAGGTGCTTGATTGACAAGAACGAGATATAACAAAAAGAACTTTAAAAAAGTAAAGATTTTTCGAATTTTTGATGATTTTAACCGATTTTACGCCGAAAAAAGGACAAAACACAGTTGTTTTGTAAAAATAAAGTAAAAATAATTTTTAGAAAATTGGTTTTGGTATTTTTTTTGTGGTTTTTGTTTCGTTGAATTCAAGAAAAAATGGAATTTGATTTTTAAAAAATCATAACTCATTAAATTTTAAGGTTATCACTATAAAAATCACTACACTTATCAATGATAAACTAAATTTTATGGTTATATTTTATTTACCGATTTTTTTGTATTTTTTTATGTTTTTTTTAAGTTTATTTGAGTGCTTATTTTTTACCAAAATTTCAAGGTACTTTTTAAAAAATTATAACTCAAAAATTTTAAAAGATATCTCCACATAAGTCACTACAGTTATGAATTAAGGTCTAAAATTCAGAATGGTTTAGTTTTTTTGTTGAACAATTTTTGGATTATTTTAATTTTTTCAGTTTTTTTGAGAGACTTGCATTTTATTAAAAATGCAAGTCGAGATAAAAAAAATCATAACTCGCTTGTTTTTTATAATTTTACTTCAAAAATCACCACAGCTATCAATAATAATCTAAAATTTAGTGTGATAAAGTTTTTCCACAAAAAAATATTTTTTCAATTTTTTTTTAAATTTTATTGTAAGCTTGATTTTTATAAAAAACGCAAGTCGAGTTTAAAAAAAAATATAACTCGCTCAATTTTTATAATTTTGCTTTAAAAATCACCACAGACATCAGAAATAATCTAAAATTTAGTGTGATGAAGTTGTTTTCACAAAAAAATATTCTTTTCAATTTTTTTTGAATTTTATTCTAAGCTTGAATTTTATAAAAACGCAAGTCGAGTTTAAAAAAATCATAACTCGCTTGTTTTTTATAATTTTACTTCAAAAATCACCACAGGCATCAATAATAATCTAAAATTTAGTGTGATAAAGTTTTTTCCACAAAAAATATATATATTTTTTTTTTTTAATTTTATTGTAAGCTTGAATTTTATAAAAACGCAAGTAGACTTTAAAAAATTCATAACTCGCTTGTTTTTTATAATTTTACTTCAAAAATCACCACAGGCATCAATAATAATCTAAAATTTAGTGTGATGGTTGTTTTCACAAAAAAATATTTTTTTTTTAATTTTTTTTTAAATTTTATTGTAAGCTTGAATTTTATAAGAACGCAAGTCGAGTTTAAAAAAATCATAACTCGCTTGTTTTTTATCATTTTAATTCAAAAATAACCAGAGACATCAATAATAATCTAAAATTTAGTGCGATAAAGTTGTTTTCACAAAAAAATATTTTTTTTAATTTTTTTTTTAATTTTATTGTAAGCTTGAATTTTATAAAAACGCAAGTCGAGTTTAAAAAAATCATAACTCGCTTGTTTTTTATCATTTTAATTCAAAAATAACCAGAGACATCAATATTAATCTAAAATTTAGTGTGATAAAGTTGATTTCACAAAAAAATATTTTTTTCAATTTTTTTTTAATTTTATTGTAAGCTTGAATTTTATAAAAACGCAAGTAGAGTTTTAAAAAATCATAACTCGCTTGTTTTTTATAATTTTACTTTAAAAATCACAACAGGTATTAACAATAATTTAAAATTTAGTGTGATAAAGTCGTTTTTACAAAAAATTAATTTTTTATATTTTTTTTAAATTTTATTGTAAGCTTGAATTTTATAAAAACGCAAGTCGAGTTTTAAAAAATCATAACTCGCTTGTTTTCTATCATTTTAATTCAAATATAACCACAGACATCAAAAATAATCTAAAATTTAGTGTGATATAGTTGTTTTCACAAAAAAATATTTTTTTTCAATTTTTTTTTAATTTTATTGTAAGCTTGAATTTTATAAAAACGCAAGTCGAGTTTTAAAAAATCATAACTCGCTTTTTTTATCATTTTAATTCAAAAATAACCACAGACATCAATAATAATCTAAAATTTAGTGTGATATAGTCGTTTTTACTAAAACATATTTTTTTATATTTTTTTAAAATTTTATTGTAAGCTTGAATTTTATAAAAACGCAAGTCGAGTTTAAAAAAATCATAACTCGCTTGTTTTTTATCAGTTTAATTCAAAAATAACCACATACATCAATAATAATTTAAAATTTAGTGTGATAAAGTTGTTTTCACAAAAAAATATTTTTTTCAATTTTTTTTTAATTTTATTGTAAGCTTGAATTTTATAAAAACGCAAGTAGAGTTTAAAAAAATCATAACTCGCTTGTTTTTTATAATTTTACTTCAAAAATCACAACAGGTATTAACAATAATTTAAAATTTAGTGTGATAAAGTCGTTTTTACAAAAAATTAATTTTTTATATTTTTTTTAAATTTTATTGTAAGCTTGAATTTTATAAAAACGCAAGTCGAGTTTTAAAAAATCATAACTCGCTTGTTTTTTATCATTTTAATTCAAATATAACCACAGACATCAAAAATAATCTAAAATTTAGTGTGATATAGTTGTTTTCACAAAAAAATATTTTTTTTCAATTTTTTTTTAATTTTATTGTAAGCTTGAATTTTATAAAAACGCAAGTCGAGTTTTAAAAAATCATAACTCGCTTGTTTTTTATCATTTTAATTCAAATATAACCACAGACATCAAAAATAATCTAAAATTTAGTGTGATATAGTTGTTTTCACAAAAAAATATTTTTTTTCAATTTTTTTTTAATTTTATTGTAAGCTTGAATTTTATAAAAACGCAAGTCGAGTTTTAAAAAATCATAACTCGCTTTTTTTATCATTTTAATTCAAAAATAACCACAGACATCAATAATAATCTAAAATTTAGTGTGATATAGTCGTTTTTACTAAAACATATTTTTTTATATTTTTTTAAAATTTTATTGTAAGCTTGAATTTTATAAAAACGCAAGTCGAGTTTAAAAAAATCATAACTCGCTTGTTTTTTATCAGTTTAATTCAAAAATAACCACATACATCAATAATAATTTAAAATTTAGTGTGATAAAGTTGTTTTCACAAAAAAATATTTTTTTCAATTTTTTTTTAATTTTATTGTAAGCTTGAATTTTATAAAAACGCAAGTAGAGTTTAAAAAAATCATAACTCGCTTGTTTTTTATAATTTTACTTCAAAAATCACAACAGGTATTAACAATAATTTAAAATTTAGTGTGATAAAGTCGTTTTTACAAAAAATTAATTTTTTATATTTTTTTTAAATTTTATTGTAAGCTTGAATTTTATAAAAACGCAAGTCGAGTTTTAAAAAATCATAACTCGCTTGTTTTTTATCATTTTAATTCAAATATAACCACAGACATCAAAAATAATCTAAAATTTAGTGTGATATAGTTGTTTTCACAAAAAAATATTTTTTTTCAATTTTTTTTTAATTTTATTGTAAGCTTGAATTTTATAAAAACGCAAGTCGAGTTTTAAAAAATCATAACTCGCTTGTTTTTTATCATTTTAATTCAAATATAACCACAGACATCAAAAATAATCTAAAATTTAGTGTGATATAGTTGTTTTCACAAAAAAATATTTTTTTTCAATTTTTTTTTAATTTTATTGTAAGCTTGAATTTTATAAAAACGCAAGTCGAGTTTAAAAAAATCATAACTCGCTTGTTTTTTATAATTTTATTTCAAAAATCACCATAGGCATTAATAATAATTTTTAAATTTAGTGTGATAAAGTCGTTTTTACAAAAAATTATTTTTTTATATTTTTTTTAAATTTTATTGTAAGCTTGAATTTTATAAAAACGCAAGTCGAGTTTAAAAAAATCATAACTCGCTTGTTTTTTATCAGTTTAATTCAAAAATAACCACATACATCAATAATAATTTAAAATTTAGTGTGATAAAGTTGTTTTCACAAAAAAATATTTTTTTCAATTTTTTTTTAATTTTATTGTAAGCTTGAATTTTATAAAAACGCAAGTAGAGTTTAAAAAAATCATAACTCGCTTGTTTTTTATAATTTTACTTCAAAAATCACAACAGGTATTAACAATAATTTAAAATTTAGTGTGATAGTCGTTTTTACAAAAAAATAATTTTTTATATTTTTTTTAAATTTTATTGTAAGCTTGAATTTTATAAAAACCCAACTCGAGTTTGAAAAAAATCATAACTAGCTTAATTCTTATAATTTTGCTTTAAAAATCACCACAGGTATCAATAATAATCTAAAATTTAGTGTGATAAAGTTTTTCCACAAAAAAATATTTTTTCTATTTTTTTTTTAATTTTATTGTAAGCTTGAATTTTATAAAAATGCAAGTCGAGTTTAAAAAAAATCATAACTCGCTTGTTTTTTATAATTTTGTTTAAAAAATCACTATAGGCATTAATAATAATTTAAAATTTAGTATCATAAAGTCGTTTTTACAAAAAAATAATTTTTTATATTTTTTTTAAATTTTATTGTAAACTTGAATTTTATAAAAACGCAAGTGGGGTTTAAAAAAAGTCATAACTCGCTTGTTTTTTATAATTTTACTTCAAAAATCACTACAGGCATCAATAATCATCTAAAATTTAGTGTGATAAAGTTATTTTTAACAAAAAATAATTTTTCATATTTTTAAAAAAGATTTTTTTTGTAATCTTGAACTTTTATAAAAGCTTATTTTTTACAAATTTCACCTAATAATTCATTTTTTAACGGTTTTTTACTTAATTGAAAAATAATGGCTGTGATAAGATCAAATAAAGATGGATTATTAAGAATTGGAAATTGTAATTACAGTGCTTTAATATAATTTTCTTGTAATTAACAAAGCAATTCTTTTATGCATCGTTAAGTCGGTTCAATTATCTCATTGTTTATCGAACAAAAAAAAAATAATCTTGAAAAAAAAAATGATGCAGGTCATGAGATTTATACCTGTAATGAGGGAAATAGATGCACTTTCTTTCATTAAGGTCAATAAAATCATTATAAATGCGGGTTTTAGATGAAAATTTTATGATTATAAGTAAAATTAGATACTTCAGTAGTTTATGTAGTTAATAATTATTTTAATTATAATTATTAAGCAAGGTGTGAATGGTGAATAATGGCTTGTTAATGGTTAAACAATTTCCAATTTAACTTACCGTTAGTGAAATGCAGTAACGCGATCACAGCCAACGTGACGCTTTTTACCTCCATGCTTCAAGCTTCATTTGATCTTTTATCGCCCGTTTTACTCATTCCTGCAAAATTTTAGACAAAATAAAACGTTATAAATAACGTTACTTAATCTACATTTAATTAATACACCTTTTTTAGCCCAAAAAACAGCGATTTTCCACATAAAAATGGGAATTTACATGATTCCCAAGCAATTTTTTAGTAATGGTCTTCAATTATTTATACCTTAAAGAGTTTATGATGATTTAAAACGATTTTCAAAAAAATCTAAACATAAATAAAAATGTTGGCCAAGTTTTTGTAAGCACCAGCTGTACTTTTGAAGGTTTTAGATATAAAAACTGGTTCTTGGTCATCAATTTTTGATGTCCCAGAAGTCGCTTTTGTGTTTTAGAGCAAAATATAATCG
The DNA here is from genome assembly GCA_963971135.1 of Stenus bimaculatus. Taxonomy (NCBI): domain Eukaryota; kingdom Metazoa; phylum Arthropoda; class Insecta; order Coleoptera; family Staphylinidae; genus Stenus; species Stenus bimaculatus. The sequence continues at coordinate 22,107,673 of OZ020186.1, forward strand.
TAAATAAAAATGTTGAGTAACTTCAAAGACAAAAAAAATGATTGGTCATCTGACTTTTAAGTTCCAGAAGTCGATTTTATGTTTTAAAATACTTCAGAGCAAAATCTAAACATTTAAAACAATTTTGGGCAAAGTTCTGGTAATTTCAAAAACGAACAAATTGATTGGTCATCATGTTTTGAAGTTCCAGCAGTCGATTTTGTGTTTTAAAATACTTTAGAGCAAATACTAAAGGTAAATAACAATAATGGGCAAAGTTCTGGTAACTTTAAAAACGAAAAAATCGATTGGTCTTTATTTTTTGAAGTTACAGAAGTCGTGTTTACATTTTAAAATATTTAAGACCAAAATCTAAACGCAAATAACAATTTTGGGCAAAGTTCTGGTAACTTCTTAAACGAAAAAATTAATTGGTCATTATTTTTTGAAGTTTCTGAAGCCAATTTATCTTTTAAAATACTTTAGAGCAAAATCTAAACATATATCATAATTTTGGGCAAAGCTTTTGTGACATCAAAAATGAAAAAATCGATTGGTCATTATTTTTTGAAGTTCCAGAAGTCGATTTTAGGTTTTAAAATACTTTGGAGAAAAATCTAAACATAAATAACAATTTTGGGCAAAGTTCTGGTGACTTCAAAAACGAGAATATTGATTGGCCATCATTTTTTGAAGTTCCAGCAATCGATTTTATGTTTTAAAATATTTTATAATAAAATCTAAACATATTTTTTGAAGTTCCAGAAGCCAAATTATCTTTTAAAATACTTTAGAGCAAAATCTAAACATATATCACAATTTTGGGCAAAGGTTTTGTGACATAAAAATTGAAAAAATCGATTAGTCATTATTATTTCAAGTTCCAGAAGTCGATTTTAGGTTATAAAATACTTCGGAGAAAAATCTAAGCATACATAACAATAACATAGTTCTGCTAACTTCAAAAACGAAAAAAATGATTGGTCATCATGTTTTGAAGTTCCAGCAGTCGATTTTATGTTTTAAAATATTTTATAATAAAATCTAAACATAAATCACAATTTTGGGCAAAGTTTTCATGACATCAAAAATAGAAAAATCGATTGGTCATTATTTTTTAAAGTTCCAGAAGTCGATTTTGTGTTTTAAAATACTTTAGAGCAAATACTAAAGGTAAATAACAAGTTTGGACAAAGTTCAGGTAACTTTAAAAACGAAAAAATCGATTGGTCTTTATTTTTTGAAGTTTCAGAAGTCGCGTTTACATTTTAAAATACTTAAGACCAAAATCTAAACGTAAATAACAATTTTGGGCAAACTTCTCGTAACTTCATAAACGAATAAATCGATTGGTCATTAGTTTTTGAAGTTCCAGAAGCCAATTTTATCTTTTAAAATACTTTAGAACAAAATCTAAACATATATCACAATTTTGGGCAAAGCTATTGTGACATAAAAAATGAAAATATAGATTGGTCATTATTTTTTGAAGTTCCAGAAGTTGACATTGAGTTTTAAAATACTTTGGAGAAAAATCTAAACATATATAACTATTTTGGGCAAAGTTCTGGTGATTTCATAAACGAAAATATTGATTGGTCATTATTTTTTGAAGTTCCGGAAGCCAATTTTATCTTTTAAAATACTTTAGAGCAAAATCTAAACATATATCACAATTTTGGGCAAAGGTATTGTGACATCAAAAATGAAAATATCGATTGGTCATTATTTTTTGAAGTTCCAGAAGCCAATTTTATCTTTTACAATACTTTAGAGCAAAATCTAAACATATATCACATTTTTGGGCAAAGCTATTGTGACATCAAAAATGAAAATATCGATTGGTCATTATTTTATGAAGTTCCGGAAGCCAATTTTATCTTTTAAAATACTTTAGAGCAAAATCTAAACATATATCACAATTTTGGGCAAAGCTATTGTGACATCAAAAATGAAAATATCGATTGGTCATTATTTTATGAAGTTCCGGAAGCCAATTTTATCTTTTAAAATACTTTAGAGCAAAATCTAAACATATATCACAATTTTGGGCAAAGCTATTGTGACATCAAAAATGAAAATATCGATTGGTCATTATTTTTTGAAGTTCCAGAAGCCAATTTTATCTTTTACAATACTTTAGAGCAAAATCTAAACATATATCACATTTTTGGGCAAGGCTATTGTGACATCAAAAATGAAAATATCGATTGGTCATTATTTTTTGAAGTTCCAGAAGCCAATTTTATCTTTTAAAATACTTTAGAACAAAATCTAAACATATATCACAATTTTGGGCAAAGCTATTGTGACATAAAAAATGAAAATATAGATTGGTCATTATTTTTTGAAGTTCCAGAAGTTGACATTGAGTTTTAAAATACTTTGGAGAAAAATCTAAACATATATAACAATTTTGGGCAAAGTTCTGATGACTTCAAAAACGAAAATATTGATTGGTCATCATTTTTTGAAATTCCATAAGTCGATTTCATGTTTTAAAATACTTTATAGCAAAATCTAAACGTAAATAAAAATTTTGGACAAGTTTTTGTGGCTTCAAAAATGAAAAAAAAATATTGTTCTTCAATTTTTGAAGTTCCAAAAATTGCTTTTACGATTTTCTAAACCCAAAAGGAAAATCTAAACGAGAATAATGACTTTAAAATCTAAAAATCTAAAATCTTGATTGTCCTTCAATTTATGAGGATTAAAAAAATGAAGGCGGAAATGCATGTAGTAAAAAAGAAAAAGTAGGAAATGCGCTTTTGTTACATCATGAAGATAAGAAAAAATAACTCATCCATCAATTCCTACAATAACCAGTGACTTGCGTGGCTAAACAAATAAGTGCAAGCAAAAAATTAAACGCTTTCTTATTTTTTATAGCAGCGCTTCAAGAATAATCTGTCCAACATTCCCAGGAATATTTAGATTTTGTTCAAAACATTTTCTTAATATAAAAAGTTAATTAAGAAACCTAAAAATGAAGACCAATCAAAATATTTTTAGTTTCAAGTCACGAAAATGTTACCCAATATTTTAATTTACATTTAAATTTTGATCTAAAGCATTCTAAACGATAAAAATAACTTCTATAGTTTCAAAAATTGATTTTTTTCGATTTTCAAGGTACGAAATTGTTGCCCAACAATTTGATTTACGTTTAGATTTTGATCTAAAGTATTCTAAACGATAAAATCGATCTATAGAGTTTCAAAAATTGAAGACCATTCAATTTTTTCATTTTTCAAGTCACGAAATTTTTGCCCAACATTTTGTTTTACGTTTAGATTTTGAACTAAAGTATTCTAAACGTTAAAATTGACCTCTAGAGTTTCAAAAACTTAAGACCAATCAATTTTTGTGAATTTGAAGTAACGATAATTTTGCCCAACATTTTGATTTACGTTTGGATTTTGATCTAAAGTATTCTAAACGTTAAAATTGACCTCTAGAGTTTCAAAAACTTAAGACCAATCAGTTTTTGTGATTTTGAAGTAACGATAATTTTGCCCAACATTTTGATTTATGTTTAGATTTTGATCTAAAGCATTCTAAACGTTAAAATTGACTTTTAGAGTTTCAAAAACTTAAGACCAATCAATTTTTGTGAATTTGAAGTAACGATAATTTTGCCCAACATTTTGATTCATGGTTAGGTTTTGATCTAACGCATTCTAAACGTTAAAATTGACCTTTAGAGTTTCAAAAACTTAAGACCAATCAATTTTTGTGATTTTGAAGTAACGATAATTTTGACCAACATTTTGATTTATGTTTAGATTTTGAGCTAAAGCATTCTAAACGTTAAAATTGACCTCTAGAGTTTCAAAAACTTAAGACCAATCAATTTTTGTGAATTTGAAGTAACGATAATTTTGCCCAACATTTTTATTTATGTTTAGATTTTGATCTAAAGCATTCTAAACGTTAAAATTGACCTCTAGAGTTTCAAAAACTTAAGACCAATCAATTTTTGTGAATTTGATGTAACGATAATTTTGCCCAACATTTTGATTTATTTTTAGATTTTGATCTAAAGCATTCTAAACGTTAAAATTGACGTCTAGAGTTTCAAAAACTTAATACCAATCAATTTTTGTAAATTTGAAGTAACGATAATTTTGCCCAATATTTTGATTTACGTTTAGATTTTGTACTAAAGTATTCTAAACTTTAAAATTGACCTCTAGAGTTTCAAAAACTTAAGACCAATCAATTTTTGTGATTTTGAAGTAACGATAATTTTGACCAACATTTTGATTTATGTTTAGATTTTGATCTAAAGCATTCTAAACGTTAAAATTGACCTCTAGAGTTTCATAAACTTGAGACCAATCAATTTTTGTGATTTTGAAGTAACGATAATTTTGCACAACATTTTGATTTATGTTTAGATTTTGATCTAAAGCATTCTAAACGTTAAAATTGACCTCTAGAGTTTCATAAACTTGAGACCAATCAATTTTTGTGATTTTGAAGTAACGATAATTTTGCACAACATTTTGATTTATGTTTAGATTTTGATCTAAAGCATTCTAAACGTTAAAATTGACCTCTAGAGTTTCATAAACTTGAGACCAATCAATTTTTGTGATTTTGAAGTAACGATAATTTTGCACAACATTTTGATTTATGTTTAGATTTTGATCTAAAGCATTCCAAACGTTAAAATTGACCTCTGGAGTTTCAAAAACTTAAGACCAATCAATTTTTGTGAATTTGAAGTAACGATAATTTTGCCCAACATTTTGATTTATGTTTAGATTTTGATCTAAAACATTCTAAACATTAAAATTGGTCTCTAGAGTTTCAAAAACTTAATACCAATCAATTTTTGTGAATTTGAAGTAACGATAATTTTGCCCAACATTTTGATTCATGGTTAGGTTTTGATCTAAAGCATTCTAAACGTTAAAATTGACCTCTAGAGTTTCAAAAACTTAAGACCAATCAATTTTTGTGAATTTGAAGTAACGATAATTTTGCCCAACATTTTGATTCATGGTTAGGTTTTGATCTAAAGCATTCTAAACGTTAAAATTGACCTCTAGAGTTTCAAAAACTTAAGACCAATCTATTTTTGTGAATTTGAAGTAACGAAAATTTTGACCAACATTTTGATTTATGTTTAGATTTTGATCTAAAGCATTCTAAACGTTAAAATTGATCTCTAAAGTTTCAAAAGCTTTTGTTCGTGTTTGAAGTGTTAGATTTTTTTGAAAATTGATTCTGAGGTTATAGGGAAGTTTCAGTTGAGTGTTTTTTGCCTTGAAAGTGGGGAAAATCGATGAAAACTTTCTTATAATGGTGGAATAAAAATTAATTATCATTGCGAAAAAATGATCTCTGATAAACGGGCGAAGGAAAAAAATGCAAGTTTCGAGGACGTGCATAAATTTGAATAAAAAGCCCAACGATTACAATAAATTTTGATTACATTAATGGGAAGCTCCGTTACTCGTTTGCTTTTCACGTCTTCTTACAAAACGTCGCTATTTATTCACTACTTCTATCTTCCATCCTAATCTGACCTTCAGCTCCTGAACCGTGAAAACAAATACATAACCCAATTTTCCCATTCTCATTTACATTTACATTTTCGCTTATTTACGAGAAAATTGATAAAAATAATTTAAACACCAGATGTCTTAAAACCAGCAAATAAATTTAATATTTTATTATCACCACGAAGATTTTAAACATTAATTATTTAGAAAAAAAGTCGTAAATTCGTCAAAAAATGACAAGTGGGTCAACAAAATCGTGCCCAACATTGTTCAAAACTTAAAATTTGCTAAAATAACACCGTGGATGGTTTTAAAATCATCGTACGAATCAAACGTGATAAAATTTGTTTTAATCAAAATTGGGAAAATCATCAATTTTGATGATACCCTTTTCGAAATGGTTTTAAATCATGTGTAATGAGGTATTTAGTGGATGTGTGTTAGGAAGAGTTTGAGAAATTAAAGACTAATAGTTGTGGACTTTAAAAAACCACACCTAGGTTAATAAAATCGTGCCCAAAATTATCCACAATTATTATTTTCGTTATAACAAACAGTCAGAATTATTATAATCACCTATGAAATCATAATCGGTGATTTTTTTTTTGTTGGGGTTGAATCAAACAAAAATTTGATCTTTAATTTTGATGATACAATTTTGGAAATGGGTTCAAATCATGTATTATCAAGTATTAAGTGGATGTATGTTAGGAAGAGATCAAGAAATTAAAGCTTGATAGTTGTGGTTTTTAAAAAACCACACCTAGGTCATCAAAATCGTGCCCAAAATTGTTCAAAACTCATAATTTGATCTTAAAAATCATAAGGGGTTACGAAAATTAAATTTTGGTAATTTTGGTTTAGACCAAGGTTATCAAAAATATCCCCAACTTTGTGCAAACACAAAATTTCGATATAAAACACTTGTGTGGTCTTCTAATGGATAATTTTATTGGTAATAAAAAGTGTTCTCAATGATTTCACTGGTATTCTTAGTTGATCTATAGCTTCAGGGCAAAAAGAGATGCGTGGTACATTTATTATTATTTATTACACACTTACCTTTCCTACCAACTCTCACTTTAAGCCTTTTTGATTATTAAAGAAAATCACTATAAAACACTTAACTCACTTTTAATTTTTTTAAAAACCTTTTTGGATTTGCGTTTTTTAAGTTCAAGGCACTTTTAATTGATAAAAAGACGAGAAAGGTACGAGATGCGTTGAAATTCTTGGGCGAGCAAAAAAACGAGCTCTTCACAAGCACCAACGGCAACAACTGTCGCTTCTGGTAATCTGGTTCCTAGAAGTTTCTAGGAAAGCTTCCACTACCGGTCCTCCTAGAGTAGAGGAACTAATAAAATTACAAGAACAAGTGTATTAAGTAATTTTAAGCAAAAAAAAACACGATTTTTTTATGTTACTTCAAATTTTTGTAGTATTTTCATAGTATTTTTTGACCGATTTTGAAAATTCATGAAAAAAATCAAAGGGCGATCTTATTTTTATAATCTGTAAAAATTTTAAATTTTTTGAATCATCAGAAAATTAAAAAAAATATTTTTGAAATATTTGTTATTTCTAGTATTGGGGGTGATTTAAAAAAATCGTAGCAACTTTGGGTTTTAAATTGGAAAAAATCAATTTAGCCCATCGCTTTTGTCATATTTTTAATAATAATTACATCAAGTTTTTTTAATATTTTTTATTTAACCAGCGGCGTACACGACGGTTTTTTTAAAACAGTAAAAATCTTGAAAATTTTACTGTCATACAAAAAATCCTACTACGCCTATTTTTTTAATTCAAAGGAATCTAAAAATTTCTTTTGTAAACTATAATAATACAGTTTTAGGTTAGAGAGGTTTTTATTTTTTTTTTAAATTATTTTTTTGTTGATTTTTAATATTTTGAATTTCAAAGTAATTTTTTTTCAAATTTGCTGAACTTAAAAAAATCGTATCAATTTTATTTTTAAAGCTATATTTTTCAAATTTGGCTTATTATTTTTTAAACCCTTCTTAGTATTCGAATAAATATTAAGCCATCCTCGGCCAATCCAGTGGCGTGCAGTGATTTTTTTTCTAAAACCATCCAAATTTTGAGTTTTAAACTTCTCGCCATAAAATTGGTTATTACAGCGTTATTTAAAAACGGATTTTTAATTTTAAAAACGCATTTAAAAGATTATTTAAATTTCTAAACACTCACGTGTAGGTTTTTATAAATTTCTTTAAAAAAATTATAAAAAAAACCTCCATGAACATTTTATAAATAATAAATCAAGCTTTACGAATTAATTTAGGTCACTTATCTTTTTCGGATTTTGTCGTGATTTATTTTAATTAAAAGCTGCTTAAATCTTCTATATTTTACAAAAAAAATCATTGAAATATTCCATTTCTTTCTGAAGTTATAGCTAAAAATGTGTGTGAATTTCAAAATAGTTCTTTTTTTTAACAAAAATATTGATCATAGTTTTGTGGTTTTTTAATAAAAAAATTATATTTAATAAACTATTAAGGTTATGAAATCGTATGATAGCTTAAAATTTGCAGAATTCCTTCTTTTATTAGGAAGTATCAAAATTATTTTACTAGGCTTAAAACTGCGCTCTCCAGGGCCGGATTTGTGCCAAAAATTCTTAAAACATTTCCGAATTTTTTATAAAAACATAAAGAAACGGCCGAATTTTACCAAATATTTTTTAAAACACGGCTTTTAAATAGATTAAACTATTATAAAAATTTAGAGTTGATATTATTTTTAGTTTTTAAAATAAAAAATAAAATCAGAAATTTAAAAAAAAAAAAATTTATTTTTTTATTTTTTCATTTTGATTTTTTAAATAAAAAATAGTTTAAATTTTATTATCATTTTGTGGTCTTCCGCCTTTAATTTTTTATTAAAACCCAAAGAACGAATTTTATTTTTTGAAATTTTGATGTTTACAATTTTTTTAAAAATTAATAACTCAAAAACTAGTTATGGTATTAAAGCGTGCTATAGCTTGTTTGAAAGCTCTTTAATATATATTTAAATCACAGAAAGAATTATTTTGATATCATTTTTTGTTTGAAAGTTATGGCCTAAAATGTACTCGAAATTAAAAAAAAATCGTCTTTTGCTCAAGCAATTTCAGTAAAAAATTATTATTTTAAAAATCATTTGACCAAAAATAATAAATGAGGGCTTAAAATTTGTGGGAAGCCCTGCTCTATTAAAATATTATAATAATTATTTGGCGAGTTGAAAAATGTGCCTTCCAGAACCGAATTCTAAATTTTTATAATTAATTGTTTTTAAAAATAAATATTTCAAAAACTACTTGAGATATTCAAACGTGCTATGGCTAATTTAAAACCTTTTTATTGTATCTTTATGGTACAAAAAAAATTATTTAAATATCACTTTTCGTTCAGAAGTTATTGCCTAAAATGTGGGTAGAAGTTTAAAAAAACTATTCTTGAAATTTTTACAAATTTCAGTAAAAAATTAATATTTTAAAAACTATTCACCCGAAAAAAATAAATAAGGGCTTAATATTTGTGGGAAGATATGTTCTTTCAAACTATTATAATAGTTTTTTGTTTGAAATAAAAATGCACTTTCCAGACGCGGGATTGTGCCCAAAATACAAAAAATTTTCGCGAATTAAAAAAAAAACTAAACGGCCGATTTTTTAAAATATTTTTTTAACACGCCTATTTTAAATGTTGATTTATAGTACATTTTTTAACTTATTACTATTTTTGGTTTTTAAAATAAAAATCAAAATTTGAAAAAAAATCACAAAAATTTTTTTTCAATTTTTTCAGTTAATTTCTTAAATTAATAAAAATTTAACATATCACATTTTTCAAATCATTTTTTTTCCATAAAAACCGCCAAAATTAGTATTTTTTTTAATTTTTTTATATTTCGTAATTTTTACAAATTAATATTTTAAAAACTAGTTGCGCTATTATAAGGTATAATAACTCAATTTAAAGCCCTTTAAATTGGCTTTAATGCAAAAAAAGATTCATTTTGATATTACGTTTCGTTTGGAAGTTCTTACCTCAAACGTAAACTTAAAAAAAAATTCAAATTTTTTTTTTTAGTTTATTCAAAAACTATTGGTCCAATTTTTATCAAATATTTTTTAAAATACATCTAAGAATAGTATCAATTATTAGTAAGGATTTTAGGTTGCTAACATTTATAAATTTTGACATAAAAAATAATAATATAAATATTTTGAAAACTTTTACAATTTATAATAATAAAATTAATATTTTAAAAACTACTCGGGCTAGAATCATGTTTAAGAGCTTAAAATTCGTGGGGAAGTCTAAATTTTTTAAGAATACCACAAGTTTTGTTGTTTATTTTAAAATAAAGCCACCAGGGAGGTTTTTGTATCAAAAATATTTTTCACAAATATTAAACTGTTCGATTTTAATGATTTTTTTTTAATTTTTATTGCTAACACAGTGAATCGATTAAAAATTAATATTTGAATTGGAAAATGAAAAGTGAATTACCTGTATTTTGTAACGTTTATTCAATTATTACAAAAAACTTAAGCAATTTACAAGAAATTAAATTTCTTTTGCAAGAGTTTAACCTCCGTTTAATGAGGTTTTTATTAATAAACGTTTGCAGGTTTAATGAATATTCATTAAAAAGTCCTTAAGGACGTTCCTGGGTACCACTTAAATAATTTGTTTATAAAAATAACAATAAAAACCCGCGTTTGTTTGTAATTTAATGTCAAGATTATTTCTTTCCTTCCGTGGGAAGGTAAATATTGTAATTAATTTATAAAAAATAAGGAAAATTTTGCAACTGTAAAACATTTTAACACATCGTAAAAATGAAAAGTGTAGCACTTATTAACAGTTATTAAAAATTTCTTAAGATTTACTGTTGGTTGCTCAATTAGCTCAGTTACTAAGATTCCCAGCGCTCAATAATTTCAAAAAAAAAATTGTCTTAGATGTCCATCTTGTAGCTACTTTCTCTCATGTTGGTAATCCACACTTGATAAGGTTGGTCAATCCAGTCCTTTCATACATTTCCACATTTCAAACAATCAAAGAATTTTTTGTTCCACCTTTTTCTTGCAATTTTTATGGTTTTTTTAGTGTTTTTACATGTTTAATTACCTTAAAATACTTGAAATTTTAAGATTTTTGAAAATTTCGAAATTATTTCGTGTTAAGCAGTCTTTTAGCTATTCATTAATTTTACTATAATTTTTTTATCATTTTTAATAACAACAGAAAACCACCATAAAACGATTAGTATTTATAATAAAAAATGATATGCATCACGTTTTATGCCCTAAAATGATTAAAAAATAAGATTTCTTAAAATTTCAAAATTATTTTATTAAAAACAATATTTCAGCTATTTATTGCCGCGAAAATTATTTTCTTCTCTTTTTTTGTTTTTATGTAAAGTGACGAAAATTGCGCAAATATCGTGTATTTTTCCCTATCAATAGTTTTTATGGTATAAAATGCTTCAAAATCAAAATTTTTAAAAATTTTAAAATTATTTTATGTGAAACAATCCTTTAGGTATCATAAAACCACCATAAAAAGCATGGTTTTTATAAAAAAATTACATGGAATCACATTTTATGCCTTAAAACGCTTAACACGCTTAAAAATTAATATTTTTTAAAGTTTCAAAATTGTTTCATTAAATACAATATCTCAGCTATTTATTACAGTTAATATTATTTTTTTTATCATTTTTTGTTTTGATATAAACTGACGAAAATTAAACAAATATCATGTATTTTTACTTGTCTTTAGTTTTTATTGCATAAAGTTCTTCAAAATCAATTTTTTTTTTAATTTTAAAATTAATTCGTGTAAAGCAATCTTTCAGGTATCCTTTGATGTTATTTTTATTTTTTTATCATTTTTAATAACGATAGAAAACCAAAACAAAACGCATCATTTTTATAAAAGAAATGACATGCGCTCACATTTTGTGTTCTAAAACGCTCAAAACTTAAAATTTTTTGAAATTTCAAAATAATTTCAGTAAAAATATATTTCAGCTATTTATTCACGCCCAAATTATTTTTTTATTATTTTTTGTTTTAATATAAAGTTACTAAAATTAAGGAAGTATCATGTATTTTTACCTGTCATTAGTTTTTATGGCATATAGCGCTTCAAATTCAAAATTTTAAAAAATTTCAAAATTATTTCATATAAAGCAACCTTTCAGGTATCGATTGACGTTATTATTATTTTTCTATCGTTTTTAATAACTACATAAAACCACCATAAATCGCTTGGTTTTCATAAAAAAATTACATACAATCACGTTTTATGTCCTAAAGCACTTAAAAATTAAGATATTTTAAAATTTCAAAATTTCTTTATTAAAATTTAATTATTTCAGCTGTTTATTTTCGCCAAAATTATTTTTCTTCATTTTTTGGTTTTGATATAAAATCGCTTTAAATCATGATGTTTTTTTTGTTTAAAAAAAATTAAAAGAAATGATGTCATTAGTTATTACAGGTGTTAATAAGTTATAATTTATGGAATAATTCCTAGTTATTCCAGTTACTAAAGCAGAAACCTGTAAAATAATTGCGAAGAAAGCGAAAACGCAGAAAAAACCTCTTTCCTGTTGGAATTGAAAGCGAAAATCGACAATAAACTCATTCATCACATCTTGCACACAATTTGATTATAACCAAAGACAATTATCTCGTGCAAAAATGAGGAAAAACTTTACACATTTTTATTTATTTATTTATTTATATCATAGATTAAACGCGAGGAACTCCACAAATGAAAGCAACATTAATTACTTGTAATTACTCGTGATGTAAAAACCGAGTCAATGCTACTTTTGCGAAATTTAATTAACTTCTCTCTTGCATCACCAATTAAAATAAAAAAACGATAATTATACTTCCACATTTAAAAAAATACTAAAACGAAGAAAATTTTCAATTTTAATTAATTTTCATTAAATACTTCAATTAAATTTATAATTAATGAAAATATCTTTTAAGATTTTAACGTAATTTTATTCAATTATTCAAAAAAACTTAATATTGTAAGTGAGCAACCAAATGTACATGTAGTTTTATATGCAACCAAACATACACGTTTTATTTACATGGTTAAATAAGTTGGTTTAAAAATATTGTAATATTTAATTTACACACAATTGGTGTTTAATAGAATTATTATTACTATTTTTTAATAATTTATATAAATTTTAATAAATTTAGTTGAGCTTTCCGTAAAATAGATGGCGCCACCAGTTTAAGCTATTTTTTTAATTAAAATAAATTAAAAATATGATAATCTACTAAAATATTACTGTTTTAAATAAAATTAATTAAAAAAAAATTATTTTAACGTTTTTATAATTATTTAAACGTTATTTATAGGCAATTTTATTTACGTCAATAAATTAAATTACTAAATATACATCAAATATAATTATAAATTTAACGAATTTATTTATTATTGAATAAAATAACATTTTTAATATAATTAATTAAATAATTAATTAATTTTTTTAAAATGTAGAAAAAAAATAAATTACAGGTAACTGTTTTTACTTAAATAATTTATGCAACCAAATATACAATAAATTAAATTGATTACAATAATAATTTTGAGTAAATTATTTATAAATAAATTAAACAATAATTATTGTGATATAATTATTTAATTAATTATTGTTTTAAATTATTTGGTTTAGGTTAGTGAATGTTAGATGGCGCTGAAAGCCCAAGCGAAATTTTCCCATAATTCCTTCTTCAAGCTTGTTTGGGTGTAGTTTTAGTGGTGCTTTTGTCGGCTTTTTTTACATTTTATGTAAGTATTTTTATGATTTTTCGCTTAATTTTATAAAATATAAGGTGTAATAATAATCCGGTTTATTTTCCACGCAGAAATACCCCTATTTTTCCTGAAAAAACGTCAAACCGGGCAATCAATATGAGCATCAAGATTGAAGACGTAAGTTATTTAATTAATTAATTGCGTTGTTATTAATGTATGTTTGTAGCAGGATGAAAAAGTTGAACCTGAACACTGCAGGAAGTTGTTCATCGGTGGGTTGGATTATCGCACAACTGATGATTCTTTGAAGAAGCATTTCGAGCAATGGGGTGATATCGTGGATGTAGTTGTGATGAAAGATCCTAAAACCAAGAGGTCGCGTGGTTTTGGTTTTATTACGTATTCTAGAGCGCATATGGTTGATGCCGCACAAAATGCGAGACCACATCGTGTTGATGGACGAGTGGTGGAGCCGAAACGTGCTGTACCACGTCAGGATATTGGTCGACCTGAAGCTGGGGCGACTGTGAAGAAATTATTTGTCGGAGGGTTGAAAGAAGAGGTGGAGGAGGATGATTTACGTGAAACTTTTGGTGAATTTGGCACGATGTTGTCTTGCGCTATCGTTACCGATAAAGAAACAGGGAAGAAACGAGGATTCGGTTTTATCGAATTTGAAGATTACGATTCGGTTGATAAAATTTGTTGTACGTATCAATTTATTTAATAATTTTCTTGTAATGATTTTTTTAATTTAGTGCAGCGTAGCTACGTTATCAAAGGTAAGCACGTGGATGTGAAGAAGGCATTGAGTAAAGCAGAGATGGAGAGGGCCGGTGGTGGAAATATGGGGGGAGGTGGGGGTGGTCGTGGAGGAGGACGCTCGCAAGGCGGTGGACGTGGTAACGGAGGCGGTGGAGGAAATTGGGGGGGAAATCGTGGTGGACCCAGCGGCGATTGGAATAATCAAGGCTACAATAATAATAGCGGTGGTGGTGGTGGTGGTGGTGGTTGGAACGGCCCTAGCCCCTGGGATAATTCAAACAACTGGGGTGGAAATAATCAAGGAAACTACAATAACGGCGGTGGTGGTAACTGGAATGGGCCTCCAAACGACAACTTCGGCGGCGGTTATCAACAAAATTACACCGGTGGAGCTATGCGTAACAACTATCAACCAAATCGACAAGCGCCTTACGGCGGAGGTAAGCTTTTTTACCCCAAAAAATTACAACATTTAATTTATTCATTTATTTATTTAGGTGGTTTCGGTGGTAATCAAAACGGAAACATGGGTCCGAATAATCGGCGATTTTAAATAAGTAAGTGCATCGATTAGTAACCACCGTAACTTGACCAAACATGAAATAAAACAAATTTAGGTTAACTAATTAATTAATAGGTTTCTTGTATAGCGAAATTAGTTTTTAATCGTATCGTTTTGAGAATATTAGGTTTCGTTTATGTTAGTATTTAGGTATTTATGTAACAACACTTGACTTCATTTAATTAAAGATGTATTAAAGAAACTAGTTAGTGTTTTTTGTATATTTTGGTAGCAAAAAGTTGCTGATTTATTCCCTAAATAACGTCAGGAGTTTATTTATGATAGTTCAGGCGCAGAATAGTTGCAGGGATGGTTTTATTGTAGGTATGTATAGTTATTTATGTTTTTGCTACCGTTTAGCTCAGGTTTTTCTCATAGGAAAATAACAGGTTGGCTTAGACTATCAATAATCTATAATTAGGATTATTTCACTCGTTTTACACTAGGAAACACAAATAAGAGTAACCTGGGTTAGGTAGTCGTTTACAAAACCATTTTTTTTCCTGAAACTCAATTTTTTCAACCAATTTTAACCTAATTTTCGTATTCCACAGATTAAATTCTCAACAAACTAACGGAAACGTAAGTATTTTTTTTTACAATTCATGATTCTAGTTAATTTTAAATATTATAAGTATTTATTTTTTAAACAATTTACAGCCTTTTAGAATTTTTTTATACGTTTATAAATAACTAAATAAAAATTTTTTAATAAATATTTATTTTTATTACAGCTAATATAACCCAATCCTCTTCCTGCTTATAAAGTTATAAATCAATGCAGATACAAATTTTTGTTCAACTCACAAGCAACATGTTGAGCCGTTTATACAAACCCATCAAATCAATTAAAGTAAGTTTTTTTATTTTATCACAATTTTTTGTATCGTTGGAAAGTCCTTTTAATCCTTAAAAAAGAATCACGTTGATATCACTTTTCGTTTTTGAGTTATGACCAAAAAGGTTACCAAATCGTTAAAAATTGTTGATTTTTCCGAAAAAATTTAATTTCTTAAAAAGTACCTGAAGTACCAAAACGTTTAAGGGCTCAAAATTTGTAAAATTACCCATTTTATTAGGTAATTCTAAAAAATATTTTCTAAATTGAATAATAAAACCTCCAGGGCCGGATTTGTGCCCCAAATTCCAAAAAAAATTAGTGAGAAAAATTTTTGCAAGATTTTTATGGTATTAGGTTCATCAACGTACATCAAAATACATCACTGGAAAGCCCTTTTAATCATTTAAATCCTCGAAAAAGTATCACGATATCACTTTTCGTTTTTGAGTTATGACCAAAAATGTCACTTTCGAACCAAAATATCGTTAACAATTGTTTTTTCTTAATTTCTTAAAAACTACTTGAGGTACCAAAAGGTTTATAGGCTCCAGATTTCTAGAATTTCCTACTCTATCAGGTAATTCTAAAATATTTTTCTTAAATTGTATAATAAAGTCTCCAGGGATGGGTTTGTGCCCCTATTTCCCCAAAACACATTTTGTGGAAAAACTTTTTGAATTGTTTTTAAGGTGTTTGATGCATCAATAGATCTAAAAATACATCATTTGAAAGCCCTTTTAATCATTTAAATCTTCGAAAAAGAATCATGTTGATATCACTTTTCGTTTTTCAGTTATAACCAAACATGTAACGCTCGAAGAAATGTCGTTAAAACATTGTTGATTTTTCAGAAAAAATGATTTTCTTGAAGTACCAAAAAGTTTAAGTGCTCCAAATTTGTAGAATTACCTACTCTATCAAGTAATTCCAAAATATATTTTTTTAATGAAATAATAAAGCCTCCAGGGCCGAATTTGTGCTGCAATTTCCGCAAAAAACTTTTTGTGGGAAAATGTTGTGCAAGATTTTTATTGTATTTAGTGCATCAACGGACATTAAAATACATCGTTACAAAGCCCTTTTAATCGTTCAAATTCTTGAAAATAAATCATGTTGATATCACTTTTCGTTTGACCAAAAATGTCACCATCAAACCAAAATTTCTTTAAAAATTGTTGATTTTTCAGAAAAAAATGAATTTCTTAAAAACTACTTGAGGTACCAAGACGTTTAAGGGCTCTAAATTTGTAGAATCATCCGGTTATACTAAAATAATTTTTTGAAATTCTTTAATAACCCCTCCATAACCGAATTTATTCCCGAAATCTTAAATGTATGCAACCAAACACACATTCGTGCAATTAAAATTGCCTAATATACTATTTTTATTTTTCAGAATTACTCAACTGAAGCAATTTTCGCTGGTTTAAAATCGACGTACACTGAAAAATTCGAGTTTACAAATAAAGACAGTTATGCTCCTCTTCCTGTTTATCGTGTGATGGATGAAGATCATAAAATCATCGATGAATCAGAAGACCCTAAATTAACTCCGGCGTTTCTCAAAAAAATTTATAAAACCATGACTAAACTGAATGTCATGGATAAAATTTTGTATGAATGCCAACGCCATGGGACTATATCGTTTTACTTGACGTGTTTCGGCGAAGAAGGTTTGATGATAGCAAGCGCTGCAGCGATTGATAATCAAGATGTTGTGTATGGTCAGTATCGTGAACATGGGGTGTTGATGTGGAGAGGATTTACAGTAATGCAGTTTTTAGACCAATGCATGGGAAATGTAGATGATTTCGGTAATGTTAAGAGATTGCGTGTACATTTGGTTGCCTATACAAGTTATAATTTTAGGAAAAGGTCGTAATGGACCAATCCATTACGGTTCTAAAGAATTAAATTTCTTAACAATCTCAAGCCCTATAAGTACACAAATTTCGCAAGCTGTAGGCGCAGCATACGCCCTAAAAGGCAAAAATCGCGCAGTAATCGCTTATTTTGGTGAAGGCGCGGCAAGTGCAGCCGACGCTCATGGCGCTTTTTCCTTCGCCGCTACATTAGATTGTCCTGTAATTTTTTTCTGCAGAAATAACGGCTACGCTATTTCTACACCAACACATGAACAGTATAAAGGTGATGGAATCGCCTGTAGGGGCCCAACGTATGGTATTAACAGTATTAGAATTGATGGAAACGATATTTTCGCCGTTTACAACGCCATGAAACGTGCCAAAGAATTTGTTTTACGCGAAAATAAACCTGTTTTAATTGAAGCAATGACTTATAGGTCAGTAAATCAATTTTTTAAACGAAAATTTTAATGGTATAATATATAAAGTATGCAACCAAATGCGCGCGTATATTTGGTTGCCTATATAAATCACGCACGTTAATTATTTTATTGTATATTTTAGAGTTTCTCATCATTCAACTTCTGATGATAGCACGGCTTATCGTTCGCAAGAAGAAATTGATAAATGGTCGAGCGAATCGTCTCTTATAAAATTTAAAGCGTACATGATTAAAGAAGGTTTGTGGAGTGAAGAAGCTGATAAGACTTGGATTGCTGAGTCGAGGAAGCATGTGATAACAGCTGTAAACGAAGCGAGTAAAAAATTAAAGCCGAGTATAGAAGAAACTTTTACGGACGTTTATAAAGAAATGCCTAAAAATATACGGTAAAATTTCGTATTTTATTTGTGAGTGATTTAATATTTATGTTTTAGGGATCAAATGAATGCTATGAAAAAACACGTCCAGAAATACAAGGATGAATATCCGACACATTTTAAAACTTTGTAATTTATTTAAATAAAAGAATTCGCGTAAATCAGCGTAAATGCGATTGGTTTATTTCAACAGCCATTACAGAAAAGGCGTGGTTTGCATATTTGGTTGCCTATGCATATTGTTAATAATTTATTTAAATAAATTCGCTATATTATAATCATTTTAAATAATTTATAATTTTTTACGATACTAAAAGACTCGCAAGTAATTATTTGGGTTAAATTAAATAATTTCCTATAACATAACCTTAAAATTAAAAGATAAGACTAGTTTTTTAAATTAAACTTGATTTGAATCTCTTCACCCATATGTTAAGGTCAAATAAGATAAATAATTAATTTTGAGTGTTTAAATTTTAATTTAGTGAAATGTCGGGTCGAAATTGTTTATTGAAAGTAGTTAATCGTTTAAATAATCTTCAAATTAAGGTGAATTATGCTCTTCAATTGTTGTAATTTACTCTAATTATTTTATAGGCTAGTTTTAGTAATCAAGCTATTTTTCCTGGGGCTAAAACGACATGGACCGAGGATTTAAATTTTTTATCGAAGGATTCGTATGCTCCGATACCTGTGTATCGTGTCATGGATGAGAACGGTGTTATTATTAATGAAGCGCATGATCCTAAATTAGAGGCTGGTTTTATAACGAGGATGTATAAAGCGATGACGAAGTTGAATGTGATGGATAAGGTTTTGTATGAATCGCAACGGCAAGGGAGAATTTCGTTTTATATGACAAATTACGGGGAGGAAGGCACTCATGTGGGTTGTGCTGCCGCTTTAGATAATAAAGATGTGGTTTATGGGCAGTATCGTGAAGCTGGAGTACTCATGTGGCGAGGTTTTGAGTTAAAACAATTCATCGATCAATGTTTTGGAAATAACGATGACCCTGGTATGATTATGATTAAAATTTTCTGTGGTAACTAATTTTTAAATTGTAGGTTTTGGACGTAACATGCCTGTACATTACGGTTCGAAGGAATTAAACTTCATGACGATTTCATCGCCTTTAAGTACACAAATGCCGCAAGCCGTTGGTGCGGCTTATGCTCTTAAAGGTAAAAATCGAATCGTTGTTTGTTTCTTCGGTGACGGCGCAGCTTCAGAAGGTGATGCACATGCTGCTTTTAACTTTGCCGCGACGTTAGAAAGCCCCATACTCCTCTTCTGCCGTAATAATGGCTATGCAATATCTACACCGGTGGATGATCAATATCGAGGTGATGGTATAGCATCACGTGGACCTAGCTATGGTATACATACTTTACGAGTCGATGGAAACGACATCTTCGCCGTTTATAATGTCACTAAAAAGGCAAAAGAATTCATATTGAAACACCAAAAACCCGTATTAATCGAAGCATTAAGCTACCGGTAATAACTTAATTTAATAATGTAAACACCACTAATTATTATTTAGTGTAGGGCATCATTCCACCTCTGATGATAGTACAGCGTATCGAACCCAAGAAGAAATCGATTTTTGGTCTAAACAATCACCAATCAACAAGTTAAAATCGTACATGATTAACCGTAATTTATGGAGCGAAGCCGATGATAAAAAATGGTTAGATGAAACTAAAAAACATGTTTTAAGCACTTTAGCTTCATCCGAAAAAAAATTAAAACCGAGCATGGATAAAACTTTCACCGATGTTTATAAAAATATGCCGAAACATATTTTGTAAGTAATTTAAAAGAATTTTAAAACGTTTTAACTCTTATTTTTGTAGGAAACAACAAATTTCGATGAAAAAACATGTGCAAGCTTATAAAGACAAGTATCCAACCGATCATGTTAAGTAAATTGAATATTTTTATACAGGGTGTCTCACTTTTTTTCCAGCAAAATTTGTTTTTAGATAGTAAATGTCATTCTGAACAAAAAATTTCCTATGAACTATTATGTTTTTTCGACTCCTTAAAAAGTTACAGCAATTTTAAAATTGATAAATTTTCATGATTTTTGTGGAATACTCTGTATAATATTTTTTCTTATTATATTTTTTTATTTAAATCAATTATTTGGATTTTTTCTATGCCAAATTGGTTTTTTTTAACATTATTGGCTGTTTTTAAAATAAGTAAACGACAGGTTAAATTTCCCTCGGTAAAATTTAGCATCTTATTGGCTTAAAGATACACAAAATCCAAAGCATACTTGATTTAAATAAAAAAAATTAAATGAAATTTATACAGGGTGTCCCACAAAAATCATTATGAAATTTTAAAATTGCTGTAACTTTTTAAGGAGTCGAAAAAACATAATAACTATTACAAAAATTTTCCTATCAGTTGATAGGAAAATTGACATTTACTATCTAAAAAAAAAATTTGCTGGAAAAAAGTGCGCACCCTGTATAATTTTGTGCCTTATTATGTGCTTCCATGTTAAATATTTTTAAGTAAACCAAATTTATATTAATAAATGAATATTTCCATCGATTTTTTTTTAATTGGGGCACTGGAGGTTTTATTATTGAATTTAAAAAAGATATTTTAGAAGTACCTAATCAAGTAGGTAATTCTACAAATTTAGAGCCTTTAAACGTTTTGGTACCTCAAGTAGTTCTTAAGAAATTAATTATTTTTTGGTTCGAACATCACATTTTTGGTAATAACTCCAAAACGAAAAGTGATATCAACATGATTCTTTTTCGAGGATTTAAATGATGAAAAGGGCTTTCCAATGATATATTTTAATGTCCACTGATGCACCAAATACCATCGAAATCTTGGAAAATTTTTCGCACAAAAAGTTTTTTGTGGAAATTGGGGTAAAATTAGACCCTTGTGGCTTTAAAAAAAAATTATTTAAAATGACTTGATAGAATACGTAATTCTAAAAATTTAGAACCCTGAAACGTTTTGGTATCTCAAGTAGATTTTAAGAATTTTCGTTTTTTAGAAAAATCAAGAATTTTGAACATTTTTGGTCATAACTTAAAAATGAAAAGATTCTTTTTTGGGAAGTTAATTATGTATATTACTGTCAGTTAGTGAATTAAAAACCATTAAAACTGCAAGAAATATTTAAACGCAACCAACATACGTGTCAGCTTGGTTGCGGTATTATCCAAATACATGTCTACATGTGTAATTCTATGGTTTTTGACGCTAACCTAAGAATATCGGCGAATGCAAGTGAAAGTAAACAAAGTAATTTTGTAACCATAAAATATGACTAGAGGTGACTAAAGTATAATTGTTTAATATTTTATCAACATAAATAAAGTTGCAGATGGTCCAACAACGCGAAGACAAGCGAATCCTCAAATTTACCAGCAACAAAAAGATGATGATGACCCGGAAGAATTTTCTGTGGAAAAAATCTTGGATCGACGTGTGAGAAACGGTAGCGTGCAGTATTTATTAAAGTGGAAAGGATACACCGAGTAATTTATTTAAAAAATGTTTTATTTAGGGCTAATTCAAGATTTTTAGGGAAGATAACACATGGGAACCTGAAGAAAACCTAGATTGTCCTGAATTAATCGCTGCATTCGAAGCGACACAACCTCAAGAGTTACCGCCTGAAAAATTCGAGAAGCGGAAGAATATTACTGAAGATAATCGAGCTAGAGGTTTCGATCGTGGGTTAGAACCGGATAAAATCGTTGGTGCGACTGATGCAACAGGAGAATTAATGTTTTTGATGATGTTTAAGGATTGTCAAGAAGCTGATTTAGTTACTGCACGACAAGCGAATATCATGTGCCCACAAATCGTTATTAATTTTTATGAGAATAAAAAAATATGGAATACTGCAAAATAAAAATTTATTTAAGAATTTTCACTTTCTTTGTATTTACATTTCGTGCACGTGAAAAACACAGTTTGTCCTTCATCTGCTGAGCGTAGCTGTAACGTAGCATAAGACATGCGATCATTATTACATTTTGGACATTTACGTTCAATTACGGGACCTTCCTCCTCATTCAATGTACTTCTTTGTCGTTTCTTTTCGTTGAGCAAATCTTTTTCACGAGCTTCAACTGAATTAAAGTGTATAGTATAGTGCACTTTATTCTTACCAAAAACTGGAACGTTAATTTAATAAATTACCTATAAATCGGGGGGTTAATATTACCTTGAATGGGATATTCCTTTTTACACTGATAACAAGTTGCTCCACCAGTCTCTTTTAATAACGGAAGAATTGAACCGCATTCCACGCAAAATCCAGGAGAAGATTCAAAAATTTCACTCATTTTTAAGTTGTTTTATCTACTAAAATAGGTAAAGTGCAGAAAATTTAAGGTTATGTATAAACTATAGAAGTTGAACTCGCGAGAGGTTAATTAGGGCGCGTTCCACTAATGAGCCCACGACCACAAAATTTCCCGTTCCACTTAAACGCCTATAGACCGAACACGCTTGACATTTCGAAGGAATGGGTGTTTTTTATTTCCCACTTTTACCTGCTAATGAGCTAACTTTGGATGTTTAACTTTTATCATTCAATCCAATAATAACGGAAGATACCGTAATCCATTGCATTACTTGTTTGTTGGATCTGGTAATTTGTAAAATAAAGAAAAACAGCTATTTTAGAATAGACACCAGCGCCCCCAAAGTGTATCAGCGTGAACTACGGCGGCTATTTTAAAAGTGTCCATTAGCTATATTCACCTCGGTTATTTCCTTAATTTTTGGTGTTCTCTGCAGCTTTATTCTTGACCCGTCGACCCGACCACATTTATCATTCTGTCGTCTTATTTTTTTTTCATGTAAATGAAAGGACAGAACGATTAAAGTGGTCGGCCACGTCGTGTCGACTGGCCCAAGAATAAGGCTGCAGCCCCCCCCCCCCCCCCAAAGCGTATCAGCGTGAACTAGGGCGGCCATTTTAAAAGTGTCTATTCGCCTCGGCTATTTTCTTAATTTTTAATGTTCGACTTTGCGGTCGTCATGAGCATTGCGAGTTTTTAGTTAAAATAACGAATTTGGGGCAGTTGGGTGCAACTTCCGGTGTAAATGAAGTTGCATAAAAATACGATTTTCAAATGGGCATAATTCCGAAAATATTAATCGTAGACCACACTATGCTAGGTCAATTTAATGGTATTTTTATGGAGAACCCGAAAATTCAAAAATATACTGGGTGTTCCATTTAAAATAAGAAAGTTGCCATCCACTTCCGGTATAACCGGAAATTCCACAAAATCAAAATACCTTTATTAGAAAGTTCGCAATTAGATTCCTAGGTAGACAAATTTTCAGAATCAAAAACATAACCGTTGAAAAGTTAGCTGGGGGGATTTACTTTATGTCCGCACGGTATATCATTTTCCCTGTTTTCTTTAAAGAATTTGAGGTTAAGTTCGAAATATTATTTACGTTTCGGCTAATAACTTCTATATTTTTGAAAATTATTTGTAATTTTTTTTGGTGTTTGGCTTTACGGTGTCAAATTAATATTAAAACAAGGCCCAAAATACATATATAAAAATGTTAATTTCAACGAGATTTAATTATTAGCAAATTTTGCTTGATATTTATCATGCCATATATCATGCTATTTATCAAAAAAAATAAATAGCCGCTATTTACGCATCACTAGTTTTGAGTTAAGCATTGCGAATGCATAACATAAAACATAACCCCAAAATTCTTATGGCCTATCTCACCGACACGACTTAGGCCCCTAAGTAGTACTTAAATTTTGAATTGACAGATTTTGTATTGTGTTCCTGTCAATTTAGACATTAAAGTAGTTCTTAAATTTTAAGTCGTGTCGGTGAGATCGGCCATTAATAACAGTTTGATAAACATGGCTGTCAACGCTTTACTCTTTGCAAAGATAGGTGCAAAAAATTCAAGATCAAATAAAATGATTGATTTTCTTGCCACTTTTGACGTTATTCCTCAATAAACCAGCGCAAATGTCACCGTTCAACAAACGACGACAGAAACCCACGAATAAATACGGTCGTTGTGGGTTTTATCTATGGTTGAGGGATATGGGTTGTGGGTGGTTGTGGGCAGTTGTGGGTTTCTTGCGGTCGCCATTCCTACGTCATCGATGACGTTTTTATGTACGAACGAAACATCCGCGGTCTTATATGGAACGACTTCGCGGTCGTATTGAGCATTGCGAGTCTTTAGTGGAACGCACCCTTAAACAAATTATTGTATTAATCAAGTTATTCATCAATTATAAAATTAAAATAACATTTAATAATAATCATAAAAAATAGTAAAATTTTATTTTTATTATACGCATTCGTTAGTAAATGTGGTTTCATAAATTTGTGATAGTAAAATGCAAGTTATGTCCTATTACTACTTAAAAAAAATTTCGAAACTACTTTATTTATTGGATTTTATGAAAATACAACAAATTAAACAGATTGGAAGTTTTGTATCAAATATTTTATTATATGCAACCAACTATTTCACTTACTTGTAAATATGGTTGCATACATTTGTAGTAAAAATATTGCCTACAATATTATTTATAAATTTTAATTTAAACCTAATAATTTCCGAATTATTTTTGTTTTCTTTATAAATTTCTAATATTTAAATTATTATAAATATTTTTATAAACTTTTTTATTTTATTTTCAAATAATTTTGAAATTTTAGCGTGTTATAACAACAATTACAATAATAAACTTGTTATCATTAAAAAAAACCAATAAAAGCGACTGTATTTAATTAATTTTAATTTAATGATAAGCCCTAGACCGTGACGTAATTTCCAGGTGAATTGACATTTCGCTCGGTTCTATACACGTAGCCCCAGATTTTTCATCCTAAAAATGAAAGTGAGCAAGGAAAACGATTAATTTCTACCTTTTTTAAGTGCTAATCGCCCCCTTTCCACCTTAAACCCATGTTAATTGCCATTTTCTAACTGTAAACGTGTAATTTTAAGTGCTAACCACCAAAATTTGTGTTTTACAACAACAAAAAGTAAGTTACCTCCTCATCCTTGTTACCAAACATATGTTTTTTCAATATTTTTGTTTGGTTTTCATAAATTTTTAGTTGTTGAAATTTTGACATTAAAAAAAGCTAGGTTAGGTAGTTTACGATTGTAATTTTATGATTTTTTAGGTTGTAAAATGTCTTGGATGAAAAAACGAGGTCATGCGGCTAATCAAGTTCCCGCACAGCAGCCTCCGCAGGTGCAAATGTACAACCCGAACCAATTAACATCACAAAACGTAAGTTATTTCGTTGTTCTTGTACAATCGTACCTTAATTCAGGTGTTTTTAGTGGCAAACGCAGCCGAATAATTGGTATCAAGATAATAACCCGGTGCAAAATAATGTAACTAATCAAGGACAACAAGCGAATTATTGGCAACAACCGCAATTCAACCAGTTTCAACAATATAATCAACAGGTGCCACAGCAGGCTCAATTTTACCAGGAAAATTCAGTACCGGCAAGCACTTATGAACAAAAATTTCTAGGTAACGAGCAAAATAATGACCCGAATTACCCTAAAAACCCGCCTCAAAACACCTACTTGAGTAACGACCAGGAACAAACGTCATATCAACAAAATTACGCAGGTAATCAACCTGAATTTGAGCAAAAATACCTCGCTAACGAAACCCCACAAGTTCCCCCGGTTTTAAACCAACAGAAATCGTATGAAACCCAAAATAACCCGCAAGTACCTTCGGATACTTGGAATTGGGGTTGGGGGGACGAAGATAACAACAGCACCCCTCAATACACGCAAGATAATCTTAAATCGTCATTCAAACAAGACGATACTTGGAATTGGAAGGTCGAGGAGCCACCACCACCACCACCGGTCGAAGAAAAACCGAACGTCTCACCACTTGAAAACAAAGAAATCGCTGATTTAAACCCAGCGATCAAACGGCGAATTAAATCCGAAACGATGACACCTCAATGGAGCATCGAATCGCAAAATTCGCAAGCCTCTTCTGATGATATTCCACAGACATCCGAATCATCGGAACCACAACTCGAATCTCTTGAAAATAAAGAAGTTATATCAAAAGCAGAAATAAACCTGGAAGTTCCACCAGATAATTCCGAACAACCGGAAAACTACGAGGTGGCACCAATCAATGACCGCAACCAGTATTTAGAAACCGGACAATTATCCGATGATAATGCCGGAAATTATCCGAGCTTCACCCGAATGATCGTCGGTGAAAATAATCAAGTGGATGAACCACCTCCAGGGTTAAGTCGCATGGTTTTAGGTGAAACTGAGCCGGTGAGTTTCTCGAGGATGGTACCAGGTGAATCAAGCTCCCCGGAAGCAACACGATTCAATGATTATGAACCGGAAACGGTTAACACTAATCAACAATCGCGTTCGGAAACGATTGGAGCCGATACACCTCCGGCGATGAATCGTTCGGAGACGTTAGGCTCGAATTCGAGCACTGAGAATCGACGCCGAGATTCAATTGAAGGGCAACAAATTGTAGATGATTTAAGCAACGCGGTGAGGAATTTAAATGTCACTGAAAAACCAAGTGATGCGGTTCCGGAACATGCAACGACGGATAGTGATGGGGAAAGACCGGTTTCATCAGTCGATCGTAGAGATAAACGATATAAAGAACGGCCTCGAGATTATTCACCTGATTATGGTAGGGATAAAAAAACGGGGCGTCGGTATAGGGATAGATATTACGAAGATGATACTGATTATTTAAGTGACCGCGAGAGGGATCGCAGGCGCGAGGAGTATGATCGAAAATACAGTAGTTTACGAAGAGAAAAAGATAGACGCCGGAGGGATGGTGGGGAATATCGTGATCCACGCCGCGATTATGATTATGGACGTTATGATCCACACTACGACGATCCTAGACGGTAAAATTATAATAATTTACTTATGTGTCATTTAATAATTTTTAGTTCTAGACCTTCAAGTCGCTCAGATTCAATCCAAGAAAGCTTCACACAAGAGCGAGGAAGTGATAGAGACCACAGACGACATCGAGATCGAGATAGGGACCATCGTAGACCTCGAGGAGACACTTTCAATCCTTACATGCGGGTAAATAAATTTAAATTTGATTTAACAACAAGTGTAGTGGTTTAAAAATTACGTAATCACTCACTCTTTCATTTAAAAAAAAAATCAAGTTGATATCACTTTTTGTTTTTGAATTATGACTAAAAATCTGCTTTCGAGTAAAATTTGTTACTAAAGTGGGAAATAATTGATTTCTCGAAAACTACTTGGAGTATTTGAACGTTTAAAGGCTTAAAACTTGCGGAATTACTTGCTCTATCTGCTAAAAATTATAAAGGATATCAATTCAATATAAATTAACCTTTCAGGGCCGTATTTGTGCCGAAATTCCTCTAAAAATTTTGCGTTTTTTTGTTGTAAAAAAAACTAATAGCCCGCTTGTAACTAAAATTTTGTACAATACATTTAGAAATTGTATATTTAAGCCCTGAAATTTTGAAGTTGTTAGCTTTTATAGTTTTTGATAAAATAAATTATTACTGAAACTTAAAAAAATGTCAACGATCAAAAACTGAAAAAACATTCATATGCATCATTCAAATTATGGTTAGATACACTTTTAGATAAAAAAAGAATCGTTTAGTTATCACTTTTTGTTCATAAGTTATAGCTAAAACCATTACTTTCGATTTAAAAGTTTACGATTTTTTAGAAAAAAATTAATTTCTCGGAAACTACTCAAGGTACAAAAACGTTTAAAGACTCAAAATTTGAGAAATAACCTCCTCTACTAGATAAATACTTAAAAGTATACCAATTCCCTATAAGTAAACGCTGGAGAGCCAGATTTGTTATCAAAATATACATTGTTTTGGAAACAAAAATAATTTTCCAAAAACTACTTGAGGTACAAGCACGTTTAAGGGCTCAAAATTAGAAGAATAACCTCCTCTACTAGATAAATACTTAAAAGTTTATCAATTCCCTATAATTAAACCCTTCAGAGCTGGATTTGTACTCAAAATATAATTTATTTTAGAAAAAAAATAATTGTTCAAAAACTACTTGAGGTACAAGCACGTTTAAGGGCTCAAAATTAGAGGAATAACCTCCTCTACTAAATAAATACTTAAAAGTATACCAATTCCCTATAAATAAATGCTCCAGAGCCGGATTTGTTATCAAAATATACATTGTTTTGGAAACAAAAATAATTTTCCAAAAACTACTTGAGGTACAAGCACGTTTAAGGGCTCAAAATTAGAAGAATAACCTCCTCTACTAGATAAATACTTAAAAGTTTATCAATTCCCTATAATTAAACCCTTCAGAGCTGGATTTGTGCTCAAATTATAATTTATTTTAGAAAAAAAATAATTTTTCAAAAACTACTTGAGGTACAAGCACGTTTAAGGGCTCAAAATTAGAGGAATAACCTCCTCTACTAAATAAATACTTAAAAGTATACCAATTCCCTATAAATAAATGCTCCAGAGCCGGATTTGTACTCAGAATATACATTTTTTTTGAAAAAAAATAATTTTTCAAAAACTACCTGAGGTACAAGCACGTTTAAAGGCTCAAAATTAGAGGAATAACCTCCTCTACTAGGTAAATACCTAAAAGTATACCAATTCCCTATAAATAAACGCTCCAGAGCCAGATTTGTACTCAAAATATACATTTTTTAAAATCTACTTGAGGTACAAGCACGTTTAAGGGCTTAAAATTAGAGGAATAACCTCCTCTATTAGATAAATACTTAAAAGTATACCAATTCCCTATAAATAAAGGCTCCGGAGCCGGATTTGTACTCAAAATATATATTTTTTTAGAAAAAAAATAATTTTTCGTAAACTACTTAAGGTACAATCATGTTTAAGGGCTCAAAATTAGAGGGATAACCTCCTCTACTAGATAAATACTTAAAAGTATACCAACTCCCTATAAATAAATGCTCCAGGCCCAGATTTCTTATTATAAAAAATGTGAGCACCCAATTTTCAACAAATATTTTTTATTTCTTATAAATTTTCTTAATTATTTTTAGGGTTATGGTGGATACGGACCGTACGATCCTTACATGCAATATCAATACCAATATTTAGAAAATATGCGAATAACTAATCCTCAACGTTATGCTGAGTGGTATCGTAAATATTACCAACAACAAGTAAATCCGCAACAACCCACCGGGTATGGGATGGAGGATAAAACATCAATACATTCAGGTCGTAGCTCCACAAATGATGAAATAGCGAAAGAAAGGTTTGATTTAACAATTATTTTATTTAAAGGCTTTTTTTGTGATTTTTAATGCTGTGCACTTTCACCCTCACACTTTTTATGTTTGTGCTTAACCACTTCTTTAGGTATTTGCGGCAAAGCTATTACAGGCAGGACAATTATTCCCATCTTGGAGGATATTATGACCCGCACAGCTTATCAGCGAATTTTCAAAGCATTAATGAATCAAGGTCAGTAAATAAATCATCCACATTCGCTTGAGTTTTACTACTAACATGCTTCAATTATTTAATTTTTGCGAACGAATTTTAACTTAAATAATTTTTAGTGTAAGTCAACCATATGATTTAACCGATTCGTCCTTGCAATACGATCAAGCTTCTCAACGTGCAACACCTGCGAAATTCGCTAACGCGCATTGTAAGGCTTCCATTGCAAGCGGGAAGATTTTAAAGTTTTTACCAAATTACGCTATCGATGGGCAAGCACCTACAATTGAAATAAACCAAATTTTTGATGAAATATCGTTAGATCCCGAGCTTCAGGAGCTGCAAACATTCCCAGGGCCTTTAATTAAAGGCGTTACACGCAAAAAAACCATCATCGAGTATTGTGAGAGTAAAATCAACAACCTTCCTGATGATTTGAGTGATCCTGACGCCTACGTTTTGATGTGGGAGCTGCTAATCTTGCTTTTACGACAAAATGGAGTAAGTTTTAATCATTTTTCAAAAACTACTTGAGCTAATAATATGGTTAAGGGCTTAAAACTTGCGGAATTAATAGCTCTACACATTCAAAATGTGTAATTTTATCAACTCTATATGAATTAATCTTCCAGGCCCGAATTTGTGCACAAATTTGTTTTAGAAATTTTAGAAAAACTTGATTATTTTAAAAACTACTTTTAAGGGCTTAAAATTTACGTAATTTCATTAGATACTACTGAAACGAGTTTTTTATGTTTAGAAATAAATCGTCCAGGGCCGGATTTGTGGATTTTTTTTGTTAAAAACAATTAATAACCTGATTTTTACCAATTTTTTTTTAATCACACCTAAATTTTCATAAAAACTTTAATTTTAATTTTAAATAAACGCAAAAAAATAAGATTTTACATGAAAACTAGTTTTTAGGTGAATTTATTAAATAAATTAATCTTTATTGATTATTATAATTTATTCCGCTTTAAGTTTTTTGAACCTTAATTATTTATTAACACTGTCCTGTTGATTAACCTGTTAGTAGTTCATGTTTTAATAAATAATTGCTTTATTTAGATGGTGGTTGGAACGGATATATCTGAGTTGTTGATGAAAGATAGGCGAGTCGAGGGGTTGAGACCGGCTTCGGTTGCTTCAAACACCAGCAGCACAATGGAGATTAATAACATCACTCAAGATGGGGTTAATAACTCTTCCGGAGGAGCAATTTTAAAAGAAGAATTTATAACAAATAAATTTAGGGAGTATTTAATTTACGGGGCAGGAAAAGAAGCTCTAGGTAATTATTTTAATCAGTTTTTAATCCATTCTACATGTTTTTAGCGTGCTAAGAAAGAAAAAAGTTATTCAACCCCGAACGCAAAATTGTTTACACCCTCTAAGTTTCTGAAGTTCACTCAGAATCGCACGAAATTTTAGTATATTATGGCGACCAAATTCTGAAGAGTTTATTTTTACATCCCGAGGGTTCCAGAACCATTTTTAAATCTCCAGGTGCAACGGTGTAGCGTCACGGCATCGAGACGCATAGCATACAATTTTAACGTTTGTTTTTAGGTCGTAAAACTACCAAAACTTTTTGTGTCCACCAATGCAAAAAAGTCGCGTTTTTTTATTTGAAATTAGCATACACGTTATTATCACGTTCCACGAGTTGTTCTTGATATTTTTACATACTGAAATTTGTAGGAAATTTTATGTACTTTAATATAGTTTAGGACAGTTATTTATGAAAAGTAAAAAACCGCCAAAAATTGCGATTTCTTTAAAAATTTTCACATTTTTTTCAATTTGGCATCACGAAATTTTGTTAGCACACCTCAGATTCGGATCAGCTCCTCAAAAAACATGTAGAACGAATAAAATCAAAACTACCCCAAAACTTTCCAGCTATTGGCCCTTTTGAGCAGAATTTTACTGGAGTTTATGTAATTATTTATTAATTTTTGCTTACAGAGTGGGCTATGAAGAATAATTTATGGGGGCACGCTTTATTTTTGGCGAGTAAACTAGATAAAAGGACCTACGCTAATGTTATGATGCGTTTCGCTAACGGTTTACCTTTAAATGACCCGTTACAAACTTTATACCAATTATTATCAGGAAAATTACCAGCTTCTGTCACTGTAAGTCATCATTATTAAGCTTTTATGGTGTAACATAGTTATTTATGTAATTTTAGTCGGTTTCTGATGAAAAATGGGGCGATTGGAGGCCGCATTTAGCGATGATTTTATCAAATACAACTCAAAGGCCGGAATTGGTACGCAAAGCAATTACAACTCTAGCAGATACTTTAACAACACGAGGGAGTTTATACGCGGCGCAGTTTTGTTATTTAATGGCTGAAATGGAGTTTTCGAGGTACGGCACTGAAGGTGCGAGACTGGTCCTACTTGGTGCGGATCATACTAAACCATTCCTGCAGTTTGCTACAAACGAAGCGATTCACATGACTGAAATCTACGAGTTTGCTTGCAGTCTCAACGACGCCAGCTTCATAATACCTGAATTTCAAGTAATTATTTAAATTAAACCGTTACAAATTTATAATCCACGATTTTAGCCCTACAAATACTTACTAGCGACTCGTTTGAGCGATTATGGTTTCTTGGAGTGTGCGTTAAGTTACTTAGAAAAATGTTCTGGAGCTTTAATTCACCTCATCACCAATAATCCTGCTGCCGTTTCAAGTTCCATTATAGAAAAAGTCTGTGATTTATCCGATCGATTGAAATTCAACGATCCGATGGGGGAATTGGATGAAAATGATGAAGACATTATCGATTTAAATACTAGTCGACCTGATAACACATGGTTAAAAGACTTAAAAGCTTGTTTAGATAATATTAATGTAACTACTTGTATTTAAAACACTTTATTTTATTTAATTAATTACTTTTTAAGGCCGGTTTTACTACTAGCGTCGAGCAAAATCAATTTAACCAACCGCAAGTGAGTAATTATGAGGAATCGTATGTTCAAGATCCATGGCAAAATCAGGTTAATGAGCAGAATAATTGGCAACCGCAAGAACCTAATGTGATTCAACAAGAAGAAATCGTTACAGGTAATTTTGTAAATTTTATAAAAAAATTAATATTTTGAAAACTACTGTAGCTATTAAAATGTTTAATAGCTTAAAATCTGCTGAAGGTACTCTTCTATTAGAATTATTTATAAAAATTTTGATTAAAATATAATTGCGGTTTTTATAGCCGACTTTTATGCAATATTTTTTAAAACATGCCTATTAAAGCCCTTTAAGTTTAGTAAAAATTTCAGCGCGGTACAATTTTTAATTTTTGAGAAAAAAAATAAAAATGAAATGCTCGGGATTCACCGTTTTAAGTTTACATTTTATGATTATTTCGAAAACTACTGCAGCGATTAAAACGTTTAAGGGCTTAAAACTTGCAGGAAGAGCAATTTTATGATAATTACACATCAAAATTTTGATTGCATAAAAATTGAGCTTTTTATCCCAATTTTTTAACCTAAAAATTTAAACAAAATGCAATTTTTGTGATTTTTTTGTTTTTTTTTAGATCCAATGAATGTGTATGGGGAAGTGCAAGATCAATCGTGGCAACAACCGAGTCAACCATGGGAAAATAGTCAAATAATTGAGTCGTACAACTCGCAGGGGTTACCAGAGCAGCAGCAGCAAGCACAATCGAATGATTACTGGAATAGTGCTCCTACCGAGGTAAGCCATACGATTTAAACTAAAGAAAACTAACGTTATTTATTACCTTGTTACGGAATGCAGCTTGAGAGTAAAAAGAAAAAGCCTGCTGAAGTAAGTAAACCAGTCGATTCGTCGTGTATTTTGCGTAAGAGGCTGCCCGTTTCAAGCAAAAACAACGATGTAAAACCGCTAAACACGAAACCTAAAACCAAAAGTACGCTAAGCTTGTTCGTTAAAAAAAATAAGAGTGCCGAGGATATCGATGCTTGCAACTTGGAGCTGGAATCGAAACCGGCTGTAAAATCACAACTAATTCGCACAAAAAGCAGCACCAAGCTGATCACGATTAAAAATGAAGCTAAAATCACTAAATACAACACGTTCGAAGTTAAAGGCCGCAAAAAGTTAATGAAATTCAAAAGTTTAGACGAGCAAGACCTGCCTAAGTCGATTAAATACTACGATACAAAAAGCAATATTACGATTTCAGCTCAGGATTTTAACAGCGAGTTTAAATTATCCAAGTTTCGGCGGGGTAGAAATGATGTTATCACTGATACAGTAGATGCGTGGGCGCGAAAGAGTTCTAAAAGCGTTTTCAGTAACCTACGACACTCGTTGTTTCATAAAAGTGGTAGTGGGGTGGGTGAAAGGGATGTCGTTTACAAACCGCTTGTTTTTGGTGGCACTTTTCCTATCGATGCGCCCACAAACGAGCCACAAAATGAGAGTAAAGTTATTAAAATAAATAAAGCAGCGAAGTTTCGAGAGTATGGCCCGGCTAAGAGCTTCGATATTGATCTACCTATTTAATTGTATTAGTAACGCTTAACACTGTAATAAATGTAATGCTTTAAATATTTTGTTAATAAAGTGTTGAAATTTATGAAACCTTCTTTTACTTACATCACTAATTATTTTATTCACAAGTATAATTTTATGGTTTTTTTATATAGGAAGCTTCAAGACCGCAAATTTCTCTACCAAATCAAGTGAAAGGTGATGAAAAATCAACTCCCGATAAGAAAGCGGAAGTAAAACCTGTGGAAAAAGTGGCATCGAGTAACACTGGGTGGTTCGGAGGAATTTGGAATCGACTTGCGTTAAGGCCTAAAAATCAAATGAAACTACCTGATGATAAAAATCCTACGGTGAGTAAAAAACCTGATAAAACTAATTAGTCCTGTGCTCAAACTAATTTTTCCGCAAAATATTTCCCGAATTTTAGACACAAAATTGGCTATAAAAGCCGCATTTTTATTTTGATCAAAATATTTTTGAATAATTCTAATAGAAGAGTTCCTCCTGCAAATTTTAAGCCATTAAATGTTTAAATAGCTACAGGAGTTTTCAAAATATTAATGTTTTTATAAATTTGCGCAGCATTTTTTTCATATAATTTTTTTAGCTGCATTAAAATACTGGTCGCACCACAAAAATTCTTGCTGGGAAAAGTTAAAAATCGTACGGCTCTTAGAATAAACATCCCTCTTTACGCTGCAACTCGATTTTTTTAAATTCGATGCAAAAAATGGCCCTTTTCTAGGTTTCGCGCTAAAAACGTCCGATTTCGAGGTAAAAATACAAAGTGGGTTGTATCTTCGCGTCTTCAGAATTTGGTCCTCCATAACATACTAAAATTTCTTGGGATTCGGGGTGAACTTCAGAATATCTGTACACGTTTAATCTTGGAATTTCCTCTTCCATCCACCTACAAAATTTCAACTCTTCCCATAAATCTAACCCTATCCCTATTAAAATTGGACTAAATATAGTATTGAATAATTTGTAGATTGTGTGGGATCAAGAGAAGAAACGTTGGGTTAATTTAGAGGAGGATGGTAATGAAGCTTCACCCGATATTAAACCACCCCCAAAAATGGAGATGATGCCGAAACCTCGCTCATTCGAAAACCACAATAATAACACTGTTCCCAACATTGATACGTCACAAAAAGGCCCAAATATGTTTAAATTACAACGCTCGAGAAGTACTACTCGTAATTTAAACCACCACAATTAAATTAATTGTTTTTGTTTGTAGATTTAAAAAAATCTTATGTCGATGTTTTTAATCCTAATGGTAAAACTAGCGCGGCAACTACTTTACCGACATTACCACCTGCTCCACAAATGAATTTTTTCATTCCGGCTTCAGTGCCTGACCCTAATGCACCAATCGACTTCTTAACACCCCAAAATTACAACCAAAACGAACCGATGCAGCAGGTAATACATATTTTTTTATAAATAAAACCCATTTAATCCACCTTTATATTTAGATTCGCAAAAAGCTTTAATCAAGGTATAAATGCATGTTGGTTTTGTTTTTTAATTTTACATCGCATGATTTTCTAAGCTTTTGTTTTTTTTTTCTGGTTTTTGTCTGGTTGCGGTTTAAAGATGTCTAGATGGAGTTCAGCTAGTTCGCTTTCTAGGGAAGTCCAATCGTACACAAGACGAAATGCACCTCGTTAAACATTCCTTATTTGCTTTTATTTTATTTTGCTTGCGGTACGTTTTATCCTCATCTCACCTGTTTTTTTAAACTAACTTTTTGCGTTTTTTTCTTTCTTTTTTAGGACAGCCAAGATAATTAAGCCATGATTTTAATGAAAACTTAATATTTTAATATTGTTTATACATTCACGATCCTGTGATCAATTTTACTGTTTTTTGTTAATATTGTATACAAAGTAATTTTAAAAATATTATTGATAAGGGTACATGCATAATATATATGAGAATAAATGGTTAATATTTTTTATGAGTTTTATTACATAACAACTAAGAAAACCAAAATTTTACATGTATATACATTTTAGGCAACCAAATTTACAATGTAATAATAATAATAAATCTTTATT
The DNA here is from genome assembly GCA_963971135.1 of Stenus bimaculatus. Lineage (NCBI taxonomy): Eukaryota > Metazoa > Arthropoda > Insecta > Coleoptera > Staphylinidae > Stenus > Stenus bimaculatus. Next base: position 22,143,914 of record OZ020186.1, read on the forward strand.
TCAGTACAGAAGTACATTATTAACACATATAAATTTCAAAAATATTTACAAAACAAGAGATATAATACAAGATATATAATACATAACTCAATTAAACTATATAGAACCATTAATTTTTATACATTCTTTGATATGTAAACGAACACATCTTTTAAATCCACAAAGTGAGCTTTGTTCTTTTATTTCCCTTCCTAGTTTATTGAATTCCTTTACCCCATTATGTAATAACGATTTAGTTGTTCTTTGCTTATTGACATGTTCGATGAAAATATTATTTTTGTTTCTTATATTATAATTATGAACATCATTATTTAAGATTACTAATTTGCTTAAGTAGGGGGGCAGTAAATCTTTTGTAAGTTTAAAAATGAAACACATATTAAGATAGTAGAGATACTGAAACACAGAGAAGAAACACAGTGCATCAAGCATTGTCTGTATACGCGTGTATCTACTACATTTCAATATTATCCGTAAGCACTTGTTTTGTAAAATTTGTAACCTATCTAACTCTGTTTTATTTACATAAAAAAGAAGAGTGGCACAATATATAAAATTAGGAAAAATAATGTTCTTATAAAACAATATTCTATTTTCTAAATTTAAAGAACAGCTGTTACGCCTGTATGCAACCAAGTTTACACTCGCAATTTATGTGATTCTTCAAATTGTAGTTCTATGAGCAAGTGGATGCAAATTTTTTTAAAAAGCTCTAATCTATTATTAAGATAAGAAAAAAACGCTTAAAAAGCCACTCATTTCCCCTATAAAATTAATGAGGTTTTTATGATGTAATTATTAATCGGCCACGTATTTCTTAACCTAAAATTTGTTTTTCTTGTAGAAAATTAATTATGTTGAATATTTGGGTTTTAATTTCGGTGCTACTCCTAATAATTAGTGTAAATAGTTTGGAGGAACAATCTTGCCACTCGTATGCTGGAGGTAGTGTTTATCCGTTGGGTTCTGAAGCACGAAAAGTAGATCATAAATTACAATGGACGAAAGCGATGAGTAATAATGTAATTTAATAGCTTGCTTAATTTTAATTAATTATAATTGTAGTTTCTAAATCAACCCCGTATTGGGAAAGCACTGCTGTGATAAACGGCGAGTTTGTGCAACTGAAATCAACCGATTTCCTAGGAAAATATCTCGTATTTTTCTTCTATCCTTTAGATTTGTAATTGTTTTAATTTAAAATAATGATATTAGATTAATCGGTTTATTTTTAGTACTTTCGTTTGTCCTACGGAAATCCTGGCATTTAGTGATCGCATCGAGGAGTTTAAAAAGCTTAATGTTGAGGTCGTTGCATGCTCAGTTGACTCACATTTCACGCATTTAGCTTGGATTAACACTCCACGTAAAGAAGGCGGGTTAGGGAAAATTAACATTCCTTTACTCTCCGATTTAAATCACAGCATTTCTAAAGATTATGGCGTGTTTTTAGAAGATAGCGGGCACAGCTTGAGGTTAAAATAATAATTAACATCATAGGGGATTTATAATCGCTTTTTTTATTATAGAGGCTTGTTTATCGTCGATACTAAAGGTATTTTGCGACAAATTACAATGAATGATTTACCTGTTGGTCGTAGCGTTGATGAAACTCTACGTTTAGTTCAAGCTTTTCAATACACGGATAAACACGGAGAAGTTTGCCCTGCAGGTTGGAAGCCAGGACAAGATACGGTAAGTTTATTAGTTAAAAATTTGAATTTAAATAAGCCACATGTTTTTCATAAGTTTTAACCAATGAAATAATTGCAAATTAATTTTTATTGCAGATTATTCCAAATCCAGTAGAAAAACGCAAATATTTTGAAAAACATTAATAAATCAACGATCTACGCTTTGTAAACATCACAAAATTTGGTTAACGATTAAAAAATTGTATAAAAATTAAATATACCTTTTTTATTTCATTTTATAACAATTTTAATGTACTTAAATAAATAATTAAACAATATTTTTAATTAAATCAACTTTTAGTAATCCAATTTATCTTAAATAACCCGTTTTGAGTAAAAATTAGAATTTTTAATTTTAAGCGTTAAATTAGGCATAACACAAAAACGAAAAGTGATATTGAATTGATTGTTTTAAACCCTTGTAGAGGAGTTGATTCTTTAAATTTTAGGCCATGAAATATTGTGGTAGCTTGAGTAGTTTTTAAGAAATTATTTTCTAAAAATATATAAAATTTCTATACTGAATTAAGTGATTTTTGGTAAAAGCAAACGAGGTAGCAAGTTGAAAATTTTTCATGAAATACTTATAACTCTTGGGTGGTTACATTTTTTATAATAACAAATCTGGTCCTGGAGCATTTATTTATAGGGAATTGGCATACTTTAAAGTATTTATTTAATACATGAGGTTATTACTCAAATTCTGAGCCTTTAAACGTTGTCTTACCTCAATTGGTTTTTGAGAAATTAATTTTTCCCAAAAAAAATATAAATTCTGAGTACAAATCTGGCCTTGGAGCATTTATTTATAGGGAATTGGTACAATTTTAAATATTTATCTAATAGAGGAGGTTAATCCTCAAATTTTGAGCCCTTAAACTTTTTCATACCTTGAGTAGTTGTTGAAAAATTAATTTTTTTCCTAAAAAATTGTAAATTTTTAGTACAAATTGGGTCCTGTTGTGTTTATTTATAGGGAATTGGTAAAATTTTAAATATTTATCTAAAAGAGGAGATTATTCCTCAAATTTTGAGCCCTTAAACGTTTTTGTACCTCGAGTAGTTTTTGAGAAATTAATTTTTTTTGAAAAAATTGTAAATTTTTAACGATTTGGTTATAACTCATGAACAAAATGTGATAACTAAATGATTCTTTTTTATCTAAAAGTTTGTCTAAACATCAGTTTAATGATGCACAAAACTTTGCTGTACAAAAAATATTTATGAGTATACTTCAGATTTTGAACGTTGAAATTTTTTTAAGTTTCAGTAATAATTTATTTTATCAAAAATTATAAAAGCTACCAATTTCAGGGCTTAAAAATATAGTTCCTAGACATATTGTAAAAAATGTTGGTTACAATCGGGCTATTAGTCTTTTTTACACCAAAAAACCCGAAGTTTTTAGGGAGATTTTGGGACAAATACTGCCCTGCGGGGTTAATTTATATCAAATTGGTAAACTTTCAAATTATTAACTCGTAGAGCAAGTAATTCCGCAAGTTTTAAGCCCTTCAACGTTGAAATACCTCGAGTAGTTTTCGATAAATGAATTATTTCCTACTTTTATAACAAATTTCGCTCGAAACCAGATGTTTAGTCATAACTCATAAACGAAAAGTGATATCAACATATTTTTTTTTCATAAAAGTAGAGTAAGTGATTCCTCAAATTTTAAGCCATTACTCATGTAGTTTTTAATTAAATCAAGTTTTTTTTGAAAATGCAGGGATTTGAAAATTTCATGCGTATCTTTAAAATGAAAAGTGATAACGAACTGATTCTTTTTCTTTTAATAAAAGGGATTAAAAGAGCTTTAAATTACAATAATCACTCATAAAAACGTGAAAAATTAACTGATTTTTTCCAAAAAACCTTATCTTTTTTAATTTTCCGAAAATTAAAGGAGATAACGACTTCAAATTTTTTATACAGCTATTTATAGTACCTAAGTATATTTAAAAAAATATTCGATAAAAATCGGGATTATAATAAAGTTTTAAAGCTTTTTGGACAAAAATGGGGCACAAATTCAGCCCTGTAAGATTAATTAATATCAAATTGGTAAGCTTTCAAATTTTTAACTGGTATAACAAATAATTCCGTAAGTTTCAAGCCCTTAAACATTGAAACACCGCGAGTAGTTTTCGAGAAATTAATTATTTCCTACTTTTGTAACAAATTTCGGTCGAAAGAAGTTTTTTGGTCATAAACTCAAAAACAAAAAGTGATATTTAAAAGTTTTTTTTTTAAATTAAAGTAGGTTTAAGTAGCTTCCAAAAAGTATTTAATAATTTTATGCAGTTAAAGTATAAGAGGCTGTAATTTGCAACAATAACCCCTAAAATTTTATTTATTTCATTTTATACAAACTTAAATGTTTTAAATTAATTAGTAACCTAATTTATCATTTAAACTAGTGCGTCCATCACCTGTTTGATCCTTAGGAGGCACCCACATATTATAATCTTCTTTAAATGTATCCTCTTCATAACCTTTCAAACGTTCTGCTTCACTTTTCTCTTGTTTCGCCAAATTTCTTCGCTGTAAACGTTTTTGCTTCTTCAAATCTAATAATTTACTTGTATTTTCATCAACTTCACTACTCGAACCTTCTTTTACAACATTAATTTCTTCAATTTTCCTGCGAAAACATGAATATTAATCATAAATCATTGAATTTTAATATAAACTTACGATTTATCTTGATTTTTATACCGTAATTCCTTCGTTAATTCAAGTAGCTTTCGAGCAATTTTATTTATTTCATCTTGATCGTTTTTTAGGTTATTAATTAATAAAGCGATTTCGTTTAAACCTGGTTTATCGGTAATAAAAATTTTTAGTGCGTTTAAATTTGGTTCAAAATCGTTATTTAAATTTTCTAAAAACTCCCAACAAGTTTTAACGTCGTTGTACTTATCATTCGCACTAACCACTTTAATAAAATCATCGTGTAAGGTTTTAAATTCGCTTAAATCGTCTTCTTCTTCAATTTCACTCGAGGAGACTTCCGTTACAACAGTTTTAGCCACGGGTTTATCTACTTTTACTTTAATTCTTTTTCCGAATAATGGTAATTTATTTTTATCAAGCATTTTCGTGGTTTTATTCACTAACGGTGGTAAATCGACTGGTCGTACTAAATTCACTAATTTAATAACCTCACTGTACTCGTGTTTTAATTTGAGTAAATCGCTTTTTAGTTTTATTACCTTTTGTTTATCGAGTTGCGTATTGCTAAGTGAACTCATGTAATTATCGAGTGAATCTTCATCATCATTACTCGATTTATCGCTTTTATCTTTCGAGCGAGTCTTTAATTGTGCTTCAATCTCGTTTATTTCGTTTATTAAAGACTTTTCTTTTAATAATAGAGTTTCGTACGTTTCGGCTTGTTGTGGGACTTTAGCACGCATGCGATTATCTCGTTTTTTTTCAATTTCACCAGTTCGGTCGTAAAATGTGTCATCGTCACTGTCGTAATAATCGTTTTCTTCCCAATTCTTCGCTTTACGCTTCCTCGATTCTTAAAAATATTAAAAGTACTTACGGTTATTTTATATGTATTAATATTTACCATGCGTGGCTTGTCTTAACATGCCATGTCGATCCAAAATTCGGCAAGCCTCTAAAGCGCATTGAATTACAGCTTCTTTTTTTTTCCCTTTATGCAGGACTTCAGCTACGATTGAACGACCACGCTCATCATCTATAGGTAAAACGACTTTACATAAAAACTGTCCCATTCCTTGCTCTGTACAATCATAATCCAAATCGTAACCTTCACGCTCCATAAAACCGCGTAACGCTTTTTTAGGATCTTCGATGTAAAGCTCTTCGTTATTAGTCTGCGCAAAAGGATTTTCAGTTAAATCATCTTCTTCATCCGCATCTTCAGCTAAAATTTGAAAAAAATATTAGTTGCTATTTTCGATTGTAGATGGCGTTAAGTGATTTTACATCATTTTTGATGCTACAACAAAATAAACCCCTAAAAAATGCTTCGTGTGGCATCTCTTCAATAGAATTTGAGCTCTTCTTTATGATAAAAAAAGAATCGTTGTAATATCTTTATTCGTTTTTGAGTTATGCCAAAAATAAAACCTTCCAGGAGAAAGTTTTTTACCGGTAAGTGTCAAAATTATTTAAATGGGTTTAAAAACATCGATTTTTTTAATTTTGAAAAAACTACACAACCGATTTTTACCAAAAATGACTTAAAATACTCCTATTCGAAACCTTTATTAATGGTAAAAATTTCAACTTGCCACCACCAGTAATTTTAAAGAAATTAAATAAAAACAAAATTTTCGAAAAAATTTTTTTTTAAATTTTTGCATAAACGACCCCTTAAATGAAAGATATTTAAAACCTGATTAAAATTTATCACTTAGATATTTTTTCGGTCCCTTATTTTTATGTCAGTACCTCAAAATGTGGTAAAATTTGGGAAACCGCATGAGTTTATAAATATTTTACGTCCTAAAGGTCGCTATTTTAATACGTTGTAGCTTATTTATTAAAGCCTATTAATTCTTCTTGAATATACAAAAATATTCGTCTTAATATCTTTATTCGTTTCGAAGTTATTGGCCGAAACAGTTTTGGGCAGGAATTTAAAAAAAAAATAATATTTCAAAAACCATTAAACCGATTGTGACGCCTAATGGCTTAAACGTTGCAAGAGCAGCTTCTTTATATGCAAATATTAAAATTATTACAATCCGTCCACGCCATCTTACGAGACGCCCCCTTATTGCCATATGTAGCGATTTTTGAAATTTCAGTCGACTTCGAAGGATTATTTTGAAAAAAGAATTACGAAAATTCGCGCACGGGTTTTCAAATAAACCGTAGAAAAACATTTGTTTCTTTGCATCACCCTGTATATCATTTTTACGCGTGAAAAAAAACATAGTTGGTACCATTGATTGATTTTAGGTTGGCAAAAGTGATTTTAAAATGACATATTGCGTTACGTCAATTCAAAAATTGAATAATTTTTTGTATTTTATGCTGTTTTAAGCAATTTAAGGTGAGTTGAGTTAATTAAATTGATGTAAAATATACTTACTCATCCCCCAATCGATTCCCTTTTCCTCTTCGCGTTTTTTCCTTTCTTCGGCCTCACGTAATGCTTTAATTTCAGCCTCTTTTTTTTCTTGCTCGCGTTTAAGCAATTCTTCAGCACGTTTCTGCTTTAATTCGGTGATACTTAAATCCGAGGCTTCTTCAGCATCGTCTTCAGGTCCTGTAAGGATGAATGTACGCGTACTACAACCCAATTTAATCATATGACCGACCTGAAATAAATTATTGATCAAACTTGTTTATAGGCGTGAAATTATCAAAATGGAGTATTTAGAGAAGTTGTTGAGCGAAACGTCTGATGATTCCACGATGGATGTGGAGAAAGTAAAAGCCTTAACAGAGAAGTTACAGGAAATGAATGGCGAGGAAAAAGAAAGAACGGAACGTGTTAATTTGCATTTTCAAACGCTTCGTGCTGGAATCGATGAAACAACCGGTTATCTACAAAAAGCGAAGAAGGATCTTGATAATTTAAAATTCTCCTATCAAGCATGCGAGCGTTTACAAGCAGATAACAGGGATTACGAAGCGTTTTTAGAAAAATCTGAGGAAGAAATTGATGCGGAAATGCTGCGTTTAACCGAGCAATTAGAGGGACTTGAAAAACGTGTTAAAGACTTAAATACAAGCTCGGAAAAAGCCGAGGAAGGGTTTAATAATGTTATAAAAAAACTTGAAAGCTTACCTTAACTCGCTGGAATTTACATGGGATTAACCGCATTTTGTTAAGGAAGGTCCCGTGCGTGCTGTTTAAATCGTATAAATAAAAACCTTTATCACCTTCACTTGTGGTTTCTTTACGATACTGTAATACTGCATGGTACCTTGAAATAGTTGGATGTGCCATGTAAATATCGCAGTGATTTAACCTTCCGAAAACCCAAAATGCTTTACTTTTAAGTCCAATTGTGTCTATAATCGAGCCGGATTTAAGGGTTTCAATACCGTAATTTTCTTCGGGTAATCCTGACCAAGTTGGTTCAGTATACGGTAATTGATACGAGCTAACAGTTTTATCACTTGATGTGTTTGCTTCATTTTTCTCTTCTTCTACAGCAAAATCAACAACCGTTTCTTCAAGTTTTTGTGATATTTCGACTGGTTTAATAACTTTACGAGGTAATTTACCTACTTTACCAATCAATACAGGTTTTTTAAACTCCCCGACGGTATTTTCAGAAGCCTCTTCACTCATTTTATTAAAATTTACAAAAAATGTTTTTCAAAATATAACCCTAAAATATTATCAATTATATTGTATAGGCAACTAAAGTTACGCGCGATCACAGCGTCATCTATTAGGGCGTGACTAAATTTTACTTAAAATATTTAAAATAAAATTGTTTAAATTGACGATTAATAAGTATTTTGGTAAAAATTAAATCATTTGTGTAATAAATTTGCTTGGGGAATTATTTATAGTGATTTATTAATGACTTTCGTATAATTCGAAATGGCGCCTAAAAATTTTTTGAAAAATAGCTATTTATTTATTATTTACACGTTTGATTCCACCGGTAGTAATTAAAACTGTTAGGTAATTGTATTTATTAAGAAATTATAATATTTAGAACCTTGTAAAGTGGTTAAAACATAAATATAAAAAATTGTGAATATTTGGTTGCCTAAATTTGTTGATTTTTATTTATAAAATTATTATTAGTAATAAATAAAATGCTTAACAACGATTAATTAACATAATTTTTATTAAGGAATATTATTTAGTTAATGTAGGTAACAGTTTGTTTTGGAATTAAAAAAAACTAAGTGGTTTTTTAATTTTTTTTTTTTTAGTTTTTACACGTAGAATTGTAATATTTGTAAATTAAACACTTGGGAGTAATGTTTAGGAGTAAGCGAGGTAATTTTTGAGTAAAAACTATAAGGTAAGTTTGCGTAAACCATTTTATTCACAAAATGGCATTGACAATAATCGTATTTATATATAAAACCACATACTTAACATCAACTTGTTAAAATTATCGAATTAATTTGATGAAGGTACGTCTTTAGTAATTAAAACCATCGAATTGCACATTTGACAAAAATTTGCACATATCCAAAAAGAAAAAAAGTGAGTATTAAGTAAATAAACGTAACTCATTTCGAATAAACCATGAGGTATCAACGTAATAAAATCAAAAAATGATAACAAATAAAATAATTCACTATAACTATAATAACGTCAATATAAATTATATTCTTTTATAAAAAATGTGCACCTTACGAAAATCCACGAAAAATCTTAGGTCACCTCAAATGAATGAGCTCGCTTTCAACGTTTAGTAAACTTTTCACTTTTTCAGTGTACTTCACTAGATAAACCTTGGATGAGCGGGTGTTGAGCTTCTCATTCGCATTGAGGAACTGGCAACACCTCGCCTTTTCCAAAAATTCTACCGTCTTTAACTCCTTCACTATATCACTCTTGTTTATATTGGACGAAACTACGTTTAACTGTCTTAATAGTGTCTCTTTAGATTTTATTTTTAAAATGTTTGATAAGTCTTGTAATAACATCCAGCGCTCCGATTCTTGTCCTTGGAAGTAGTATAAATTTGGAAGCATTTGCTCGCTCACTTCGATTTCTAAATCTTGCTCCTGCTCCGGTTTATCAGGTTCAGGTACGTCGCACAACACATCATATCCCAAATCTGCAGAATCTACAGTAAAACCATTAACAAAAATAATATTGTAAGTCGTGAAAAACTCACCGAAGCAACTAGTTGGTCCATTAAAACTCCAGGCCGGAGAAGGTTTGCCTTGAAGTTCAGCGATATGTTCTTGCAGGAAGTTAACCGTCGTTTCATCAACAGCTAATTGCAATGGGGTTATTCCTGAATATGTTGCGAGGGTTGGATCAGCTCCAAACGATAATAACAGTCTTACAATTTCAACAAAACCATTTTCAGCAGCTTCATGCAGTGGCCTAAAATTTAAAAAAATAAATATTAATCTCCTACGATTTCTAAAACCAAAAATTTGTGTAGAATTAATAATAATTTAATTTATTAACGATGATAAAATCATTTATTTTATTTAGTTTTTCATAGTAAATAAGTTGTTTTAATTAATGGTAAAATAAGCAACGTTGTACAAGCTTTTTTGCATAAAAAATAAACGTTATCAGTTAAAACCTTTGCCTAAACTACTAAAAATAGCAGCAAAATTAGGGCAATTGTATTACTTTTTTTTTAATGTTATAAAAATTTGTGTACGATTTTTTTCACTTTATTCCTAATTTTTTTGACTCTTGGATAGATTCTGGAAGCCAACAAGTTGACATCGGTTGTGAATTGATTCGTTAGATATTTTCTTTCTCCTTCTTAAACACAACAAGGGTCATAAGGTGGAATTGAGACAAAACTAATGCAGCAAACAATCTACCGTTTTCGGTACTTTACAGAATTTCATCTCTGGTCTAATTTTGAAAAAACTGTTTAGGTAATTTTACTAAGGAATGTAACAAAATATATAAAAAAAAATGTGCCTTTGCATTTTTTGTTTTCGACTAAAAAAATAAAATCTGAAAAGTGACTGATTTTTTTCAGTTTTTTCCTAACTTTTTGACTCCTGGCCTGATTTAAAAAAAAAATTTATGTAGTCCTACTTAAATATAAAAAAAAAATTGCGTCCGTACATTTTTTAGTTTTCGATTAAAAAATAAAATAAGAGAGAGTGACTGATTTTTTTCACATTTTTCTTAATTTTTTGATTCCTGGTTTGATTTTGAAAAAACTTTTTATGTAGTTCTACTTAGAACTGTATACGTAACAAAATAAAAAAAAAAATGCGTCCGTACATTTTTTAGTTTTCGATTAAAAAAATTAAATATGAAACAGTGACTGATTTTTTTCACATTTTTCTTAATTTTTTGATTCCTGGTAAGATTTTGAAAAAAACTTTTTATGTAGAACGTAGTTCTACTTAGAATTGTCAACGTAACAAAATATAAAAAAATTTGCGTCCGTACATATTTTAGTTATCAATTAAAAAAATTAAATAGGAAAAAGTGACTGATTTTTTTCACATTTTTCTTAATTTTTTGATTTCTGGTTTGATTTTGAAAAAACTTTTTATGTAGTTCTACCTAGAATTGTATCCGTAACAAACTATAAAAAAATTGCGTCCGTACATTTTTTAGTTTTCGATTAAAAAAATCAAATATGAAAAAGTAACTGATTTTTTCTACACGTTTCTTAATTTTTTGATTCCTGGTTTGATTTTGAAAAAACTTTTAATATAGTTCTACTTAGAACTGTATCCGTAACAAACTATAAAAAAATTGCGTCCGTACATTTTTTAGTTTTCGATTAAAAAATCAAATATGAAAAAGTGACTGATTTTTTTCACATTTTTCTTAATTCTGTGATTCCTGGTTTGATTTTGAAAAAACTTTTTATGCAGTTCTACTTAGAACTGTATACGTAACAAAACATAAAAAAATTGCACCCGTACATTTTTTTGTATTCGATTAAAAAAATAAAATCTGAAAAAGTAACTGATTTTTTTCACACGTTTCTTAATTTTTTGATTCCTGGTTTGATTTTGAAAAAACTTTTAATGTAGTTCTACTTAGAACTGTATCCGTAACAAAATATAAAAAAATTGCTTCCGTACATATTTTAGTTTTCTATTAAAAAAAATAAATATGAAAAAGTGACTGATTTTTTTAACACGTTTCTTAATTTTTTGATTCCTGGTTTGATTTTGAAAAAACTTTTTATGTAGTTCTACCTAGAACTGTATTCGTAACAAAATATAAAAAAATTGCTTCCGTACATATTTTAGTTTTCTATTAAAAAAAATAAATATGAAAAAGTGACTGATGTTTTTTACACGTTTCTTAATTTTTTGATTCCTGGTTTGATTTTGAAAAAACTTTTAATATATTTTTACTTAGAACTGTATACGTAACAAAATATAAAAAAATTGCGTCCGTACATATTTTAGTTTTGTATTAAAAAAAATAAATATGAAAGTGACTGATTTTTTCTACACGTTTCTTAATTTTTTGATTCCTGGTTTGATTTTGAAAAAACTTTTTATGTAGTTCTACCTAGAACTGTATCCGTAACAAACTATAAAAAAATTGCGTCCGTACATTTTTTAGTTTTCGATTTAAAAAATAAAATATGAAAAAGTGACTGATTTTTTTCAAATTTTTCTTAATTTTTTGATTCCTGGTTTGATTTTGAAAAAAACTTTTAATGTAGTTCTACTTAGAACTGTATCCGTAACAAACTATAAAAAAAATTGCGTCCGTACATTTTTTAGTTTTCTATTTAAAAAATAAAACATGAAAAAGTGACTGTTTTTTTTCACATTTTTCTTTTTTGTTCCTGGTTTGATTTTGAAAAAACTTTTAATGTAGTTCTACTTAGAATTGTATAGGTAACAAAATATAAAAAAAAAATTGCGTCCGTAAATATTTTAGTTTTCGATTAAAAAAATTAAATATGAAACAGTGACTGATTTTTTTCACATTTTTCTTAATTTTTTAATTCCTGGTCTGATTTTGAAAAAAAAAAATTATGAAGTTCCACTTAGGACTGTGTCCGTAACAAAATATAAAAAAAAAATGCGTCCCTACATATTTTAGTTTTCGATTAAAAAAATAAAATCTGAAAAAGTGACTGATTTGTTTTACATTTTTCTTAATTTTTTTATTACTGGTTTGATTTTGAAAAAAAAACTTTTTATTTAGTTCTACTTAGGACTGCATCCTTAACAAAATATAAAAAAAATTGTGACCGTACATTTTGTAGTTTTCGATGAAAAAGGTAAAATCTGAAAACGTAACTGATTTTTTCAACATTTTTCTTAATTTTTGGATTCCTGGTGAGATTTTGAAAAAACTTTTTATGTAGATTAAAAAATAATATTTGATTTTTTTAATTACCTGATGCCTCCCTGTGCTGATTCACTGACATGTGCGCCATATTGCAACAAAAGCTTGGCAATATCTAGATGCCCTTTTGAACAAGCCTCGTGTAAAGGGGTGTATCCAGCATTATCCCTTGGAGAAGGGTTGCACGCCATATTTTCCAAACAATACGCTGCAATATCCTACAAAAACAATCAATTAAAACCGTTCTAAAATTTCACGGTAAAATATACTTACCGTAAAACCCAATCTGGAAGCCCTGTGAAGATGAGTTTCTCCCACCCCTTTATTAAGCACCCACATCTTAATCTCCTTTTGAATATCTTGAATTGATTCAGGGTTCGATTTAGAGGGTTGGGCGCGTTTTTTCGGTTTAACCGTGACGTCGCTTTCGAAATCTTCTTTTTTGTTCTTCTTTTTCTTCCGGATATAATCAAAACCGGAGCTGAATTTTCGACGAATCGTACGGAGTTTACTCTTCTTTTTTAGCGGATGATCTTCTTTTTTTATATCGTCTTCTTTTTTGATGATTTTGTTGCTTATCGCTTTGATGAAGATGTCGTTGAGAGATTGGTTGAATTGCGGTTTTTTCTCTATTTTGATTTCTTCTTCGAGGCAAGTGATTGGTGGTGCCGAAGCCGGCCGATCTTCCCCGAACACTTCGCGTATCGTCGCTTTTTGTTTGAGCACGCGCGTTTCTTTGCGCGTGCGCGAGTTTAGAACCACTGTAGCGAATTCATTTACCGGAGTTTGACTGAAGACGTCTTTGAAGTTATTGATGGTTTTTTTACGGAAACCTAGGATTGCCGTGTTTTTATCATCTTCTAAACTAGGCGTGGCGAGGAGTGGTGTTTCAGTTTTTGGAATTATCTTGGGTTCTTCTAGTTTTTTGATTCGTTTTTTCTTGCGCGCACCAGCGTACCGTTCTAGGAGTTTATCCGATATTGAAGATTTTAGGGATTTCACCGAAGATGATCCTTCTTCCGAATCATAATTTGTGCGTGTGATTGAAAAATTGAAGCTGCAGTTTGAGTCGATGTCGCTATCCTCGTGTTTTTTACGGTCTTCGCTGGTTATTGATTGGGGGGAAATTGGGGATGGGTCTAAATCCGGTAAAGATGTTGATAACCGTGAACAATTTGGAGGTCGAGTGACTTGTATGAGCATTCGAGGCATCCTCAAGGATTTTTTATACCGGTATAACTCCATTTCCCAACCGGGATGAAAACCGGAACCATCCCCGAACGTAGGTTTCTTCCCCGGTTTATAAATCGAAAGAGGTAACGGTTGGGGCTCCTCAATCTTCTCCACTTTAATCAATTTTGATAAAGGCGTGTCGGAATCTGAAGTGTGATCAACTTTATTAACCACCTCTTCTTCTTTAATTTCTTCTGTTATTTTAACCTCTTCTTCCGGTTCCTCAATTTTAACCGTAATAATATCTTCAATTTTCTCCTTGGTTTCGGTTTTTTTTCTTCTACCGCGCTTTTTTCCACAACCGTTCTTCAGCTGCTCCATGAAAGTATCACAAGTTTGGTTAAAAATGAGATCGAAAGGACTGACGGGGCGTTCGTTTTCGCGGTCTTCTGTTACACCGGTAAATTGTGCCGGTATAGTTTTGCGGTCTTTCCGACCTAAAACCGGTATTTCCGCTTCGTTATCGCTGTCTGGAAAATCGAAGACGCTCGTTTCTGATGAGCTTCTGATATCGCGCGGTTGTTTTAAACCTTCGTAACGGTTAAACAATTTTTTCGGTGAATTCGCTTCAATCACAACTTTATTCGCTACAATAACCGATTCTTTATTGTTATTATTATTATTAATAATTTGCGTGTTTATCACTTGGGTATTTTGGGAAGGGCCAACTTGTTTCAGTTCAGCTTTAGTGCGGATTCTTGCCGCTAAATACGCGGCTAAACCGTCTAAATCTGCGTTAGCGGTTTGCGCCTGCGCCTCTTCGCTGAAAATCACGGAATCAATCGCTTTGGGGATGTGCAATTTATAGGCGGTGCTTGGTGTGGCGGAATTTCGTTCAAGACTCGCCGCGGTAAAAGGTGATACATTTCTTCGACCCAAAATTCCCGGTTTTGGTTGTAACGGTGCTAAAACATCGGTTGATGGTTGTTGTATTTCACGGTAATTTTGCTTTAAATGTTCTTGCTCCATCTTCTTTTGCCCTTTAATTTGTAGACTATTCCTTAATAAGTTCAAAACCTTTTTCGTCGCGGTTTGTTTATTTCCCGGTTTAGCTTTAGTACCAACTTTATTTTGATATGCGTACTGATAATTGGAATGTTGCAGGTAATCACCTTCCGTTCGTGATTTCGTGTAGGACGATAACCGTTGCTCGATTTGTTTATCGATATTTTGCCTCCAAGTATCGATTTTCGCGATTTTTTCAGGTACCTCACTGCTGCCAACTGCTTCCACCGCGCGCTTGCGCTGTGATTCAAGCACCGTCCGCCGTGAAATCGCCGGAAATTCAATTCGTGGAAGACTCTCGCGTGATTCCGCCACATTTTTAGTGTTTCCATTGGGGTAATTCGGGTAATAAATACCCTGCTGCGCGGGTTTAGAATCGCGTGGCATGTTGAAGTTGGGTAAAAAATCCACTTTTGGTGCTCTCGCGCTTTGGTACTGTTGCATCATCACGCGGTAATTCCGTTCTTCAAAATCCAAAGTAGAATCAGCTGATGTTTTCACGGTTTTTACCGATAAATCGAGGGGGGATTCGCGTTTTTGCTTCGCCATTGCTGGTTTTTGCGGTAAATACGCCATAGCCTGCTTCGTTGGTACCACAACTTTTTGTTGGTAATTTTGCGGAGGAACTGGCGAGTATTGGTTTGTGTTACCGTATTTTCCGGCGTTGTAGTACTTGTAGTATTCGCTGCTTGCGTTGGCACCATTGACCGGTTGCGCCGTTCTTTGATTCGTACTCGTTGGTACCACTGGTTTATTTTGATAATTTTGCCTGTAATCGCTGGTACCACCTTGCACCACCGTGTGCGCCCTTTGATTTGTCGACGTACTCACTTGCGCACCAGGCGTACCACCTTGCTGGTGGTGGGGGTGATGGTAAAACCCACCTTGGTATCCGCTATTCCTACTATTATACATCTTATTATAATTATACTCCTGCCCTTGACTAGAAGATGGCGTCGCACCACTGTAATAACCTGCATTTTGATAATTGTACTGCCGTTGACTCGAACCGGTCGAGTGACTCGTTGTATAACTCCCATGACTCCCCACACTCGAGTGACTCGCTTGATGATTTGCATGACTCGCCGCACTCGACTGACTCAAATGATGATTCGAGTGACTCTGCGCATTTTGATGACCCGGCGCACTCGAGTGACTCACTTGGTGATTCGCATGAATCGGCGTACTAGCGTGACTCGGCACACTTGAGTGACTCACTTGGTGATTTGGGTGACTCGCCGCACTCGAGTGACTCACTTGTTGATTTGGATGACTCGGCGCACTCGAGTGACTCGCTTGTTGATTTGGATGACTCGGCGCACTCGAGTGGCTCACTTGTTGATTTGGGTGACTTTGCGCATTCGAGTGACTCACTTGATGACTCGCATGACTCGGAGCACTTGAGTGACTCACTTGGTGATTTTGATGATTCACCGCGCCAGAGTGACTCACTTGATGACTCGCATGACTCGGAGCACTTGAGTGACTCACTTGGTGATTTTGATGATTCACCGCACTAGAGTGACTCGCAAGATTCGGCGCACTTGAATGACTCACTTGTTGATTTGGGTGACTCGCCGCACTAGAGTGACTCACTTGATGATTTACATGAATCGGCGTACTCGTCTGATTCGCTTGGTGATTTGGATGAGTCGGCGCGCTCGAATGACTCACTTGATGATTCGTATGGTTTGGTACACTGGAGTGACTCGTAGGATAGGTAACTTGATTAGGTACTTCGTAGTAGCTACTCGAAGGTGGGTGCGGTTGTTGGTAGTGCACCGGGTAGGGGTAATTCTGGTGCTTTTCGTAGTAATTCTGTTGCGGTCTGTTGGTTTGTTGTTGTGTATTCATGTTGTTTTGTTCTGTGGTTTGCTGGTCCCAGTAGGGGATGGCGGAATGTTGTTCGGAGTGGACAGAACCATCATTTTCTCGTCCTGCGGGGTTCGAGGCTACAGGAAGCCCCGTGAAATACTGGCGCGCCCCCTCCAACACGTTGGAATAGGAAACATCCATGGCCTGCTATCGCATCACCTAAAAATCCAAAAAAATAATAAAATCCGCTCCAAAACGCAAGAATAGTGACTCACCTGCGCGGGTAAAGTGCGACCCATCATCTCCCTCAACTTTTTTACATCTGCAACAATAAAATGTTGAACATTAATTTAATAAACGTGGAAAATGGTGAAATTAGTTTTTAGTAGTGGATAAAAGCGTTAAAACGCGAAAACACTTCCTGCAGTGTGCTATTGATTATTCGGCCTCGCGCTGGAGTAGGTCAAACATCGCTACTAAAAATATTAAAATTGAATTAAATTGAGCAAACAAATTGGGACCTGTTTAATGAATTTATTAAATAACTCAACGTGTGCACTAATTACTTATTATTTTTATAAACAATCGAGCGTTTTTAATCAATTGGGTTAAGTGTAGTCAACAATCTTGACGAGAAATCCTCACAGCTGATTACTTGATCCATTATCCACACTCAAAAGCCGTTTTATGTAACGGAACGCGCCTAATTATTCATATTTAAATCCAATTGCACCACTTAAATTAAAAAAAAAATCAAAAATTCAATAAAAACAAAATTTATCACTTAGGTGTTACTTAAATTTAAATTGCAGAAGTTCCACTTAAAATTTAAGTCCCACTTAAAATTTAAGTCACACTTAGAAAATTGACAGAAACTCAATAAAAAAAAAATTTAGCAAATAAAAAAATTTAAGCGAAGCTTAAAATTTAAGTGATACTTATACAGGGTGTCCCATTTTAATTAATCCAGCTGAATATCTTGGAAACTAAGTGATTTCCTTAAAAATGTTTTAGACAAAAATTATAGCGTTTCGAGGGGGACATTTAACAGTACCATGGGTTTTTAATTTTTATGGTGTTTTTATGGAAAAATATTTTTTTTTAAATGGGAACCCATAATTTTTATTGTAGATTCGTAATCTTTAAACAATAATAAGCAACTTTTGGTTGAACAATTTTTTTAGAAAATTTCAATTTTTCGAGATATTCACCAAAATAATCATCAATTTTGAGATTTTCGGTTGTTTTACTAGAAAACTAAAGCTTTTAAATAAAAATCGCAAGATTTATGATAATCTTTGACCTTATCTTTAATTTTAATATTAAAAAAAATAAATTGAAAAAAAAAAAATGAAATAAATTTTAAAAACTTTTTACTGGTTTTTTTAAATCTTTACATTAATTTAAACACTTTTTGCCTTTGGGGATTTTTCTTTAAAAAAATAGTTTTTTAGAAAACCTGAATCGAAATCTCAAAATGTCTGTTAATTTTGGCGAATATCATGAAAAATTGAAATTTCTTAAAAAATATTTTAAACCAAAAGTTGCTTATTATTTTTCATGGATTGTGAATCAATAATAAAATGTATAGATTCCCATTTGAAAAAAAAATTCCCCATAAAATCCCATAAAAATTAAAAACCCATGGCTAAATTATATGTCCTCCTCGAGCCGCTACAATTTTTTTCTGAAACATTTTTTAATGAAGTTTCCAAGATATTCAGTTGGATTAATTAAAATGGGACACCCTGTATTACCAGAAATTCAATAATACGAAAATTTGCAAATTAAAAAATTGCTCAAGTTTCACTTAAAATTTAAGTGAATCTTAATTTTGAAAAATGTCTAATATTCAATAAAAAGAAAATCTGTTGTTTAAATAATTTAAGTGTCACTTAAGGTACATAAGAACCACTTAAAATTTAAGTGAAGTTATGGTCGAAAAAGTCATAAATTTTTTTAAGACCACAAAAAAAATATTATTTTAAAAACTACTCGACCGATTTTAAGTTTTAATGGCTTAATATTTACAGGGATATTTTGTCTGTAAAATTTCCTCAAAATTTCTTGAATCGAAGTAAAATTGCGCCCTTTACGCCCGAATTAGTACCAAAAATTACCCAAAATTAAACTCGTCAATTTTTAGAAATTAATTAACCCCACTTATCATAATTAGAATTTAACGTATTAAGACTTATTTAAAAGCTACTTTAATCTTCTGTAAATCAAAAAAAGATTCTTTTAGATATCTTTTTTTATTTAGAAGTTATGGCCGAAAAAGTCATAACGCTTCAAAAATCTCAATTTTACTTAAATTTTTTTAAGACTTTTAAAAAAAAAATATTATTTTAAAAACTACTCGACCGATTTTAAATTTTAAGGTCTTAATATTTACAGGAATATTTTGTATGTAAAATTTCCTCAAAATTTCTTGAATCGAAGTGAAGTTACGCCTTTTACGCCCGAATTAGTACCTAAAATTACCCAAAATTAAGCTTGTCAATTTTTAGAAATTAATTAACCCCACTTATCATAATTAGAATTTAATGCCTCGGGGTTTATTTAAAAGCTACTTTAATCTTTTTTAAATTAAAAAAAGATTTATTTTGATATCTTTTTTTATTTAGAAGTTATGGCCGAAAAAGTGACAACGCTTCAAAAATCTTGATTTTCCTTAAATTTTTTTAAGACTTTTCACAAAAAAAATAGTATTTTAAAAACTACTCGACCGATTTTAAGTTTTAATGGCTTAATATTTACAGGGATATTCTTTCTGTAAAATTTCTTCAAAATTACTTGAATCAAAGTAAAATTGCGCCCTTTACGCCTGAATTAGTACCTAAAATTACCCAAAATTAAACTCGTCAATTTTTGGAAATTAATTAACCCCACTTATCGTAATTAGAATTTAACGCACCAGGACTTATTTAAAAGCTACTTTAATCTTCTTTAAATTAAAAGAAAACATTTATTTCGATATCTTTTTTTATTTAAAAGTTATGGCCGAAAAAGTCATAACGCTTCCAAAATATCGATTTTTCTTAAATTTTTTTTAAGACTTTTCATAAAAAAATATTATTTTAAAAACTACTCCGACCGATTTTAAATTTTAATGGCTTAATATTTGCAGGGATATATTTTCTATAAGATTTTCTAAAAATTTCTTAAATTGAAGGAAAATTGCGCCCTTTACGCCCGAATTAGTACCAAAAATTACACAAAATTAAACTCGTCAATTTTTAGAAATTAATTAACTTCACTTATCATAATTAGAATTTAACGCCCCAGGGCTTATTTAAAAACTACTTAAATCTTCTTTAATTTAAAAAAAGATTCATTTTGATATCTTGTTTTATTCTCACGTTATGATGGAAAAAGTATTATACTAAAAAATCATGATTTTTTACAAAAATCTACTTATTTTATTAATAAAATTTTTTTAAAAACCACTTGCCTTAAAATTTACAGGAATAATTCTTCGATTAGGTTTAACCTAAAATAATTAAATTAAAATAAAAATACTTCCTTCGAAGCCCGATTTTGTACCCAAAACTTTACGATTTTTTTATGAAAAATATAATTGACCGATTTTTAAAAAATATTTTTTAAATAATACCTATTAAATTAATACACCTTGTATAAAAATTGCTCACATTTAAAGTTTTTGATTAAAAAAATTAAATTGAAACAAACAAAATTTTGAGTCCTGAAAAAATTCACAATTATTTTTGGAATTTTAGGGAATAAAAAACACACCAAATAAAACATATTAAAAATTATAATAAATTAAATATTATACTTGATTATTTTAGGCCCAATAATTTGCTATTTTAAAAAATATCCAACTTTTTTTAAATTTTCAAGTTTAATCGTTTATAAAAATTAATGCATTTTGAATACACGTATATTTTATGCATCATAATGTAGCCTATTAAATCAGCTTTAAAATAAAAAAATATTTTTTTTTAAACCTTTTGTCGTTTTGAAATTATAAAAGAAAAAGTACCAACGCGTTTTTTTTTCATGTAAAAATGTAGATAATCACTAAAATATTAATATTTCAAAAACTATTAAGTCGATTTTAAAATTTAATAGCTTAAAATTTTTAAGTGTCACTTAAATTTGAAAATTATCAGAAATTCGTTGGAAAATCCATTGCACAAGTTCCACTTAAAATTTAGGTGGCTAATAAATTTGAAAAATGTCAGAAATTCAATAAAAGAAAATCTGTTACTTAAAAAAATTAAGTTCTACTTAAAATTTAAGTGACACTTAAAAAATATATAAAAAAGTCAATAAAAAGAAAATTCAGCAATTAAAAATTTTAAGTGTCCATTTTAAATTTAGGTGAAATTGAAAAATGAATGATGATTTTGTAAAATGATGCGATGGTGTTTGTATTAGGTGCCCTGGTCGGTTTAAAAATGACTTGAACTTAAGTCAACTTTTTGTGGTTTAAAAATAGGCGAGTTGGAGTAATTCCAAGTTGAAAATTTTCGGCTTTAATTTTAGTTATTGTAAAAATGTAGTTATTTTTTGTGGAATAATAATGGGGTTAATGCGAAAATAGTAGCGTCGTTCTAAAAATAGCGACGTAGGTGTTATTTTTGAAACAACTAAATTTAAATAGGATTGCGTACGATCATGCAATGTTGTCAATTAGACGAGGAGTAATTCAAGGCCGGCTTCGCTTTTTTTATCAATAAGTAAATAATAAAGGTCGCGATTTTCCAGCCGAGATACGAACCCATTTAACAAGTTCAATGTCCGAGTTCATTATACTTGAAATAAACGAGCTCAAATTTTTGTGATCAATGATCACGTTTAACTTTCTTACCACTTTGCGTTATTATTGATTTCTCCCCCACGAATAGGGATGAAAACGACGAGAAATTTTCTTTCATTTCACAACTAAAAATACAACTAAATTTACAAAAAAAAATCCACAAAATGTACAAACAATAAAAACTGAAGATTTTACACACATTTTAATAAAAAAATTTTTGGGAAATTATTTTATGCTTTAATTGTAAAAACCTAAAAATTTCGTATTTTTGGTCAAAAAAAATTAGTTCTACGCGTCGCATATTTAACCAAATTCATTTTTTTAATATTTACTATTAAAACAGTAATTTCTACAAATTTTAAGCTATTAAATATTAAAATCGGCTTAATAGTTTTTGAAATATTATTTTTTTAGTGATTATCTACATTTTTATATAAAAAAACGCGTTGGTACTTTTTCTGTTGTAATTTTAAAACGACAAGAGGTTTTAAAACGATTATTTTTTTATTTTAAAGCTGATTTAATAAGCTAAATTATTATGTATAAAGTATACGTATTTCCAAAAAACATTAATTTTTATAAACGATTAAACTTGAAAATAAAAAAAAAGTTGGATATTTTTAAAAATAGCAATTTATTGGGCCAAAAATAATCAAGTAAAGTATTTAATTTATTATAATTTTTAATATATTTTATTTGAAGTGTTTTTTTCTCTAAAATTCCAAAAATAATTGTGGGTTTTTTCAGGCCTCAAAATTTTGTTTATGTTTCAATTTAATTTTTTTAATTAAAAACTGTAAATGTGAGCAAGTTGAAATTTTTATACAAAGTGGATTAATTTAATAGGTGTTATTTAAAAAATATTTAATAAAAATCGGACAATTATATTTTTCATAAAAAAATTGTAAACTTTTGGGTACAAAATCGGGCTTCGAAAGAACCGGGCTGAAGTTATATTTAAATGCATTCATTTTTACATTCATATTTTTTTTTAGAAAAAAAAATGTAAGGGCTCAATTTTTTTATATTTTGTTACAAATACAGTCCTAAGTAAAATTACATAAAAAGTTTTTTTCAAAATCAGACAAGGAGTCAAAATATTTAAAAAAGAATGAAAATAATCAGTCACTTTTTCAGATTTTTTTTAATTTCTTGACTCCTGGTCTGATTTGAAAAAAAGTTTTTATGCCGTTTTACTAAGGATTGTATTTTTAACAAAATATAAAAAAATTGAAACCTTACATTTTTTGTTTTCGATAAAAAAAATAAAATCTGAAAAAGTGCCTGATTATTTTCATTCTTTTTTAAATATTTTGACTCCTGGTCTGATTAAAAAAAAAACTTTTTATGCAGTTATATTAAAGATTGTATCTGTAACAAAATATAAAAAAATTGAGCCCTTACATTTTTTTGTTTTCGATAAAAAAAATAAAATCTGAAAAAGTGCCTGATTATTTTCATTCTTTTTTAAATTTTTTGACTCATGATCTGATTTTGAATAAACTTTTTATGTAGTTTTACTAAAGACTGTATCTGTAACAAAATATAAAAAAATTGAGCCCTTACATTTTTTTGTTTTCGATAAAAAACATAAAATCTGAAAAAGTGACTATTTTCTTAATATTTTTTTAATTTCTTGACTCCTGGTCTGATTTAAAAAAAACTTTTTATGCAGTTATATTAAAGACTGTATTTGTAACAAAATATAAAAAAATTGAGCCCTTACAATTTTTTGTTTTTGATAAAAAAAATAAAATCTGAAAAAGTGACTATTTTTTTAATTTCTTGATTCCTGGTTTGATTTGAAAAATAACTTTTTATGTCATTTTACTAACGACTGTATTTTTAACAAAATATAAAAAAAACTGAGCCCTTACATTTTTTTGTTTTCGGTAAAAAAAATAAAATCTGAAAAAGTGCCTGATTATTTTCATTCTTTTTTAAATATTTTGATTCCTGGTCTGATTTAAAAAAAACTTTTTATGCAGTTTTACTAAAGACTGTATCTGTAACAAAATATAAAAAAATTGAGCCCTTACATTTTTTTGTTTTCGATTAAAAAAATTAAATGTGAAAAAGTGACTGATTATTTTTATTCTTTTTTAAATTTTTTGACTCATGGGCTGATTTTGAAACAACTTTTTATGTAGTTTTACTAAGGACTGTATTTGTAACAAAATATAAAAAAATGAGCCCTCACATTTTTTTTTCTAAAAAAAATTGAGTAAAAATGAATGCATTTAAATGTAACTTCAGCCCGGTTTCGAAGGAAGAATTTTTATTTTAATTTAATTATTTTTGGTTAAATCTAATTGAAGAATTATTCTTATAAATTTTAAGGCAAGTGGTTTTAAAAAAATATTTTCAATAAAATTTGTAAAAATTTTAAAGTAGATTTTTGTAAAAAATCATGATTTTTTAGTATAATACTTTTTCGGTCATAACATGGGAATAAAACAAGATATCAAAATGAATCTTTTTTTAATTTAAAGAAGATTAAAGTAGCTTTTAAATAAGTCCTGGAGTGTTAAATTCTAATTATGATAAGTGGGGTTAATTAATTTCCAAAAATTGAAGAGCTTAATTTTGTTTAATTTTATGCGAGATTTTATGTACTAATTCAGGCATAAAGGGCGCAACTTTACTTCGATTCAAGTAATTTTGAGGAAATTTTATAGAAAAAATATCTCTATAAATATTAAGTCATTAAAATCTTAAAATCGATCGAGTAGTTTTTAAAATAATATTTTCTTTTGTGAAGTCTTAAAAAAATTTAAGGAAAATCGAGATTTTTGAAGCGCTATCACTTTTTCGGTCATAACTTTTAAATAAAAAAAGATATCTAAATGAATATTTTTTTAATTTAAAGAAGATTAAAGTAGCTTTTAAATAAGTCCTGGTGCGTTAAATTCTAATTATGGTAAGTGGGGTTAATTAATTTCCAAAAATTGGGGAGTTTAATTTTGGGTAATTTTAGGAACTAATTTGGGCATAAAAGACGCAACTTGACTTCGATTCAAGTAATTTTGAGGAAATTTTATAGAAAAAATATCCCTGTAAATATTAAGCCATTAAAACTTAAAATCGGTCGAGTAGT
This sequence comes from Stenus bimaculatus, assembly GCA_963971135.1. NCBI lineage: Eukaryota > Metazoa > Arthropoda > Insecta > Coleoptera > Staphylinidae > Stenus > Stenus bimaculatus. Next base: position 22,168,489 of record OZ020186.1, read on the forward strand.
TTTTAAATTAATATTTTTTTGTTAAAAGTCAAAAAAATTAAGGAAAGTCGAGGTTTTTGAAGCGTTATCACTTTTTCGGCCATAACTTGTAAATAAAAAAAGATATTTAAATGAATCTTTTTTTAATTTAAAGAAGATTAAAGTAGCCTTTAAATAAGTCCTCGTGCGTTAAATTCGAATTATGGTAAGTGGACTTAATTAATTTCCAAAAATTGAAGAGTTTTATTTTGGGTAATTTTGCATATTAATTAGGCGCAATTTTGAAAAAATCTTATAGAAGAAATATTTCTGTAAATTTTAAGCCATTAAAACTTAAAATCGGTCGAGTAGTTTTTGAAATATATTTTTTTTGTGAAAGGTCTAAAAAATTTAAGGAATAAATTTGTCGGTCATAATTCTAGTTGAATTTCTTGACAACTATAAATACACGATAACTGATAACGTTTAATTAGAAAGAAATATTATCAGTAGTTTGTTTATTCATGATTATTCATAATTTTGCCAACAGAAAACGAAAACAAAGTTGGTAAATTATGAATTTCGTAAAGCATGAACGGGTTCTAGAAGAAGAAAGAGAAAATATGGTGTGATTATGTTTGGAACGGCACGAAGAATTGAAGAACCCGTTTCATGGCCTACTTTTTGAAGTAGAAGCCAACTGTAGAAGAGTTGAGCCTCGACTTGCATAATTTTACTCTAAATTACAGTTAAATCCACAAAAATTCACCTTTAAATAAATGCTATCGATTATCAAGATGCGAAAACACGATCATCACTAACAACGATAATAACCTTGAGCTACATGCACAAAATTGTCATTTCAATTATTGAAATATCAAAATCGAAATTTTAATTAGAACGCGACACGTTGTTATTTTTACCACGAATTTTTGATACGCGTCCAATTATTTTATTTACAATTTGTTTACGGGTTTTCGACCCACTTACTATAAAAATTTTCATTCATTTGTACGAAATAAAGAGTAAACCTAATTATGACGTCATGTATCGCGCGTACTTTGAAATATAAAAATGAACTTCATCATATCCGGTGTAAGGTGTTTAATGTAAACAATCCTGCCATTTGTTGTGTCTTTAAAAGTTTGGTGTGGGTTTGTGATTATTTTAACAAGAAACGTGATACAAGCTTTTGTTTTTGTGCCTCGAGAAAATAAACAGTAAAATAGTTTATTCCAAAGTTTGAGTCGCGTCTAAAACGGCTCGAATTGCTTTTTATTTCTCCTTGGTTTCTTGTTATTAACATGCCAAGGTCTTTAACTTACATAATGACGGCTCGCCTTCTAATTAGTAATTAGGGATGACTGCAACACGATTTTGAATTACATTAACTGCAAGTTTTAAAACCAACTCCTTAAACACTTAAAATGTCTATTTATCCCGAAATTAACAAAAAAAAAACAGTATTTTTTAAGAAAAACTTGGAATTAACTATACTTATCATAATCAGAACTTAACGCTACATGATTTAATTAAAAGCTACTTTAATCTTCTTTAAAATAAAAAAAGGTTAATTTTGATATCTTTTTTTGTTTAAAAGTTATGGCTAAAAAAGTGATCAAGCTTCAAAAAGCTCAATTTAGTTTAATTTTTTTACAAAAAATTGATATTTTAAAAACTACACGGCCGATTTTAACTTTTAAGAGTTCAAAATTTTCAGGAACACTTTTTCTGTAAGATTTCCTCAAAATTATATGAATCGGAGTAAAATTGTGCGCTTTATAGCAGGATTAGTACGTAAAATTATCCAAAATTAAACTTGTCAATTTTTGAAAAATAATTAACCGCACTTATCATAATTAGAATTTAATGTACCAAGACTTATTTAAAAGCTTCTTTAATCTTCTTTAAACTAAAAAAAGATTCATTTTGATATCTTTGCTTATTTAGAAGTTATGGCCGAAAAAGTGATAAGTTTCAAAAATCTCGATTTTCCTAAAATTTTTTAAGACTTTTTATAAAAAAATATTACATTAAAAACTACTCGGTCGATTTTAAATTTTAATGACTTCATATTTACAGGGATATATTTTCTATACAATTTACTCAAAACTACTAGAATCGAAGTAAAATTGCGCCTTTTACGCCCGATTTAGTACTAAAAATTACACAAAATTAAACTCGTCAATTTTTGGAAATTAATTAACCCCACTTAGCATAATTAGAATTTACCGCACCAGAACTTATTAAAAAGCTACTTTAAACTTCTTTAAATTAAAAAAAGATTTATTTTAATATCTTTTTTTATTTAGAAGTTATGACAGAAAAAGTGATAACGCTTCAAAAATATCGATTTTCTTTAAATTTTTTTTAAGACTTTTCACAAAAAAAATATTATTTTAAAAACTACTCGACCGATTTTAAGTTTTAAGGGCTTAATATTTACAGGGATATTTTTTCTGTCAAATTTTCTCAAAATTACTTGAATCGAATCGAAAATTGCGCCCTTTACGCCCGAATTAATAGCTAAAATTATCCAAAATTAAACTCGTCAATTTTTGGAAATTAATTAACCCCACTTATTATAATTAGAATTTAATGCACAAGGATATATTTAAAAGCTACTTTAATTTTCTTTAAATTGGAAAAAGATTCATTTTGATATTTTTTTTCATTTAAAAGTTATGGCCGAAAAAGTGATAACGCTTTAAAAATTTCGATTTTATTTAAATTTTTTTAAGACTTTTCACAAAAAAATTATTTTTTTAAAAACTACTCGACCGATTTTAAATTTTAATAGCTTAAAATTTGCAGGGATATATTTTGTGTAAAATTTCCTAAAAATTACTTAAATCGAAATAAGGTTGCGCCCTTTACGCCCGAATTAGTACCCAAAATTAAACTCGTCAATTTTTGGAAATTAATTAACTCCATTTACCATAATTAGAATTTAATGCCCCGGGGCTTATTTAAAAGCTATTTTAATTTTCTTTAAATTAAAAAAATATTTCTGTCGATATCTTTTTTTATTTAAAAGTTATCTGCGAAAAAGTAATAAGGCTCCAAAAAGCTCAATTTTTCCATTTTCTTAGATTTTTTACAAACAAATTATTATTTAAAAAAGTACTCGACCAATTTGTAATTTTAATAGCTTAAAATTTATAGGGATATAGTTTCTATAAGATTTTCTCAAAATTACTTAAATCGGAGTAAAATTGCGCCTTTTAAAGCTGAATTAATACGTAAAATTAAACTCGTCAATTTTTAAAAATTAATTAACTGTACTTACCATAATTAGAATTTAACGCACTAGGACTTATTTAAAAGCTACTTTAATTTTCTTTAAATTAAAAAAAGATTCATTTTGATATCTTTTTTTATTTAGAAGTTATGGGCGAAAAAGTGATAACGCTTCAAATATCTCGATATTCCTTAATTTTTTTTAAGACTTCACAAAAAAAATATTATTTTAAAAATTACTCGACCGATTTTAAGTTTTAATGGTTAAATATTTACAGGGATATTTTTTCTATAAGATTTCTTCAAAATTACTTGAATCAAAGTAAAAAGTTGCGCCATTTATGTCCGAATTAGTACCTAAAATTACTTAAAATTAAACTCATCAATTTTTGGTAATTAATTAATCCTATTTATCATAATTAGAATTTAATGCACCAGAGCTTATTTAAAAGCCAGTTTCATCTTCTTTAAACTAAAAAAAGATGTATTTTGATATCTTTTTTTATTTAGAAGTTATGGCCGAAAAAGTGATAACACTTCAAAAATCTTTAAATTTTTTTAAATCTTCACAAAAAAAATATTATTTTAAAAACTATTCAACCGATTTTAAGTTTTAATGGTTTAATTTTTTATAGGGATATTTTTTCTATAAAATTTCTTCAAAATTACTTGAATCGTAGTAGAATTGCGCCCTTTATGCCTGAATTAGTACATAAAATCTCGCATAAAATTACACGAAATTAAGCTCGTCAAATTTTTGGAAATTAATTAACCCCACTTATCATAATTAAAATTTAACATATCAGGACTTATTTAAAAGCTACTTTAATCTTCCTTAAATTAAAAAAAGATTCATTTTGATATCTTTTTTTATTTAGAAGTTATGACCGAAAAAGTGATAACACTTAAAAAATCCCGATTTTCGTTAAATTTTTTTAAAACTTGACAAAAAAAATATTATTTTAAAAACTACTCGATCCATTTTAAGTTTTAATGGCCTAATATTTGCAGGGATATATTTTCTATAAGATTTTCTAAAAATTTCTTAAATTGAAGGAAAATTGCGCCCTTTATGCCTGAATTAGTACATAAAATTACACAAAATTAAGCTCGTCAAATTATTGGAAATCAATTAACCCCACTTATCATAATTAAAATTTAACATACCAGGACTTATTTAAAAGCTAATTTAATCTTCCTTAAATTAAAAAAAGATTCATTTTGATATCTTTTTTTAATTAGAAGTTATGGCCGAAAAAGTGATAACGTTTCAAAAATCTCGATTTTTCTTAAATTTTTTTAAGACTTCACAAAAAAAATATTTTTTTAAAAACTACTCCACCGATTATAAGTTTTAATGGCTTAATAGTTGCAAGGATATATTTTCCATAAAATTTTCTAAAAATTTCTTAAATTGAAGGAAAATTGCGCCCTTTACGTCCGAATTAGTACCAAAAATTAAACTCCCCAATTTTTGGAAATTAATTAACCCCACTTACCATAATTAAAATTTAACGCACCAAGACTTATTTAAAAGCTACTTTAATCTTCTTTAAATTAAAAAAAGATTCATTTTGATATCTTTTTTTATTTACAAGTTATGGACGAAAAAGTCATAACGCTTCAAAAATCGATTTTTCTTAAATTTTTTTAAGACCACAAAAAAAATATTATTTTAAAAACTACTCGACTGATTTGAAGTTTTAATAGCTTCATATTTACAGAGATATTTTTTCTGTAAAATTAGTTGAATCGAAATAAAGTTGCGCCCTTTACGCCCGAATTAGTACCTAAAATTACCCAAAATTAAACTCGCCAATTTTTGGAAATTAATTAACCCCACCTATCATAATTAGAATTTAACGCCTCGGGACTTATTTAAAACCTACTTTAATCTTCTTTAATTTAAAAAAGCATTCATTTTGATATCTTGCTTTATTTTCAAGTTATGACCGATAAAGCAACATACTTAAAAAATTTTACAAAAAAAAAATAAATTAAATACTTGATTTTTTTAGGCCCAAATAATTTTATAGGAAATTTCAATTTTTAAAAATATCCAATTTTTTAAAATTTTCAAATTTAATCGTTGATAAAAAATAATTTATATTGAATAAACGTATACTTTATACATAATAATTTAGCCTATTAAATCAGCTTTAAAATAAAAAAATTAATCATTTTAAAACCTCTTTTCGTTTTGAAGTTACAACAAAAAAAAACCCACGCGTTTTTCCACCAAACTTTTTGATTACACCTAAAAAAAAATACTTGAAAAACTAAACGTAATATTTAATAACTTAAAATTTGTAATAAAACCGCTTTTATAAGGAAACAACAACAAAAATGTAATCGGATTAAAAAAAAACGCCGATAATCGCTAAATAATTAATATTTCAAAAACCTATTTTAAATTTAATAGGTGAAAATTTGTAGAATTACTGTTTGTATTTTTTTGAGGAAAATTAAGAATTTTTTGTTTTTAAAATGAAATGAGAAGCTTGTTATTTTTTTGTTGATAAAATGATAAAAATAAACGCAAAGACGTTTTGGGTTGCATGTGTTGGTGTTTGTAACTGCGCATTGCAAACCGCGCCTACGTTCGATAACGGAACAGCTACTGATAATGATGAATGATAACAACTTACAAAACTATCTTCAACTGGAATAATTCCAAAAATTGGAGCAATTATTTGAGGACAAAAGAAAGGTTAAAACGTAACGCACAATGGATGAAACTGTGTTGCATCTTGCGTCATAAAATCATAAAATGTGGTGCACCGGTCTCCTTTTCAATGCCTTCAGTCATTTCAGGCCTCTTTTCACTTTAGCTCTTGTGATTTGTGAATAGATGGGATTGAGCAGGTAGTTTGCACCGCACTGCTTTTGCTTGTTTAGTGCTGCACTGACCCCAATAATAAAAGCCTCGACTGTCACCTTGGGCTAAATAATCACCTCACGCCAGATTAAACCATTTAACGCACGCTGGATTATCTTTAATCCCCTCAAAAAAAAACCAAAAATATTATTACCATTTTCACTAAAATTTTGCAGAAAATTTATTTATAATATTAACACCTATGGAAGAAACATTAGTCTAAAACATTGTTTTAGTCATAATTTCATTAAAAAACCACCTGGTGCTTGCTAAATTTTGAGATATATGGAAGAAACATTGGTCTAAATTATAAATTTTGATAAATTCGATTAAAAAACCACCTGGGGCTCGCTAAATTTAAATTTCTATGGAAGAAACGTTGGTGTAAAATATTGTTTAGGTCGTAATTTTAGTAAATTTGAGTAAAAAAACACCTGGTGCTCGTTATTTTTGAAAAAGCCTTGGAGGAATTTGTTTATCTTCTCATTTTTTTCGGGTTTTTCCGATGGTACGTCTACCTGGATCGGTGTTTCCCAGTTTGTGGTGCGAGCGAAACCCGTTTTCGTGTATGAATGTGTGTGTAAGTGAAATAGACCTTAAATTACCTGCCGTGAAAAGGTCAACTTTGTGCTTTTATGCGCGCGGCCGTTGAATTACAAACAGGTAGACGAGAATCCCGGCTCGGATTTTTTTACAATTATCAAGAATTTTGTTGCGACGCCCTCGCAACGCAACTTTTGATCGGCACGATGAGCGATAAGAAGGTCAAGGCTTTTATTGTGATGCAAATTGCGAGCAAAAAGCCACTTTCTAAAGAGAGTAAAAGAGTTGAGACCTTGCTTCAACGCGAGAAAGTTTTACGCAACAATTTTGTGAAACTCCACTTGAAAAAGTAAGCTCGGCAATACAATTTTGAATTTTGGTGGAGCAATCAGGAAGAGTAAGGCCTTTGCGTCGCGACGCCACAGGCCGAGCGTAGCGCCCAAATAATCAATATACAAGAGCGCCCTCGGCGCTTTTCCACGCACGTGGGGCCCTATTTTTTATTTCCCGCCTCAACTCCACGAATTTCATTCTATACCCGACACTCTCACCCTTTATATAAAAAAAAACAACATTCTCCAACTCAAAATTCAAAATTATAAATAAATCTAGAAAATTGTAATTTACAAAATTGTTAATAACTTTTTTATTTTTATAAATATTTTTATGAAATTTTGTAGACTTGTTTATGATACTCCAATTTATCAATTTTACCAAAAAACTCCAAAAAAAACCTGAAAAAATCGTTGATTTTGTGAGTTTTCCCTCGATTTTTTCTATATTTTAGTGACTTGACTTAAAAGATTGTTAATAACTTTTTTATTGTTGCAGCTATTTTTATAAAATTTTGTGCATGTATTTATAATAGGACTACTTAAAAATGGTAAAATTTTTGTCAACAAATTTCAATGGAAACATGGGAAAATTCATGATTTTATAAATTATTTCGTATTTCAGTCATTAATATTTTTGAAACTTGAGTTACGAAATTATTAATAACTTTTTTATTTTTATAAATATTTTTACAAAATTTTGTACACTTGTTTATAATACTCCAGTTTATCAGTTTCGCCAGAAAATTCCAATAGAAACCTGAAGAAATTGTTGATTTTGTAAGTTTTTCCATCGGTTTTTCCTATATTTTAGTGACTTGACTTCAAAGATTGTTAATAACTTTTTTATTGTTACAGCTATTTTTATAAAATTTTGTAAATGTATTCATGATACTATTACTTAATAATAGTAAAATTTTTGTCAAAAAATTCCTATGAAAAAACGGGAAAATTCATAATTGAATAAATTATTTCATATTTCATTCATTAATATTTTTGGAACTTGAGTTACGAAATTGTTAATAACTTTTTTATTTTTTATAAATATTTTTAAAAAAATTTGTGCAATTATTTATGATACTCCAATTTATCATTTTCACCGGAAAACTCCAATAGAAATCGTTAATTTTGTGAGTTTTTCCCTCGATTTTTCCTATATTTTAGTAACTCGACTAAAAAGATTGTTAATAACTTTTATATTATTGCAACTATTTTTATAAAATTTTATACATGTATTCATGATACTACTACTTAAAAATTATAAAAATTTTGTCAGAAAATTCCGATAGAAACACGGGAAAATTCATGATTTAATAAATTATTTCATATTTCATTCATTATTTTAGAAACTTGAATTACGAAATTGTTAATAACTTTTTTATTTTTATAAATATTTTTACAAAATTTTATACACTTGTTTATGATACTCCAATTTATTAATTTCGCCGGAAAATTCTAATGGAAGCCTGAAAAAATCGTTGATTTTGTGAATTTTTCCCTAGGTTTTTTTCTATATTTTAGTAACTTGACTTAAAAGATTGTTAATAACTTTTTTATTGTTGCAAATATTTTTATAAAATTTTCTACATGCATTCATGATACTACTAGTTAAAAATGATAAAAATTTTGTCGGAAAATTCCGATGGAAACACGAGGAAAATTCATGATTTTATAAATTATTTAGTATTTCATTCATTAATATTTTTAGAACTTGAATTACGAAATTGTTAATAGCTTTTTTATTTTTATAAATATTTTTACAAAAATCTTTTACACTTGTTTATGATACTGCAATTTATCAGTTTCATCGGAAAACTACAATAAAAACCTGAAAATCGTTGATTTTTTGAGTTTTCCCTCGATTTTTTTCTATATTTTATTAACTTGACTTAAAAAATTGTTAATAACTTTTTTATTGTTGCAGGTATTTTTATAAAATTTTGTACATGTATTCATAATACTACTACTTAAAAATGGTAAAATTTTTGTCAAAAAACTCCTATAGAAAAACGGGTAAATTCATGATTTAATAAATTATTTCATTCATTAATATTTTAGGAACTTGAATTACGAAATTGTTAATAACTTTTTTATTTTTATAAATATTTTTACAAAATTTTATACGCTTGTTTATGATACTCCAATTTATCAATTTTGTCAAAAAACTCCAATAAAAACCTGAAAAAATCGTTGAGTTTTGTGAGTTTTCCCTCGGTTTTTTCTATATTTTAGTGACTTGACTTAAAAGATTATTAATAACTTTTTATTATTGTTAATATTTTTATAAAATTTTACAAGTGTATTCATTATAATACTATTTAATAACGGTAAAATTTTTGTCGAAAATTTCCAATGGAAACTTGGGAAAATTCATGATTTTCTAAATTATTTCGTATTTTAATCATTATTTTTTAGTTTCCTATTTCATTCATTAATATTTTTAGAACTTGAGTTACGAAATTGTTAATAACTTTTTTATTTTTATAACTATTTTTACAAAATTTTGAACACTTATTTATGATACTCCAATTTATTAATTTCACCGGAAAATTCTAATAAAAGCCTGAAAATATCGTTGATTTTGTGAATTTTTCCCCCGATTTTTCCTATGTTTTAGTGACTTTACTTAAAAGATTGTTAATAACTTTTTTATTGTTGCAACTATTTTTATAAAATTTTGTACATGTATTCATGATACTATTACTTAAACATGATAAAATTTTTGTCGGAAAATTCCGATGGAAACACGGGAAAATTCATGATTTTATAAATTATTTCCTATTTCATTCTCATTAATATTTTTGGAACTTCATTTAAGAAATTATTAATAACTTTTTTATTTTTATAAATATTTTTACAAAATTTTGTACACTTGTTTATGATACTCCAATTTATCAGTTTCACTGAAAAACCCTAATGGAAACCTGAAAAAATCAATGATTTTGTGAGTTTTTCCTATATTTTAATGATTTGACTTAAAAGATTGTTAATAACTTTTTTATTGTTGCAGCTATTTTTATAAAATTTTCTACATGTATTCATGATACTACTACTTAAAAATTATAAAATTTTTATCGGAAAATTCCGATTAAAACACGGGTAAATTCATAATTTAATAAATTATTTCATATTTCATTCTTTAATATTTTTGAAACTTGAATTACGAAATTATTAATAACTTTTTTAATTTTATAAATATTTTTACAAAATTTTGTACGTTTGTTTATAATACTCCAATGATAAATTGGAGTATTATAAACATAAAATCATAAAATCATAAAATTTTCGCCAGAAATTATCAAGAAAAACCTAAGCAAATCGTCGATTTTCTAAGTTTTTCCCATTTTTTAGTGACTTGAATTATTACAAAATTATTAATAACTTTTTTATTATTGTTAATATTTTTAAAAAATTTTACATAAATATGTATTCATAATAATACTACGTAATAACATTAAAATTTTTGTCAAAAAATTCCAATGGAAACTTGGAAAAATTCATAATTTCATAAATTATTTCGTATTTTAATTATTTTTGAGTTATAAAATTGTTAATAACTTTTTCATTTTTATAAATATTTTCACAAAATTGTGTATAATTGTTTATGATACTCCAATTTATCATTCGTAAAATTTTCGCCGAAAAATTTCAAGAAAATCCTGAGAAAATCGTTGATTTTATGAGTTTTTTTCCCATTTTTTAGTGGTTTGAATTACAAAATTATTAATAACTTTTTTATTATTGTTAATATTTTTATAAAATTTTACAAATGTATTCATTATAATACTATTTAGTAACGGTAAAATTTTTGTCGGAAAATTCCAATGGAAACAGGTGAAAACTCATAATTTTCTAAATTATTTCGTATTTTAATCATTATTTTTCAGTTATAAAATCCCTAATAACTTCTTTATTTTTATAAATATTATTACAAAATTTCGTACATTTGTTTATGATACTCCAATTTATCATTCGTAAAAATTTCGCCAGAAAATTCAAAGAAAAACCTGAAGAAATCGTAGATTTTATGAGTTATTCCAAACTTTTTTATTATTTTATAATTTTTTATCGACTTGAATTACAAAATTACAAGATTTAAACTTAAAATTTTCAAATTAAATAAAAAAAATTAAAAAAAACGATTATAAATGTAAAAAGGAATCTGTAAAATTAAAAAGAAAACTGTAAAAATTTAGAAAACTGTAATAATTTTAATAAAACAAAAAAAATATAAAAATTAATGACTTAAAATATTATTTTAATTATAAATTCATTACTAAACTGTAATTAATTAAATTTTAAATCAAAAAAAGCTTAAAATTCAATAATCAAAAATATTGCTTTTCTAGCTGTCATTTTTTTGACAGTTCTGTCATTGTAATTTTTTTATAATAATAATTAAACCGATTAAACTAAATAATTACAATAAAACTGCGATTTAAAATTTAATCTTGCTTTAATTTAATAGCGGTTTAATTTATTTAAATATAAATTAATTAATTAAACAATTAAAATGTAATGTAGGTAAAAAAGTGACCTGTAATTGACGTCATTGTTGATCGCTAGTCATTACCGCGTGATTTATCGTTTAATTAATTATTAATTGTTATTTAATGGTGTAAAACAAAACGTTACGACTTACGACTTAATTTATAAACAATAACTCGACATAAATTTTTTAATAAAAATATTATAACCTGCGTTTTCGTATGATGAGTGATGATAAATAAGCAAGGTCAGGTTTTATAATTATTTCAATATTCAATACTTACATTATCGTAAAATATCCTTGTAATTACGACAAGTAATTATGTTTTAGTGAGATAAGTAATCCAAAAAAAGTTGCACACACTCACTTGTTTTTTATTGTTGATTTATAGATTTACACACGCACTTTTTGTTATTATTGTCGCACTTGTTTGTGATGTATTTTTAGTGGGAATAACGTTGGTTTAGGCGAGTTCAAAAATAGGCTACTCGAGAGGCTGGAGTTCTAGCAAGAATTCTCCCAATTGTTTTCTCGTGCTCGCTAAAACTCACAAGTGTAAAAATAGCACAACAGCTACGTGGCACAAAGATGTTTCATTCGAATCACACGCCGAATTAGCGGCCAAACATCGTTACAACACAAAGACTTTATCGCAAAGTAAACACTAAACACACTGGCGCACTATTCGCGTTCACACTACGCGCTTCCAGGGGGTCGAAACGTCGCTCAAGTAGGCGAGTTGATCGTCGATTGTTTCGCCAAAATTAACGAAAGTGGGACGCGGAACGGTTCTTTTCTCGGCTGCTGCAACGAAGGCGCGGCTCCACTTTTCACCAAGGAACGGACTTTGCGGCCATCCGCCAACTACGATCGCACAGAATGAGTCAAAAAAACACCACCGTTGCCAAAGCACACTAAAAACCCCACCACTTTACTCCGCAACCCGAACACACACACCAAATTCACATTTTATACCAAGCAACACACATCACAGCAACATGCATCGTGCTGCCACCTATCAACGAGAAATTAAAAATTTGCTTTTATTATTTAATAAATTATAATTATAAAAATGATCAATATAATTATTACAATTTAAAAAAAAAATTATACAAAAAAATTGTACAGGGTGAGCTAAAATGATTGTGGTTTGATATGTAGGCAACCAAATACGCAGGTTTGTACAAAATTATTTTCCAAAATCTCAAATTTCACAGCAAATATCAAATATTGAAAACGTTTTTCTTCATTTTCGAGGCAGATGCTAACACAAAACAAAGATTTGCGCAAATTAATTTTAATAAAAACCGACGTTTATGAAATAGAAGGCACAATAACGAAATTCAAAAATCTGAAGTTTTGACACAACGGTAAAAATTACAACTACGCATGTAACTAAACTTACAGCTTTTTAAGTTGGCGAAATTAGTTACGCAACCAACTTACAAAAAAACAATTCTTTCTTTTTTTTTATTAAATTAGTTTTTTTTTAAATTAAAACTATAGATTAAGGTCTTAGGTCATCACGAAGATCACTAATTGCCTCTTGCGATTTTTCTCAATACATTTAATTTATCACTTGAAATTTTATCAACTAGAACGTTAAATCATAAAACTATATTAATTTGGGGATACAACCAATACAAAAAATTATGATTAAAATTAACAAGATTATTAATTTAGTCAGGCAACTAAACTTACAGCAATTTAAGTTGCCTATATTTTCACGCGCTTTGGGCTTCCACCTATCAACTCTTAATTTATTATTTTATTAATTATAATTATAAAAATTACTTGTATAATTTTTAAAATATTTACATTAAAATATAACAGGTTTAATATAATTTTTAATTAAATATGCAACCAAGCTTACACATAAAATCCTTGATACAAACAGCTGTTCTACCTGGTTTGAAAACAAAAAAGTCAAAATTTGTTTATAATCAGCTGATAATAATCAAAATCAACGTTTTATTGAATACATTTCAAGTAATAAAATGCTTGTGTTGGTAAATAAAATAAAAAAATAAATTTACACCAAAAATTAAAACGGTGCAATTAAATGGGCCTGGAAGATTTGATAGCGTGGTACGTAACCAAATTTTGAATAAATAAAGAAATATCACAAGTTTCGTAGGTATCAAAAGAAAATTGGTGCGTACGATAAGCAACAATGGGAAAAAACGGTGGAACAACATATTTTACACGGTTTAAACAACATTCAATTAAAAAAAGCTAATTTACGAGCAGAGCTAATTGATGTGGATTTGGTACGAGGGTCATCGTTCACAAAAGCGAAACCTAAACACGGTTTTTTAACCGTAGCAAAATTATCAACTTTACACGTCGTATTTTTGCCACTATACTCGAAATGGTGGGTCCAACAAACGTCCGGCAAAGTATTCGGGTTGCTCTTAAGTATTTACATCCTCGAATTAATAAATTTAGCGATTTATTCCTTAAATGCACCGGCGAGTAGTGAAACCGAGGTAAATATTAATACGTTAATCTCTTAATCGTTTCATGATATTTACAGGCGATTCCTCTATCGGAAATCACCGTTCCAATTATGATGATGTGGATTTTAAGCTTTATTCATTCGCAAATCGTTTCGACCAGTCCAGGACCTGAAGGTGGATCAACTAAAGTGCGGTATCGCAGGTTAAGGCGTTCACGCATTAAAATGGAAAAACAAAAATCACCACAACGCAGGGAAAATTTAAACGTGCAGATTAATGAGTTGGCGGTGGATGATGATGGTTTCGAGAGCTTGAATGGGAATAATTCAGGCCCGAGTGATGTCGGGGAGGAAATCGCTAAGAAAAACAATGGGAGAAGAGAATGGGTACAAGGTTTAAGACGTTGTTCTGCTCCGGATATTAAATTCGGTGGTTATGAATCTGATAGTGACGGATCTGCAGCATTGACGAAACGTAATTCGGTGATTATTTGCGGTTTTAAAATCGCTATAAGTTTTTTAATACCAATTAGATTTTACCAAATAATATTTATTATTATTCCCAAATGTTTAAATTTAATCCCCATATATTTAGATTTGCAAAATTTTTCAAAATAAACCAGTGGCGCGCTTGAAACTTTGAATTTTTATATTAAACGACATTTTGCGGACTTTAATATGTTGTAACTCCTATATTTTTATGGTTTTAAAAAAATTTAAAACGTCTTTTTGTAGATCAGACATCCTTTAAATAAGTGTATACCTTTTATTTATTTTTCTTAAAAAATAAAAAAGTTATGTGGAAAATTGTAAAGCTCTTCACTTTTTTTTGGATGATGAAAAAATTACCGCGCGTTTTTAAAATCGCTATAACTTTTTTAATATTGTTTAGATTTTTCAAAAAAATATTGATTATTATTCCCAAATGTTTAAATTGAAACCCACAATATATAGATTTCCAAGATTTCTTAAAATAAACCAGTGTCGCGCTTTAAACTTTCAATTTTTATATCAAACTACGTTTTATGCGACTTTAAAATCCTGTAACTCCCAAATTTTTATGGTTTTAAAAAAATTTTAAACACCATTTTGTAAATTAAATATCCCTTTAAATAGATGTGCTCTTTATATTAATTTTTATAAAAAAATAAAAAGTTATGTGGAAAATTGTAAAGATCTACACTTTTCCTTGAATAACCGCGCGGTTTTAAAATCACTATAACTTTGTTATTAACGCTTAGATTTTTCAAAAAAATATTGTTTATTATTCCCAAATGTTTAAATTTAAACCCAGCATATTTAGTTTTGCAAAATTAATTAAAATAAACCAGTGGCGCGCTTTAAGCTTTGAGTTTTCATATCAAACGACTTTTTTCGCGACTTTAGAATTCTGTAATAACTCCCAAATTTTTATGGTTTTAAATTAAATTTAAACGTCATTTTGTAGATTAAACATCCCTTTAAAGGATGGTGTACTTTCTATTAATTTTTATTAAAAAAGTTATGGGGAAAATTGTAAATTTTTTTTAAAATAATTTTAGCTTGAGCGTCGAGGATCGAATATAATTCTACCACAAATGCGAGTTGAAAGTACCTGTGATACGGATGAGGAAGGTGAATGTGAGCCTGAAACTGTTGCACCTCATAAAATTGTTAAAGCAAACCTAACAGCAACTCCTTCGAGTACCGAGTGGATGAGTGTCACTACAGCGAGTGAAGGTTGCAGTTACAGCTCCGAACATTCCGAATCAGACACTCAATTGGAGAATTTCGATCTCGATGCCCCTCCTAATTCAATTTTAAGCCCCTATTGTGGACCATCGGATAGAGGTGAGTAACAATTAATTAAGATTTATGGTAAATTAATTTAATTTTAGTGGGTTGCACGATTTGGGATCGAAGGGAAGTAAAGAAAGCGGATTTATCAGTGATTGAAATTAGTTCAGCGATTATCGCTCGAGTGGAAACTCTCCCCGAAAGCATGGATTATTTTTACATTGGTTTATTTATTTCCACCACCATCGCTTTGCTTCCTTTAATTTGCAGGTTTTGTAATGGTGCGATTCAATTATCAAACGAGGATGAGTTGCAATTGACTTTAATACAAATAACACACTTGGTTATTGCTAAAATTTCAACCGAACCACTGTATTTAATCTTCAACGCTTTATTCGGCAATAATTTATGGTAAAATACTCCTAAAAACTATAAAAATATTAAAAAAAATTGTTTTTTAGGGAACGTAGCGTGATTATTATTGCAGCAATTCAACGCTGGGTTCTTGCTTCGATTTTATTTTTCCTTCTAGCCGTAGCTGAAAGAACTTACAAGCAACGGTTTTTATACGCCAAGCTCTTTTCTCACCTAACCTCCTCGAGACGGGCTCGTAAATCTGAACTACCACATTTTCGACTCAACAAAGTACGAAATATAAAAACCTGGTTATTAGTGCGTTCTTATTTAAAAAAACGAGGCCCACAACGTTCAATCGATGTTATCGTCTCAGCTGCAGTTATAATCACACTTTTACTACTCTCATTTCTATGCCTTGAACTACTTAAGGTAAAATTTTATTAAAATCTCGTTAAAATTATAATTTTTATACTAATTTTAGGAAACTTTTGTTTTAAATTCGCAATATAATTTGGAAATATTGATTTGGAGCACCGGTTTAGGTATTTTAATCCTTCGTTTTATGACGTTAGGCATTAAAATCAACAAAAAGTATCGTAACCTGTCCGTTTTAATCACCGAACAAATTAACTTGTATTTACAAATTGAAGAAGAACCCCACAAGAAAGAGGAACTCATGCTCGCAAACAGCATCCTTAAATTAGCTGCAGATTTATTAAAGGTTGTATTTTTAATATATAAATTTTTAAATTAACGTTTTATTTTTAGGAGTTAGAAGGTCAATCGAAGATTGTTGGATTATCAGCTAATCCAGTTTTATATAACATCACCAAAGTTGTGATTTTATCAGCGCTTTCAGGTGTCCTCTCCGAAGTTTTAGGGTTCAAATTGAAATTACATAAAATAAAACTAAAGTAAGCATTTATTTCAAGTGTTCTTTTATTAAGTGCAAAATAATTTTAGCTACGATTCATGTTATTTTTTAATTCGAGCTTATTTTTATGTAATAACAAAATTTTATTAATTTTGCATGAGTTATGCAATCTAATTGTGATGCAAAGTACATGAATTTCACTAATTGTGATATAGTTATAGACAAAATATATTATTTTATTTCAATTTCTAATAAAATTTTAACCAAAATTGTATTTTTTTAATTAAACATATTTTTGGTAGCATAACTTAATTATGTACTATATGATTTTACATTCTTGCTTGTAAAAATTGAAAAATTCAATAGTCATAGATAAAATGTATTCTTTTATTACTACATATTTACAATAAATTATTAGCCATTTTTAAATTATTAAATAATTTTTTACATGTACCATCTATTCTAAAAAAACGAACTACTGTCATATTAATAATTATTTTTTTGATTAAACGAGAACAACATTCGTAATTATATAATTAAATAATGATTTTTAAATAATTTATATGTATTTTCTTCAATTAACAAAATTAAATTTAAAAAATTGAAGTAAGTTTGGTTGCGTAACCAAAGTTATTCATTTTTGTTAATCAATGTTTTTTCATTACATTCTGTTAATTTTTGTATTCATAAATAAGTTGTATTATTTTGTTCCAATTTACATTAAAATTTAAGCAAAAATTATATTTTCTTAAATAAATTTACAAAAGTGCGCCATATATTTTAATAACGCTAAACTAAACACGCTACTTTCATTTAATCAATTACTAAAATGGGATTAAAGTTCGTTGTTATTTAAAAAAATAACAATTTTTAAATAGCAAACATGTTTGGGGTTCAAATATTTCTGAAAATCATAAATTTTAAAAATATTTTTGTGTAAGTTTGGTTCCGTCTCTAAATTGCGGTATAATCTTGGTTTAATGTTGTAAATTGTGGCAATTCAATAGTTATAAATAAAATCTACTAATTTGTTTTAATTTTCAATAAAATTTTAGTCAACATTTCAATATAATTAATTAATAAATCTTAAAAAACAGTTCGCCATCTATTGAGGCTAAACTAAACTCCCAACTGTCAATGCAACTAATAATTATTGCTAATAGTACAAGAACGTAATCATTATTTTATAAAAAATGACGAATTAAAAAACAACACTTTTTTCGTTTAAATATTAAAAAAAATGCAATATAAAAAATATTTTTGGTGTAAGTTTGGTTGCGTAATTATACATTGAAATTCTATGTTTAAGCATTCTATGGTCGTGTCAAAATATTTTGCAAAAATTCAGTTCAAAAAAGCGTGAACCCTCGTTAATTTAAAGGATTTAAGTGAAATTTTGAATTTGTGTTTGTGAAACTATGTGAGGTGTGTTTATTTTGATAAAGATTAATCAAAATTCACGATGGTGTTCGAATCACTCGTCACGGATGTTTTGAACAGGTTTTTAGGGGATTATATTGAAAATTTGGATAGTAAACAGCTGAAAATTGGAATATGGGGCGGTAAATATTGCTTAAAATAATTTTTTAATACAGATATTTAATGACCTTATTAAATTATGTCGCAATAGTTAACCTATTAGCTTTTATTTCATTGATTCCTCAAGCATGACATCATGTTTAAAAATTACTGGTTAGAATTATAAAAATAAAATAACCGGTTGTTTACCAGGTTCTAATCTTATCATAAACAAGCATACATGTCTAGTTAAGTACTGATAATAATTTCAATGTTTTTTATTCGATTTAAAACCTAAACCACTCAACAAAAATACCAATTTTTTAGGTGATGTTGTTTTAAATAATCTAATTTTAAAGCAAACGGCTTTAAATGATTTGGATTTGCCGGTGCAAACAGTTTTTGGGCGTTTAGATAAGTTGGTGCTAAAGATTCCGTGGAAAAATTTATATGGTGCTGCAGTTGAAGCGAGTATTGAAGGGTTGTACCTTCTGGTAAAACCTAACAGCGAAGTTAGTTACAATGCGGAGCGGGAAGAGAAACGTTTGCAGGATGCCAAAATTGCAGAGCTACAAAAAATCACAGAAGCTAAAAAACGAGAAAAAGGTAAAATTATAAAAATTTCTGTGATTGTTTAAAGCAACGTTTCTTTTTTAGAGGAGAAAAAACCTGATGATACGTTAGTGGAGAAATTAGTCACGCAAATTATTAAAAATGTGCAGTTGTCGATTAAAAATATTCATATACGTTACGAGGATAGTAATTTGGCTAATCCTTACTCCATGGGGATTACTTTAGGGGAGTTAAATTTATATACAACTGATGAGGATTGGAAACCTACAATTGTTCAAGAAACCGTTAAGAAAATTTATAAGGTGATTTTTTTTAAATTTTGAGATACAAGCAGTTTTAAAATTGCTATAATTTTTTTATTAGCGCTTAGATTGTACAAAAAAATATTGATTATTATTCCCAAATGTTTAAATTTAAACCTACAATATTTAAATTAGCAAAATTTCTTACAATTAACCAGTGGCGGTATTTAAACTAGGAATTTTCATATCAAACGACGGTTTGTGCGACTTTAAAATGCTGTAACTCCTGAATTTTTTGGGTTTTAGTAAAATTTTAAATGCCATTTTGTAGATTAAACACCCCTTTAATTAAATGTGTACTTTTTATTAATTTTTCTTAAAAAATAGAAAAGTTATGTGGAAAATTGTAAAGGTCTACACTTTTTCTTGGATTAAATGAGTAAAAAAATAACCGTGCGGTTTTAAAATCGCTATAATTTTTTTATTAGCGCTTAGATTTTTCAAAAAAATATTAATTCGTATTCCCGAATGTTTAAATTTAAACCCAGAATATTTAATTGTACAAAATTGCTTAAAATAAACCAATGGCGGGGTTTAAACTTTGAATTTTCATATCAGATGACGTTTTGTGCGATTTTAAGATCATGTAACTCCTGATTTTTTATGGTTTTAGATAATTTTATAATGTCATTTCGTAGATTAAACATCCCTTTAAATATATGGGTGCTTTTTCTTAATTTTTCTTAAAAAATAAAAAAGTTACCTGGAAAATTGTAAAGGTCTACACTTTTTCTAGGATTAAATCAGTAAAAAAATAACCGCGCGGTTTTAAAATCGCCATAATTTTTTTATTAGCGATTAGATTTTTCAAAAAAATGTTAATTCGTATTCACGAATGTTTAAATTACACGCACAATATTTATTTGTGCAAAATTACTTAAAATAAACCAGTGGCGGGGTTTCAACTTTGAATATTCATATCAAACGACGTTTTGTGCGACTTTAAGATTATGTAACTCCTGATTTTTTATGGTTTTAGAAAATTTTATAATGTCATTTTGTAGATTAAACATTGCTTTAAATATATGGGTGCTTTTTCTTAATTTTTATTAAAAAATAAAAAAGTTACGTGGAACATTGTAAATGTCTACACTTTTTCTAGGATTAAATCAGTAAAAAAATAACCGCGCGGTTTTGAAATCGCTATAATTTTTTTATTAGCGCTTAGATTTTTCAAAAAAATATTAATTCGTATTCCCGAATGTTTAAATTTAAACGCACAGTATTTCATTGTACAAAATTGCTTAAAATAAACCAGTGGCAGGGTTTCAACTTTGAATTTTCTTATCAAACGACGTTTTGTGCGACTTTGAGGTCATGTAACTCCTGAATTTTTATGGTTTTAGAAAAATTTTAAATGCCATTTTGTAGATTAAACATCTCTTTAAATAAAAGTGTACATTTTATAAATTTTTCTTAAAAAATAAAAAAGTTACGTGTAAAATTATAAAGGTCTATACTTTTTCTTGGATTAAATGAGTAAAAAAAACGCGCTGTTTTAAAATCGCTACAATTTTTTTAGTAGCGCTTAGATTTTTCAAAAAAATATTAATTCGTATTCCCGAATGTTTAAATTTAAACGCACAATATTTATTTGTAGAAAATTGCTTAAAATAAACCAGTAGTGGGGTTTCAACTTTAAATTTTCATATCAAACAACGTTTTGTCTGACTTTAAGATTCTGTAACTCCTATAGTTTTAGGGTTTTAAAAACATTTTAAACGCCATTTTGTATAATAAACATTCCTTTAAATAAATATGTACTTTGTAGTTATTTTATCAAACAGAAACACTTGATTTTCTTAATTATTTCCTATTAAATTATGATAAAATAAATTAATTTAGACTTTTTAATTTTTTAGGTTGTAAATTTGGATAGTCTTTCAGTTTATTGGAACTGCGACTCGCAACAGTACTCGAATATTCCTAAAGAACACTTACGTTTATTAATTTTAGGAGATATTGCAACACAAGATTCTGTTCCAACTCACTACAAATACAGTAAGTTGCAATTTTATAAAATATATTAAAAATAATTTTTAAATTTTGCAGTTTTGGGCCCAATTAATTCAGCTGCGAGATTAATTTTAAACCCGAAACCAGAAAATGATTCACCTCAATTTATATTCCCCAAAGCACACGCTGAATTAATAATCGAAGATTTAAAAATGGGTAATTACAACACTTTTAATTAATTTACTCGTATTTAATAATAAATTTTTAGCGATAACTAAATCACAATATAAGGATATTATCAATTTCGCTGATAATATGAGTTTACAAAGTAGGGGTGTGCCGTATCGTAAATATAGGCCTAACGTTTCAAGCTACAAAGAAAATTATACAGCGTGGTGGAAATTCGCTTATAAGTGCATTTTAGAAACGGAAGTTAAACGCCGAAGATTGAATTGGGATTGGAATCACATGTGTAATCATCGGCTCATGTGTAAAGAATACGGCGAGGCCTATAAAACTAAATTACAAAATAAAAAAGTATTAAATATTAAAATAAACGACTTTTTGTTACTTATAATTTAATTTTAGCTTACGAAAGTGCAGGAGGAACACATTTGTTCGATGGAAAAGGAAATTGATTTATTTAATATTGTTATAATACGTGAACGTATCGAGTTGGAAGTGGTACGAATCGATAAGAAAGTCGAGGAAGCCAAACCTAAAGGCTGGTTCAGTGGTTGGTGGCGATCTTCGGCTGTGGATGAAGACATTGCTGAAACAACAAATATACGTAAGCATTTTTTCAATATTTCAATGGTTCAATATTTAAATAAATAAGTCTTTAAGTATAGTCTTTTTCGTCAGGTTTTGAAATTATTTTAAAAATTTATATAAAAAAAAAATTTTTAAATATAATTTTTTTTTTATTTTTTAGTTTTGTTTTTTTCAATATTCGACTTATCGAAAAATCAAAAAATCATAATCATCGAGCGCCCGAGGTGCCTTACAACTACATAGTTTCCATATATTTTTTGTAATTTCAGTTGCGAAGTTCCAAAAAGCGATGACGCCTGAAGAAAAGCAAAAATTGTTCAAAGCGATTGATTACACTGAGAATGTAACACCTTTAAACTACCCTGCTCATTATGTTGATAACGTAGTGAAATTCCACTTAAAAAATTTCCAATTCAATATCATCGATGAATCGTTGGATAAACCCGATGTAATTAATTCAAAATTAAAGAACGTTAAATGCAGTATAGAAACGAGACCCGCTAATTCGGCTTTAAAGTAATTTATATTAATTATTTGACATAATGTAGAATAATTGTTTATTTTGTAGGGTTGCTGTTTTTATAGAGCAATTAGATGTTTTTGGTGTGGAAGCGGATGATTATGTTCCGAATATAATTTCGTCACAAACTGGGAGTGATCAAGGTTTATTAGACGTGCTTTTCGAGATTAATCCAATCGAGTCGAATTGTGGGCAAAAGTTGCATGTAAACGCGAGGCCTTTGAAAGTGATTTTCGATGCTTTAACCGTTTTTCAAGCGATTAACGTGTTTAAAGTTCCTTCATCGAGTGCTTTAGAACAGTAAGTGGTTTAAAATCAGGGATTTTAGTGTAAATGTAGTGTATTTTTAGGCTATCTCAAGCGACGGTTTCGAAACTAAATAATATAAAAGATTTATCAGCAACTGGTTTGCAACATATTATTGAGCAACATACGTGTTTAGATTTAAATGTTATACTTTGCGCGCCATATATTGTTATACCTTACAGTGGAAAATACACGGGTGCCGAAAATAGTTTAATCGTAAACTTAGGTCGACTTTCCATAAAATCAGTACCGCGAGATGGCTCTTTTATGAATGTACAACAAATGTATAAAGAAGGTACGATTTATTTTATTTAACCTATAAATTATTAATTAATTCGTTTAGGAATCGAGAAAGAAGACATGATGAATGCGTTAATACAACGAAGTTACGATAAATTCGAGTTGGAGCTAACAGATATACAAATTATGATAGCGCAAGGTGATGAAAATTGGTTAAAATATATTTTGGAGGAATCTGAAACGACGCAAATGCATTTATTGACACCTTTAAGCCTCCACTTAACGTTCCAAATGTGTTTAATTACAGACGACCCAAAATTACCGTTAAATAAAATCGATGCACAAATTCCTAGCATCAAAATTAATGCATCCGATGCCCGCTTGCTTCTTTTATTAAATATAATCAACTCAATCATCAGTGAGATGGATAAAATAGAAGAACCGGGTGGCGAGGTTTGTGTTCCAACTGAATAATTATAAAAATTTTATTAAATTTATTTTAGTTGGTTCGAACAGAAAGTACGATATCATTAACACGCTTTATAGAATATCAAGAGCAAAAACTAGCGACTGGCGTAACTTTACCCAAGAAAAAAATGGAACATGTGCAAATGACGCAATTAGTAGCTACATTCGAGTTACGAGGTAATTAATTAATTTTTATAAATTAATTTTAATTATTTTTTCGATAGAATTGGAAATACAAGTGTCGCATCAAGAATATCTTGCGGCTGAAGTTGAAAAATTGCTTTTATTTAAAGTATCTTCCCTCAAATGTTTATTACATCAACAAACGTTTAATACGCAAGTCGATGTTAATTTACACAGCATGTCGATGATGCAAATTTATAATCACGACACAATCGAAGTTATTAAAACCAACACGCCTTCACATGGAAGCTCGAATTATTTATTAAACATTAATTTCACCCAAGCAAGTAGAATTTATATAAATACATTTTTTAAGTTATCATTTTTTATTTTAGGTCGATAAAAAATCGCCTGAATTGTTTTCTAAATACAATTCATGCCTTTCATCGTTAAATTTGGATTTTGTGTCTTTAACGATGTGTTTGCATCAAGAAGCTTTGTTGGATTTGCTTAAATTTGCAAATGATATTCAATCGCAGCTCGAGGATAAACAACCGAAACGACCTGCTCGTTCGATTTCAGTTACTTCTGATATGTTAGTAACTAAAAAAGGTAATTAAATTATAACTCATTATTTTATATGGTTTTAAAAAAAATTTAAACGCCATTTTGTTGATTGAACATCCTTTTAAATATGTGGGTAGTAGTTTTTTGAAAAAATGGACTTTTGAAATTAAACGAGCAACAAATTTTAAAATCGCCATACTTTTTTTATTAGTGGTTAGATTTTTCAAAGAAATATTGATTATTATTCCCAAATGTTTAATTTTACGCACACAATATTTTGATTTACAAAGTTTTTATTTATATATCAAACAACGTTTTGTCCAACTTTAAAATGCTGCAACTCCCACATTTTTCTCGTTTTAAAAAAATTTTAAACGCCATTTTGTTGATTAAACATCACTTTAAATAAATGTGTACTTTTTAATATTTTTTGTTAAAAAATAAAAAAATTACGTGGAAAATTGTAAAGTCTACACTTTTTCTAGAATTAAATGTGCAAAAAAATAACCGCGCGTTTTTAAAATCGGTATAACTTTTTTATTATCATTTAGATTTTTCAAAAAAGTATTGATTATTACTCCCAAATGTTTATATTTAAGCCTACAATATTTAGATTTTCAAAATTTCTTAAAATAAACCAGTGCCGCACTTTAATCTTTTTATTTATATATCAAACAACGTTTTGTCTGATTTTAAAATGCTGTAACTCCCACATTTTTCTCGTTTTAAAGAAATTTTAAACACCATTTTGTTGATTAAACATCCCTTTAAACAAATGAGTGCTTTTTAATATTTTTTCTTAAAAAATAAAAAAGTTACGTGAAAAATTGTAGAGGTCTACACTTTTTCGAGAATTAAATGTGCAAAAAAAAACGCGTTTTTAAAATCGCTATAACATTTTTATTATCGTTTAGATTTTTCAAAAAACTATTGATTATTATTCCCAAATGTTTAAATTGAAACCCACAATATTTAGATTAACAAAAATTTTTTAAATTAATCAGTGGCGGGCTTTAAATTTTGAATTTTTTTTTTATTATAAAATTGCTAATATTATATTTTTTAGGTTCAAATATGAAGAAAAAGAAGAAAGCGTATGATAACCTGGTTTTATTTAACCTTAAAGCCTGCGTTAATGATATCGAAATACATTTCTCAAACAAGGATAGTATAATTTCTATATTTTCAATTCAAGGCGTTAAATCAGAAGTAATCATGAAACAATTAGACACGAAAATTAACTTAATTTTAAAAAATCTTGCGATTGATGATTTAAACCCAAAAAATTTCCACCAAAAAGTAAGATAAATTAATGAAATATTCAATAATTCATTGTATAATTGTAGATTTTAATGTTGGAACCAAACGAGCAGGCGTTGAATTTAAATGTTGTTATAGTGGATGCGATTAAGGGTAATGCAGGAAAATATGGATACGATATGCGGGTGCAAGCTACTTTAGGGTGTATTAAAGTAACGTTCGTGCAATGGTACATTAATAATATGCTTGTAAGTTAAATTTTCGTTCAAAAATAATTTAATATCGAGTTTAATTTCAGCAATTTTTAAATAAATTTCAAATGGCTCAACAGGCGTTGTCTGAGGCCTCTGAAAAAGCAGCGAAATCCGCTAAAGAAAATGTGCATAATTTATATGAGAAAGCTACGAAAATTTCGCTTGATATTAAACTTAAAGCGCCTGAAATTATAGTTCCGGAATCATGCACTAGTCACATGGCGCTGTTGGTTGATTTAGGTTATATTACCATTTCAAATAAATTCGTTGAGCTTGATATTCATAATGAGCAGGGACATCCGGTGGTGATCGATGAGTTAGTCCTGCTTTTAGAACAGTTGAAAATCGAACGAATCGTTTTAGGGGAAAAACAGCGAGTTACACTACTCAAACCGCTTACGTTTTCGCTTTTTGTTAACAGGAATTTATCATTTTGGTATCAAGCTATCCCGGGGATGGATATTAATGGAAGCATTGATACGGTGCAGGTAATTAATAATAATTGATTTATTTCGTTCGTCATTTTATTTCGTTCTTTTTAGCTACTTTTAAGCCAGCGTGATTACAAAACCGTAATGAACGTTTTATCAAAAAATTTAACTGAAGGTAAAATTGAAGCAGCGACAATTCAAGCGATTGACAATCAAAACATTCAAACGATTGAACCTGAATTAAATGCAATTGAAGCAGTGGAATCGGAAGAATTTCAAGTAACAACGATTGTGCGTTGGAATTTCATCATGAAAAGCTTTAAAATTAATTTATTTACGATTAACGAGTCTATGAGTGATTTGGTGGGTTCAAATTTTTAATAAAAACCTTAATTGATGTCAATTATTTTTAGGGTATTAAAGAAGAACGTTTTGGTCTTGCCGAGTTAAGTTTGGATGGTTTCGCTGTACGAGGTCGGATGTTATCAAATGATTCACTTTCAAATTCATGCCTTTTAGTGAATTGCCGGTTGATTGATACAAGACCAGGGCGCGAGGATAAAATTAATTGCTTGTTAAGCCGTTTAGAGGATTCCGCTGAGAAAAATAACTCGATTTTAATGAATAAAAATATGATTGATATTACGTTTCAACAAAAATCAAGCGATACATTCAGTATGTTTTATTATAAATTAATGCATTATAATCATTGTGTTTTTTTTAGTTGATGTACGAGTTTATAGTTTTACTTTTATTTTATCAATCGAGTATTTATTGAAAATTTCATCGTTTTTCACTATTGATGTGCCGGTACAACAAAATTTACCCAGTAAAAGCGCGGAATTGCTAGTTGCGAAACAAACCACTGTACAATCGAAAAATATGATGACAGTTACTCTGAAAATTGAAAAACCTGATATAATTTTAGTCGAACACATGGATTCAATCGATACCCGAGCTTTAATCCTACACGTATGTTAAAAATCACCCGTTTTATTTAAATTATTTAAGAAATTTTAGTGCGAAATGTTGTCAAAGCTACGTTTCGTAGGAAACCACCAAAGTTTAACAGGAAATATTAAAGATATTCAAATGTATACTTGTATTTTTGATCCAACCGTACGTGCATCGACTCGAAATTCAGTGCTCGACCCTGTTAACATATCAATAGCTGGATCGACACCAGAAAATCGGGGTTTACATATTGAAGTAAATTTTAATAATCATAAATTTCAATTTTTAATATTTGTTTTTTAAGGTGGTTATTTCAGAAATGCGATTGAGGGTTTCTCTGTACACCATGGAGCTAATTAGCAGCATTTTAAACAAGCTATCGAGTAGTAATAATACGGTTGAGGACGATAATAGCATTTTGGAAGATCATTCGGATTTGTGGAATGTTCAGCCTTTGAAACGTGAAGGGTTTTGGTTCTTAAAAGAAGGTTATACATTTTTTAGTTACAAAATTGTTTATAACTTTTTTATTATTTCAAATGTTTTCACCAAATTTTGCACATAAATTCAAATTAACCCAACAATTTGTTTTTAATATTTTTAATTTATTAAAAATCAATATTTTTGTAATTTTTTAGAAGTAGCTCAAGAAGCGATGTTATTTAACTTCCCAAATAAGAAAAAACCGGTTCATAGTTTACATGAATTATGCATTTTGAACATGCCTGTATTTTTATTTACATTAGAAGCAGGTGTAGGTAATAAAACCTTCCCGATGTTATTGCTCGAATCGAATTTTCAAGGAAAAATCAGCAATTGGAGCTCCAAGGTATATAATTTATTTTTTATTTATATTAAAATCGCAATAATTTTTATTTTATTAATTAGATGATGATTGAAGCTACGTTAGGGTTACAAATGGGTTATTACAATTCCCACCTAGCGCTTTGGGAGCCTTTAATCGAGCCTATTACTGTAAAAAATGAAAGACGATCAACACTCAAGCCGTGGGAATTAAAATTAGAAGTAACTAAACGTTTACTTAATTTTCCCCAAATAATTAATGGTGTAATTTAGGTTAGCATGAGCGAGACAAGTGAGGATTCACCTGTAAATCCTGCAAGCCCTACTGAATCCGAACAAGGCGATGTAATCAACCAACAACCGGCAATGAACATCGATATTTCATCAACAACAAATCTAGAAATTACCATTACAAAATCTTGCCTCGATGTACTGAACAGTCTTTCGAATTTATTCGCTTCAGCCATTAGTGCGGATACTAAGAAGAACACTGGGGAAGAAGCGCCTTATAAAGTCGTTAACGCAACTGGTTTGGACATAATTTTAGAGTTAAACAAATCCGCGTTTTGTTTATTTAGTTCCGATGAGGCAGGAGAAGTTAAATTAGAAAAAGACGCCGAGGTTGCTTTGGACACGAAATTGGTTAATAAAGAATCAAGGAATCTTACAAGTATTTTAATCGATGATAGCAAATCTTTACCCGAATATTATTTAGCGATTAAAGTAAGTTTAAAAAATTATTTTTAATCGGTAATAACGCGATTTTTTAGATTCCGGAAATGGATTGTAGTTTAGAGCTACCTGTAATTAGAGCCGATACAAGATTTTTTAAATTAAACACAAGATCCACGCCATGGGGTTTAGTTTCATCTATTAAAATTGAAAATGGTGTCACCATCGTTACTTTATGCAGCATCCTACAGGTTTTAATCAACAATTAAATGATTTTACCTGATTTTATTGATTTTAGGTGCATAATATGTTCAACGTTCCCATTGATATGTATTACATGCGTAGCAGTGGTAATGAATTGGAGTATATTGCCACGATTCAACCAGGAACAGCAAATTATGTCCCGATGAAAGCCGTTTATTCACCAACAAGCGAATTGTTCTTTTCAGTCGAAGATTATTCAGTGACTACAACGCCTTTCATCTGGAAAGATTTACTACTCAATTTAATCGTAAATAAAAACCTTACTTGCACTTCCAAGAAGAATAAAGAAGAATCTTTCGTTATACAGGTAAATAATGTTTTTTAATTACTTACTTTATTACTTGTTATTTACAAAATTATTACTTTTTTATTGTAGACCGTTGGTGAAATGACGCAAGTATATTATGAAAAAACAATAAAGCACACGATGGCGAGTTCAATTTATGATATATACCTGCGCCCTGCAGTGATTTTAAAAAATTGTCTCCCAATAAGTGTGACGTTGACACTTCCGGGGATTAAAAATGAATTTATAATAAATCCCGGTGATAGATTAGAAATCCCCAATGTTGAGCCAGGAAAATCATACCTCGTATTATGCGTAAGTTCAAATAAAACCCAAAAATTATTGTATAAAAGTCTTTGTATTATTATAGCTTCCGGAATATTTAGAAAAATTATGGACGTGCAAACAAGACGTCATTGCGAACCCGGTCCCGTTCTCAGTTTGGACTTTCGATAGCCACGATGGGATTACTAAAATGTCCCTGGATTTAGGAATGCACATAATAAATAATAACGGGAGTTTTAGCATGTCGTTATATTGCCCATTTTGGATGATAAACAAAACCGGGTTGAATTTATCCTATCGTGTAAGTACCTAGAATTGACTTTAATTAATTAAATTTAAGGTTATAAAAAAATGTTTTAATCATTTTTTAGAAGTCTAAAAAGACTGAGAAAAATGAATCATCCGGAAGTCCTTTAAAGGTATCTAAGGCTTAACGGTTATGCATGTTTTATTGGTGTTTGTGTGTAAACGCTTGATTTTTCTTAATTAAAAATTATGTAATAATTTTGATGATTTTTCAGAATTCTGATGAAAATTTGAACATCATGCATCACCCACCGTTCTTTCAAGGTCCTATTTTATTCTCGTTTAATGCTAGGAATTTCTTCGGCAAGAAAAAAGCTAGTGTTCGTATTGAGCAAGGCGATTGGTCTGATAAATTTTCTATTGACGTCGCTGGATCTTCAGGTGTTGTCGCTTGTAAATACAATGGTAAAATTTACCAGGTAAAATCAATTTAGTGCATTAAATAAAATAAATCGTTATCAATTTTTTTTTGTAGCTCGGTGTTAATAATCGATTAACTTATAACGGTTTAACCAAACAAATAACTTTTACTCCTTACTACGTAATTATTAATAGCACGCCCTTTGGGATTGAATGTCAGGAATTTGATCGACCAGCGGATTCTTGGACTCATGTTGCTGCAAAATCATGCTCCGCTTTATTCCCGTACAGCGAGCAAGATAATAAATTAATTAAACTACGATTAGAAAACACTAATGAAATTACACCACCGTTTTTAATCAACGAAAGTCACACCACTCTTCTAAAACTAAAAAATAAGGTACGTAATTCTCCCAAGTATTATTACAAACTTTATTTGTTAATTTTAATAAATTTCTAAAAATTATTAACATATTAGATTTTTTTAAATTTAATTATTTTTTGAGATACATTACCTAAAAAAATTTTGATTTTTTGAGTTTTTGGGAAGTAAAATTTTTTTCAGAGGGTGTAGAGGGCAGGTGAACCCCTACATTTCATCCATTTTATATTGTCTTTCATTTGCGGGGTCGATTGTGAAAAAATTCGAAAAAAAATTTTGAGATATTTTTAAGGCTATGAGCTTGAAATTTTCAATGGAAATCAGTTTTTATTTTTTTTCTCGAAAACTATTAAAGTTACCGGTTTCAAATTTTTACCAAAAGTAAACACCGTGGATAGACGCGTTTTAAAAAATATTTGGTTAAAATCGGTTAAATAGTTTTCGATTTTTTTCCAAAGTCCAGGGTAAAAATTTCAAGATGCCGATTTTTTCTCTCATAAGTAAATACCAAATAAGTAAAATAAGAATTATTCGAGTATTACAGGTTGTTCCGATGAAAAGTTACGAAAAGTCCGCGTCAAAATAGCGCGAAAAATAAAGCGTCACTTTGGGGACACCAAAACGACATAAAGAGTAAAGCTAAAAAGTTTTGGTACTTTTGAAGTCCGAAAAACGGTAGAATTGTATAGTTTGCGTCTCGGGGCCGTGACGTCACACCTTTGCGCCGGGAGGCTTAAAAATCGGTCACGGTAATCCCTAGGATGTTAGAATAAAAGGGGCCAAATTTCTTCGCTTCCCTTTAGAATCCGACGGAGTTGCGATTTTTCAAAATTAACGCCGCCGAAAACCCGAAAAAAGGCGATATAAATCGACCATTTTCGGGAATTTTTTTCAAAGTGTCGGGGAGGTCCAAAAAATTTAAAAAAATACGTTTTTGTTTATAAAAATTATTTACAGAAGATTTTTAAAAATTTATTTTTTGGTACAACAATGAATCTTATGGCTAAATAAATTGTGCCATTTTTTTAAAACTTTATTGCTCCACCAAAACTGTTTTGTTAATCCCACGAAGATAAAAATTGCTTCAATTGATAACTACAAGATATTTTAGTGTCCCAACAAGGGAAATCTTTGTAGAAAAAAATTTTATGACCAAAATTGTTTAATAATCTAATTTTTTTTAGTGGGGAGGAATTAATGTCGATATTCAACTAACTGAAGGTGCTGCTTATATAAATCTAGCTTTATACGATGAAGGTATGGCTCCAGCTTTAGTTATCAACGATACTAAACACACTATGAATTTTTGGGAAAAAGATACGATTCAAATAAAGCAAGTAAATTTGTTAATACGAATATAACGTTAATAATATTATTTTTGTAGAAAATTACCACCTCAATGCAGTATGTTTTACACATGGGATAATCCTTCGGCTCAACGGGTGTTAGTGTGGGAGGGGGGTTATAAAAAGGAGTATGAAAACGAGCTTCGAATGGATGATGTAGGTAAATACGCTATAACTGAAGTTTTAAGCGTGTATTGGGTGTCGTTCCTTGATGGAATGCAGCGAGTTTTGTTCTTCACCTGCGACTCTGAAATGGCTGGAAACATTCAAGCTTCCAAACAATTCGAGCGAGTCGATCGAGAAATTACTGTATCAATTTACGGAATTGGTTTATCAATTGTAAACAACTTCAAACGGCAAGAAATTTTGTATGTGGGCATAGCAAGCACCGGGATTATTTGGGAAACATGTAAATTATCTGGAAGTAGATTTAAACCAATGAGCACACGTGAAAACATCTCAATGGAGCGAGCTTATCAACAATACTTACTAAACGAAGCTGGTTCGGCAAGTTTTAGCATCGAAGGAAACATCGATGTTAATTTCGAGTCATTCACCATGTCAAAACCACACAAACGAATGATTCGAAGACATTTCCAGACCGGTTTTTGGATGCAAATGAAGAGTAGCCAACACCAAATGCAAATACACGCGAAAATAAACCGGTTACAAATAGATAACCAATTATACGACTGCACTTTCCCTGTTTTACTCGCCCCAGTACCACCACCTAAAACCATAAGCGTAAACAACGGTAAAAAAGTAATAAAAAATCCTAATAACCGATTAAAATTTTTATTTTAGCGCATAAACCGTTTGCTGAGTTGAGTATCGTGCAATTACTCATTAAAAACAGCCAAATTCGGCAATTTAAATACTTCAAGATTTTAATTCAAGAATTTCATGTGAAAGTGGACCTTGGTTTTATCAATAATTTAATGGAAATATTCGATACCACAGCAAATACTGAAGAAGATCAAGTAATTTTATTAAATTTATAATTTTTATTTTAATAATCGTAAAATTTTAGAAAGAAAAATTTTTGCTTGATCTAAAAATGGTGGATGAAGCGTTGTATATGCATGTATCAACCCATTCAATACAAGAACAGAAAAGTTTTTATGATTTACTGCATTTTTCACCCCTAAAAATGCATGTGAGCTTCTCTATGGCGAGTGGAAGTAATCAAATTTCAAACATTCCTAATTTCCTTAACGTCCTACTTCAAGGGATTGGAGTAACCCTTACGGATTTACAGGATGTTGTTTTTAAGTAAGTTTAAATTAACTAATTTCGTTTGTAATTCTTGTTTTTTAGGCTTGCTTTCTTTCAAAAGGAGTACTCGTTTTTAACTCGCAGGCAGTTGATTCAAGAAGCCACGACTCATTATTTAGGACAAAGCGTTAAACAGCTTTATGTGTTGGTTTTAGGGCTTGATGTTATAGGAAACCCATACGGGTTGGTTTTAGGAATTTCTAAAGGAGTTGAAGATTTGTTTTATGAACCGTTTCAGGTAAGATTTTTTTTCTTTTTTTTTTAATTGTTAATAACTTTTTTATTGTTGCAAATATTTTTATCAAATTTTGCACGTGTATTCATGATACTACTATTTAATAATGCAAAATTTTTGTCGGAAAATTCCAAAGGAAACTTGGGAAACTTCATGATTTTATAAATTATTTCATATTTTAGTCATTA
Organism: Stenus bimaculatus; assembly: GCA_963971135.1. Lineage (NCBI taxonomy): Eukaryota > Metazoa > Arthropoda > Insecta > Coleoptera > Staphylinidae > Stenus > Stenus bimaculatus. Next base: position 22,202,043 of record OZ020186.1, read on the forward strand.
TTTTAGGAACTTGAGTTACAAAATTGTTAATAACTTCCTTTACTTTCATAAATATTTTGACAAAATTTTCTACATTTATTTATAATAGTCCTATTTATCATTGGTAATTTTTTTGTCAGGAAATTCTAATGAAAACCTGGGAAAATTCGTGTTTCACTTGGATTTTTTAATTATTTGATTAAATTGCTTTTAGGGTGCAATTCAAGGTCCAGGTGAATTTGCTGAAGGTTTAGTCCTTGGTGTTCGCAGTTTATTCGGGCACACAGTTGGTGGTGCAGCAGGAGCGGTTTCTAGAATAACCGGAGCTATGGGTAAAGGAATTGCAGCACTAACCTTCGATAAAGATTATCAGAGAAAACGCAGGGATCAAATAAATCAAAAACCAGCCACGGTTCAAGCGGGACTTGCTAGAGGAGGAAAAGGCCTCGTCATGGTAATTTTTATTTTAACCCAACCCCTCAAACTAAAACCACCTTTTTTAGGGTGTTTTTGATGGTGTTACTGGTGTTTTTACAAAACCAATAAGTGGTGCTAAAGAGCAAGGGGTTGGTGGATTTTTCAAAGGGTTAGGTAAAGGTGCCGTTGGTTTAGTCACTCGTCCCACAGCTGGCGTCATGGATTTTGCAAGTACATCTTTTGAAACAGTCAAAAGGTTGAAACTATAATAAAAAATAATAATCTTTACATCCAAAAATAATTTTTAGAGTCACAGATTTTGGTCATGAAGAAGTCAACCGTTTAAGAGCACCACGATTCATGCAAGCAGACAAGTTGGTAAAACCCTACGATGAAGATTTGGCTTATGGTAATAAATTACTATGTGAACTTGAAAAAGGAAAGTATTCAAACACCGATATTTATTCCTGCCACTACGTAATCATCGTTAAAAAAGAGGTGTTAGTTTTATCAAATAAAAGAATTGCGTACATCACTCATAATGATATTTTTGGAGGCTGGCAGGTATTTTTAATTAACTGTACTTTTAATTTTTCATCACAATTGTTATTGTTTGCTAGGTTGAGTGGTCTTACACTTGGCAAGATTTAGATAAACGCCCAGCAATCATACCAAGAGGAGTACAAATATTTTCCGATGGAAAAAAGAAGGGAATTTTTAGTAGTAACGACACTAGCAAAATTATATTAATAAATGATGAAGATACGTGTAAATCTATAGCAACCAGTATAGAAAAACACATGAATTATAATTAAAATCAACAATTTACATTACTTAACGCACGTTTTTTTATTTTTTGATAAGAATAATATATTTTTTTGTATTTTTTTTTAGATTTTTATGCAATTTTACAAATATTTCACCTATTTTTATCTAATCAATTTAAGCTTACTATTTTAATTTGTACGCCACTTCAAATTTAAATCAAAATAAATAATTTTTGACTTCTTCCTGTTAATTATACTAAACATTTGTTAGAAAAAATAAATTGTTTATATATTTTTGGTAACTTTCTTAATTTTAATCCTGTACAAATTGCATAGATTAAAAGTTTAGGGCATAGTTATGGATTTCGGTATGCTAATTACGAATTAATCAATAGAATTACTCTGTGATTAATATTTTGAAAGATACGGCCACATTTATAAAATAAATTCAATTTTAAGATAGGCAACCTAAGTTGCAAAAATTTCGTGTATACTTGATTGCCGAATTTATATTAATTATATATTTATATTATAATTAAAGCACAAATTACAATAAAAATAGTTTATGTTAATAACTATAACATTTATTAAATTGTCTTCTATATTATTTTGCATAAATTTTATCTAAGTTTCAAACCTGAAGAGTAAATTTCAAAAAATAAATTAGGTGAAGTTTTGGTAATAAAATTAAAAATTTTAAAATTAAATTATTTATATAATAACGCGCTTTGTTCTTGTTTTAATAATAAAATACTTAAATTAAATAACAGTAATGGAATTAATTCATACTCTTTAAAATAGATGGCAAACTTGTTCAAAATAATATTTAATAATTTAATAGTTTAAAATTTTAAATTTAAGCTAAAATTTAATTATAAATTAAAAGAAAATAATATTTTCTATTTATGATTAAAAAATGTGAGAAACTATTTGCGATTCAAATTAATATTTCCCGCGCAAATGTATGTTTGGTTACATATTCTAGTGAAGTCACGTCAGTGACAAAATAAATAAAAACTTAAACTTGCAAAGAAATAATCAAACGCATTTAATAATACTAAGTAAATTAGGTAAGTTGGCGTTATTTACTTCAGTATAATAAACATTAACAAACGTTAAATGCTAAATTCGTCTGTACAATTATCACGGACGTGACGTCATTTCATAGTTCCGCGCTATGCCGCAAGAGGGAGATCGCTTAGCTAGAATCGCCAATATTATTATTTTTAATTTTTATGTATATTGTGTTGCATAAATATTATCCAAGTTACAAACCTAAATAATTATTTTTTATTATTAATCGTAAAAAATAGGTAAATTAATGGGTAATAATTAATTTGTTGAATTATTTACGTTAATTTAATTAAATTGAATATTTTTGATGTGTTGTATAAATTTTAGTGAAGTTTCAAACCTTTGATGACCACTTTGTGCCCCCATGGTGGCTTTGAGTGCAAAAGGGTAAAAAATTTAAATCAAAATATTAAAATAACTAAATGTTAGTTTATAAGTAATAAAAATAGTCTCATCCAACCATGGATGAAGCGAATGATCTGCTGCAAAATGGGATTTTAGTGCAAACACCGAAGGGGTTAGTTTTAACCATTAATTGTCACATTGCTTTTATTAATTTTATTGTTATTTAAGGCTGGTGTGCATGTCGTTAAATGACGCCCTATCTTCTGACTTGAATTTATCAGTGGAAGATTTGCAAACGGTTGCCTCGCAGCTGTTGTATCAACAATCGACTAAGGTTCCACTCGAGAAGCCCTTAATCTCAGTTCAAAGCGTGCAAGCAATTAATTCCAGTTTTATTTCATCGGATGGGTTGGGGGATAGCGATGGGTTCACCAGCGAATCCAGTGAGATTAATTCGAAAAAATTGGCGTTTGCTCAGATTAAGAATAAGTCATTACCCGTTAAACTTGAAAATTCATTAATCGAGTTTAGTACAGATGTCGAGAGTTTTTTAAGTTCGAACGTATCCGATTCGGATACAAGTAGCGTAATTACAACAACGAAATTGGTTGATGATAAGATAAAAGATCCGTTTTTGGAGAGCGGTAAGCCACCGGTTAAAAAACGTGGCGGTGGTTGGCCAAAGGGGAGGAAGAGGAAGCCGGAGTTGTTGCATTTACCACCGAAAGCGCCTTCGACTGGGTATAATTTGTATTTAAATGAGCAGCGGAAGTTGATGAAGGATAGCACACTGCCATTTCATGAAGTTACTAAATTAATTGGGAATAGGTGGTCGAGTTTGAGTTTAAGCGAGAAGCAGCCGTATTTGGATAAAGCTGAGGAGGAGAAGAAGCGGTATAAAGAGGAGTTGCGGGAGTATCGACAGTCGGGGTCGTACCGTTTGTATTTAGCCAATAAAAGAAGGAAACGGGCGAAGTATAATGTTATGTCGGAAAGCGATATGGATGCAACTGATGATTTAGATGTAAATAATAATAAATAAACCCTACGATTTATAATTATATAACATTTTATTTTAGGAAGAAGATAATGAAGAATTATATTGCCGAACGTGCGATCAGTATTTCCATAATCTTCATAATAAACGCGAGCATTTACAAGGAAGGCAGCACATGCATTCGATAGCTGGGGCGATTCGTAGCGAATTAGTTCACGAAACTGATAGTAACTTTGAAACATTAAATAATTTAGGTGCAACAACCTCGACTGCAACTACTGCAAATAAAGAAGACGATATTTCAAAACACATGGAGCATTTATTAAAAGCCATAACAGGTAAATTGATAAATATCGTAACCCCATAAATTTATTAATAATACCAAAATTTCAGGTCGGGAATCTCTGATTAAATCACTGTCGCTGGCGTTAAGCGAGAAAAAAGGCAATAACGTGGCTTTAACGCAGCAATTATCGCAGTTGAGGGAGCGAGAGAATAAATTAAAGCGTGATTTGATGTCGTTGAAAGAAAAAGAGAAGGATTTGGAGACGCAAGTTGTTAATTTATGGCAGGTGCCCAGCTGGTTCGTTATTCAGAACTCGGCAGAAAATTAATTTTGCTTTTTTTAAATGGTGTGAGCTTATAATTTATTCGTTTATATTAAAGAATTGTAAATACAGTATCAACCACGTTAATTTATTAATTAATAATAAAATATGTTGAATGTTATTAGGATAAATTAATAAAACCTCAAAGTATTCTTACATTAAAATAATTATATTTATATAACAGGTTTAATTAAGCAAAGGTTCGTTAAGTTCTCTTTGTTTCGGCTCAGTTTCAACCTCGTATTCAATTTCCACCCTCGATTTTCCACCTTTTTTGTTTCCACCTGATGATTTCTTACCTCTCGAGCTTGATGGACCTTTAATATCCTAAAAAAATAAAACATTATTTAAAATAAATAAATTTTGGGTAATTCATAAAATAATTAATTTTATAAAAACTACTGGGCAGATGTAAGTGTTTGATGGCTTAAAATTTGCAGAGAAGTCTCCTCTAATAAAATATATTAAAAAGGATTTGATTGGACGAAAAGTACAGCTCCTAGAGGTTTTTTGAACACAAAAATCAATTAATACCTCAATATCTGAACCATCAGAGGATTCAAAATCACTATCAACATCAGCAGCTTCACGTTGTCCACTATCACTTTCCTAAAAATTACAAAAAATATAATTATCAACAAGAAAAAATTATGATTAACTCACAAGTTCTTCTTCCATATCAAAATCGGAATCGCTATCAGCTGCAACGAACGCTTCACCAGCTGCCTCAACTTCCTCCTCCATTTTTTCTTCAGCCTCTTGCTCATCCTCAACCTCGCCCTCCTCCAAAGCCTCATCAAACGTACTCTGCGGAATATTATATAAATCTTGATAAACGCCTTTCTTAAGCCGTTCCAACAGTGTCTTTTCAACCCCTTTCTCAATTCTAGCAGCGATAAGTGCCTTTTCCTCGCGCCTCTTCTCACGTCTCTCAATTTTCCGCTGAAGTGGTACCAACAATTTCTGCCGACGCAACTTTAATTTCCTCATACGAATTAAATACTGTGTTATTTTCACAAAACGCTGCTTGCATTTTGATTTTATAAAACCCGGCCAGTACAGAAGATTCTCGTTTATTTGATGAATCGCTTTTTCAAAATTACGAGAGAGTTTCACTTTCTCCCAAGTTTTACCAGGAAATGCAAACCTTTCAGCAGTTTTCATGTACAAAAAAATTATACCACGTTCTTCTCGTACTGTCGCATACTGACTGTTCGCTAGAGGACATGATGATCGACTACACAAACCTGTTAAGTTATATTCATTACGGCAAAACTGTTGACCTTTAGCGCTACAATTAAAACGTTTAGAATTATTTCTATAACTTTAATCGTTACTTACTTGACTTTATAGGAGCAAAATTGTTTATTAATGATACTCCAAACCACCTACAATTATAAAAATTATATTTTTTTAATACTGGAGTAATAAAGTAACTTACATCATCATGCTGCATCTTGTTTTATTAAATTTATTTAATCAAAAACGCTTTAAAATTGAAGAAAAACAAATTGTATAACCTAAAAATTCAACGTGGTCAACTTGAAAGACGTGAAGCTAGCGCGTGAGATTTTACTAAAAATGAAAAATCCCCTCCACCAAAAATATAAAAATGTAAAATAAATTCCAAAATACTCCAAACTCAATTAATTAAAGTATTTTGTTATTAAATAATTACGTTTTATGGTTTAATTCCAATATATGTAGTAAGGCGTATATTTGGTTGCCTAAATTATAATTTCGGGCGGGTCGGTTTTGCTGTTCTACGCATTCCTTTTTCTATGGTTTTAAGTGATAGTCTTTAGGTTATTGTTTGGTTTTTTTTTGCTTAATTTATCCCAAAGGAATGTAATCCGTTTAAAATAAGTTTAATTATCAAGATTTAATGTTTGTAAGTATTATTTTTATATAAATTTTGGGTAATTGATGCATTTTACACCGAAATTTCTCGCATACTTTCGCGATGACTTCATCCACTTTCACCGTGATTTTATACAAATTATTGAGGTTTATTTATAAAATTGGCGATAATAATAAGTTAATAGTGTGTAAGTTTTGTTAATTCTTGTTATTTATTGGTGTAAAGTTGATATTATTATAAATAAATTGTTTTATTTTAATTTCGTGGTATTTTAGTAATATTATAAATAATTTATTAATAATTTTAATTATTTTAAATACAATAATAGCGATTTTATTAAAAAATTAGTTTTTTTTAAATTAAAGTTTCAACTATTTTCAAGTAGATGGCGCTGTCGTTTTTCTTTTTCAAGATGGCGCCACTTTTATTTTTAAATTTAAAAAGTTGTAATTTTTTAGTGTTTTCGATGAAATTTCAACCTTGACTCCTTTGATTTATCAGCAAATGAGTTCTTTTCGTCCATCGGGCAAGTATTTGGGTTACATGTCGAGCTCGCAAGGTGTCCTTCCTGAAAGTTTGAGCGGAAGTGAAACTGACGTTTCGACTTCAAATGAAAACCTTTCGAATGAAGAAAAGTATGTTATACGACACACTGCACGTCAAGAACCACAGGGACAGGAAAATTTACAAGCAGCGCCTTCGTCTAATCGAAACTCGCTACGTGATAGCATTCACTCTAATCGAAGCTCGTTAGACGTTTCAACTTCATCTTATAATACTTTAATTATACATAGCATTGGGGACGATTCGTGGATTGGTAGGTGATTGTTTTAAATATAGTACGAGTTAAAATACGATTTTTTAGGTCGAAATTCGGGTTCGAAAGACGCTGATAGTAATCGGGTATCGTTAAATTGTAATTCCCCTTCGTCATCGAGTTTTTTAAACTACGATTTGAATAAATCAGATACTTCGGTGCAAGAAATAACGGAAATTCCGGACGATTATTTGAATCAATCGTCAGTTTTGAAGCATTTAGCAAAAGAAGTAAAGAGTAACGATTTTGATGAGGCAAAAAACGCGTCATTTATGAATCGACAACCACCCGAATATTGTAGCTACTTAAAATCGAAGCTCCCGACTTTGAGTTTGCGAAGTCGAGGTACGAAGATAAGTAGTTTATCGAAATCGCAGCCTGATTTATCGAGGATTGGGCGTGAGAAACTTGAGGAAGCAAGGAAGAATGATGCGTCACTTCAACGACCTAAAACGAAGGGCCGAGCCGAAAGCGCTGATAAAGAAGTGTGGCCTACGACTGAAATTCTTGAAGCGCTCATGAAGGAAAACGTTTCATTAAAATTTGATTTAGAGCAGTTGCATTTAAAGGTTGCACGAACACAAAAGGTTCTTTTGTTTATTTTTATAAAATTTGGTTTAATTACGTTGTTTTAGCTGGAACAAGAGGTGTTAAAAATCCATCGCTCGCATGAGGAGCTTGTGCAGTCATGCGATAGGCGAGAAAGATTGGAAAGAGCAGCTCGCTCGAGACTACAAAGTGATTGTCGACGTTTACAAGAATTAAATCGTGCTTTAAGGGAACAAATCGATTTACTTTCGACTGAAAGTATGCGACGGGAGCTTAATAAGCGTGAAATTTTAATAGCTCAACTTATAACTCAAAGTAATTTAAGGTTAATATAAAATAATTCGTTTTTACCAGTCAATTTTTATAGATAAAGAGTTGGTTGCGGCGAAAGAACGACAGGAAATTGAGTTAGCGGCTCAACGAGCGACTTTACAGGAGCAGCGTACACACATCGATATCCTTGAAGCAGCCCTCACGAATGCGCAAAGCAACGTAGTGCGTTTGGAGGAAGAAGTAATTAAAATTAATTAATTAAGCATGTACGTTAATATTCAAATTTTAGAGTCGTAAAAAGCAGGCGTATGTTGATCGTGTAGTTCAACTGCAACGAGCTCTCTCATCGCTACAATTAGCGAGCGATAGACGTGAGCAAACCGAGCGACAGTTGCGACAACAGCTTGAAATGGAGCTGGAGCGTACCAAAAATTCTGATGAAAATAAATCCGGGTGGGATTCACCTGCATCGAGTAATAGCGACATGGCGGAATTAAAGAAACGATTAAGAGAACGCGAGGAGAAGATTATGAGGCTCGAAGGCGAATGCTCCAAATGGGAGCAACGATATTTAGAAGAAAGCGCATTAAGGCAAGCTGCTATTGATGCAGCAAGCATACCAAAGTAAAAATATCCACCCCAAAATTTAATTGAATAACCATTTGCTTATTTTAGAGATGCCAAAATTGCCGCACTAGAAAAAACGAGCCAAGAAACTGATAAAATCATCGCAGAGGCTCGCACTGAAAAGATACGACACATGGATGAGGCTCATGCTGCACAAAAAAAAGTAGCCGATTTAGAATCGAAGTAAGTAATTAATAAAATCCACATATTTTTGAAAATTAATAAATTTTTGTTAGGTTAAAGGATTTGGAATCGAAATTAGCTGAGCGTGATGCAATGATTCGGGTTTTACAGAAACACACGTATGATAAAGACGTTTCAAGCATGTTGAGCCGTTCACCTCATCACACACCACACCCTAGCCTCGCCGGATCCGAATTGGATCATGTTTTAAGTGGTACCGTTTCAAGAGAAGAACTAGGTAAGAACTTTACACATTTTTGAAACTTATTAAGGGCTTAAAACTTGAAGGGGAGTCTTTTCTATGAAATGAACTCAAGAAGGGGATGATTGGGTGAAAAATAGGGCCTCCATATATCGCAATATTTATAAAAAAAACTAATCGGCCAATTTTAAATTCTTGAAACTCACTTGAAAGCCTTTTAAGTTAGATTTAACGTAAAAAAAGCATTTTTTTGGGGAGGAACAAAATTTATAAAAATATTACTGGTCTTTTGAAATTTATTAAGGGCTTAAAACTTGCAGAAAAATAGGCCCTACAGGTCCGATTTTCAAGTACAAAAAAAACCAACTGAGCGATTTTAACGTTTTATATCTTATTTAAAAGCTCTTTCAGCCAACTTTAATACAAAAAAATAATTATTTTAATATCTCTTTTCGTTCTGGAGTTATTGCTTAAAAACTGCCAAAAAAGGCATTTTTTTGGGGGAACAAGTTACAAAATTATTATTGGTATTTTAAAATTTATAGAGAGCTTAAAACTTAAAAAAAGTCTTTTCTATTAAATGAACTCAAAAAAGTGATTTCTAGAAAAATAGGACCTACAGGTCCGATTTGATGTAGTACAAAAAAAACTTATAGACCAATTTTAACGTATTATATCTTATTTGAAAGCCCTTTATGCCAGGTTTAATACAAAAAAGATTCATTTTGATGTCTCTTTTCGTTTCTAAGTTGGTGCTCAAAAAGTGTTTAAAAACGTTATTTTGGCGAAATGTTGAAACGTTTAATGACTTAAAATTTGCAGTAGAACCCAAAAAAGTATTCATTCAAGTCGATTTTGTCGTCCAAAAAAATTATATAAAAAAAATGCAATTTGCATTATTTATTTTGTAATAATTACTCTGCCGATTTTAACGTTTAGTGACTTATTAAATTTGAACATGTGAATTTGTGATTTTTACTTATTTTTGGGTGTTAATCAACAGTTTTTTGTTTTTAGTGAGTAGTGTGCTGACAAGTTCGACAAGTTTTGGTTCAGGCAACTCTTACACTGGTAGTGACTCGAGTTACATGCCCTCCTACAAGTACGAAAGTAAAAGTTTTGATTCGACTAAGAAGACACTCGATAATCAAATTAAAGAGATCGATAATCAACTTGATTCGCAACTGCTTAGCAAGGTGAGCGAGAGTGAGACTTTTTATTGATTAAAAAATACTCATTTATTGGTAAACATTAAATTTTTATTTAGCTCTTTTGAGTGTTGCCAATTTTACTTTTAAATTCTTCATTGAGATAACACTGATTTAAACAACTGTTTTTCAAAAATTGTTTACCAATAAATTTTGATTATAATTTAAATAATTTATTATTAATTAATTGCAGTTAAGATGTAAGTGATAAGCGTTTTGTTTTTTTTTAAGATTTTTTTGCTTTAACAAAAAAAATGAGCCGGTAAAACAATGTTTATTTAAGCTTTTGGCATGATAATAATTACGTTCAAATGTTATTAGTGAGTTAAATAAATTTTGATATAAATTTTTTGGTTTTACTTGAGCGATTTAAGCTTCCGTTGCTTGTAACGCATGTAAATCGTACGAAAAGATTAATTTTAAGCTTCCCAGATCCCCGCATGTTGTGCCGTTGAGTTTGGAGTGGTGTGCCGTAACTAACCACTCTACAAAGGCAGATCCCGTAGTCCCAACTGTCTCTCTTCTTCCAATTTCAGCGGGCGCTTTGCTGTTTTCCAGGATTCGCTAATCCAGTCGCTGCGCAGAGAAAAGGAAAAATACCCAAGCCATTACTGGCAGGTGTGACTAATTCTTCTAACACGCTCTACGATTCAACCCCCTTCGTGCTCACCCCCTCTCGCCACGAATCAGGGGAGATGTTGCTGCTCGAGAAGCAAGGCCGTAGCTCGCAACAGCAGCGAATGCAGGAAACAACCACGAGCAACGAAGATAAAAACTCAACCCCTTCGGAAAATCCACCACCAAGCAGCCTCCCACGTCCACGACCTTCCCACCGCACCACCCGCCGCATGGGGGATTACAACCGCCTCCCTGAATCATCAGAAATCCCCAGGAAAAAATCTGACGCAGCCAACTCGCTCAGCTCAAACGCAAGCAGCCGCAACACTTCCCCAGCTCGCTCCCTCATACCATCACCAAGAAAACTAGGCGATTACGGACGACTATCCGAAAGTGGAGGCTCCAGTGTTTCCCTACGCAAATCTGTACCACGAATGCGAAGCAACGAGCGTGACACCGCCTCGACTTTCAGCGAAAACTCCGCCAGCTCACTACCAACCCCAAGCAAAGTCAGATTTTATTCAGGCTCCACCCGAAGGGCACCCAGCCTCTCTCGTGACAGCAAAAGCAGCACCGATTCCACATCGAGCAAATTCAGAATTCAGTTTTAACCACCAAAGATTTACTTAAATTAAATTTTACCCGTTTTTTTTTATAGCGATTATTTATACTATGTAGATTTTGAGTAATATATTAAAGTTATTATTATTAACAATTTAATTATTTTGCTTTATTTTAGGTTAGAATTTTTGTGTCTTTTCTTTTATCTTTACGTTAGTAAATTTAATACTACAGTAATTTTTCAATAATTTTCGGTTTTTTTTTTAAGTTTTGGGATATAAATGACTGAATTTTGATAAAGCAACATTTGAGGTTGGCATTATTAATTAATAAATCCCCGCTTTTTTTTAGTTTTTTTACGTGCAAGGGGTGAGTATGCAATTAATTTATTCAATAATACATGTATTGGAAATGGTGGAAAAATATGAACTTCGATATTCGGTACTTACGTTTTTAATTTAACACATTGGTACATGTTTTTTGAGATTTACTGAAGCTTTAAATGATAAATCTATTTGTGTTTTGTTGAATACGTAGTTATAAGGTACAAGAATGAATTTTAAAAACAATTTTTGACAATGACAAGTACCGAATATCCTCCATTTGTAGCGCCATCTATACGTAGTTAAAATTCCCAATAAAATACTTATTTTCAAAACTCCCGGAAAACTTTCCAGGTAACCCACTTTTTTACTCCCAATTTACTGGACTAATATGATTCTTAAGAATTTATAAAAAAATAATTAAATAAGCTAGAATTAATTTTGCGATCGATTTGAATAAACTAGATAATATTGTTGAAAAATTCTAAGGGGAACATTAAAAAATTGAGATTTTCTAAAAATTGTACAAATTTACTTGTTGAAGCTGGAAAATGATTTTTAAAAATTTTTAAATAATCGAATGAGCTAGAATTAATTTTGAGGTCGATTTGAATTTATTAGAGAATTCAGCAAAAAATAATCCCGAGTTTGTTGAAAAATTCTAAGAAGAACATTAGAAAAATTGAGATTATGTAAAAATTGTACTATTTTACTCGTTCAAGTTGTAAGATGATTTTTAAAAATTTATAAAAAAATAATTGAGTGTGCTAGAAATAATTTGGTGGTCGTTTTGAATAAATTAAAGAATTCTGCAAAAAATAAGTCTGAGTTTGTTGAATAATTCCAAGGGGAACATTAAAAAATTTGAGATTTTGTAAAAATTGCATTATTTTACTTTTCGAAGCTGTAAAATGATTTTTAAAAGTTTATAAAAAAATAACTGAGTGCGCTAAAATTAATTTTCAGGTCGATTTCAATAAATTAGAGAATTCTGCAAAAAATAAACTCAAGTTTGTTGAAAAATTCCAAGGAGAACTTCAAAAAAATTGAGGTTTTGTGAAAATTGTACTATTTTACTCGTTGAAACTGTAAGATTTTTAAAAATTTATAAAAAAGATAACTAAAAGTGAACTAGAATTAAGTTTGTGGTCGATATGAATAAATTCTGCAAAAAATCAACCTAAGTTTGTTGAAAAATTTCAAGAATATTAAAAAAATTGAGATTTTGTAAAAATCGAATTGCACTATTTTACTTGTTGACGCTGTAAAATGATTTTTAACAATTTATAAAAAAATAACTAAAAGTGAGTTATAAATTATTTTGTGGTCGATTTGATTAAATTAAAGAATTTTGGAAGAAATCCATCTTGTTTGTTGAAAAATTTCAAGGAGAAAAATAAAAAAAATAAGAATTTGTAAAAATTGCACTTTTAAATTAAAACTAAATTATGTTTAAAACTGTAAACGTTGCAGGTTACAATGATAAAGGTAATTAAAAAATATATTTATAAATTTTTTTATTGATATACACAAAATATTTATTTAAAAAAATACATAGCGCTTTATAAAATATTTGATTATTAAAATTACTAAAACAAATATTAATAAAGAAAAGTTAATTATTGTAATTATAAGGGACTTTAATATCTTCCTTAACGTCATCATTGTTTCTTGACTCGTTTGTCAAGGCAGCACTAATAATTTCTGTTATCATAGCTAAATCAGATAATTCTATAAGTGCCCTCCAACCCTTCGTAGCCATAACTGCTGCTTTATTATTTTTTATAAATCTCATTACTTTCTTCTTTACTTCAGTATTACCATGCAAAAATAACAGTTTACAAATTTCAGCTGCTTTTTCGATGTTAAGTAAAGATAACAATTTTTCTTCGAATTGTTGTTTTAGTTTCATATTATCACCAGCTATTAGTAATCCTTCGTGTAAATTCATTACATTTGTTATTTGTCCAGTGTATAAGAAATTCAATATATCTTCAATCGCTTTTACGGATAAATCAGCATTTGTTTTGAGTAAATCAGTCATGTTCAATTTTTCAGAAATTTTAGTTGATAAAGTGCATTCACCTTCGAATAAAATAATTATATTATTTTTATCAGAAAGTTGAGTATTTGTAATATATAAGTTCTGATCATTTTTAAATACAGAGTCTATCTTTTTTCTATCTTTATCAAGGAAATGATCTTCCCCGAAACATGTCCTAATATTAAAGGATGTTTCACCATTAATTGATCCAGTATATTTAGTTTTAACAATAATTTCATCATCTATATCAGATTCTAAATGTAAAAATATATAACAACCCTTATGTTCATTTTTGTTAATCTCAAGAGACCACAAATATGTATGAGTTGATGTTACCATTGAAAATATAGGAGATTTAATCTTTGGATCATCTTTCGTACATAAATTGATATTGTTAATTGTCCACTTGTAATTAAACTTAACTACTTCATAATTTGTGCTGCCGCTACTTGTCTGTGCACCTTCATCTGGTAAATTACCTAATCCAGCCATTTCATCTACCACAATTTTTTTTAATTTTGAAATTTAAGAATAAAGAAAAATTAAAAAAAGCAAATTATTGCTAAAGAGCACCAAACACGTGCGAATTTATAAGGTTAGAGTAAGTAATTTAAATTATAAACCATAATCAAAGAAAGAGTATATTTAAAGAGAGAGCCAACATATTTTATTTATGAAATTTATGTTTTTAGGGACGGACTGGCTCATCAGATTGGCCCGGGAAATAAACTCAACACCGGCCTCATGTTCTCCAAATTTTTGTCTCGTTAGCCGGGCGAACTTTTGAAAAGCGCGGCACCGCGGCAGGCGATTTTTTAAATCTTTTTCATACTTTAGAAATACAGGATCATCATAAAGTATTGAATAATTTCATGCCCTTCCAAGTCCAAGAGTGTATCGCATCTCGCGATCGGCCTAATGATAATAAATAAAGACATTCTGGGTATTGTTATGGAATATGAAATAAATTTATTTTCCATGACCATGAAAAATTTAGGTTTTTGAAGAATAATGGATTAATGTAGCTTTTTGACCAGATAAGAAAGCTGTATATTTTCATTATTCTCGTGGCTGTTGTAGTTGACTCGGTTCCATGAAAAAAGCGCACAGAAAAAATCGCACGGCCATAAAAGCGCACACGGAAAAAAGCGCACACAGAAAAAAGCGCACACGGAAATAAACGCACACCGAAAAAAGCGCACACGGAAAAAAAGCGCACAGCAATGAAATAATATGAATAAATAATAGTAGTATTTTTTTAGGGATAATATACATACAAAATTCGAAAATGGCGTATTTAAATTTTTTTGAGAAAATCTCTCGGACAGGTCAATTTTAGTTTTTAAAATGCCATCTCTTGATATCAAAAAAGTATAAATGACGTCACTTTTGATTTTGCAATGACGTTATCATCGATTTTTTTAAATGGAAACCCCCGCTTTGTTAAATCGTTTTTGATAAATTTCATGTCACTCAACGAAAGATATAAAAACATGATTATATTTATATTATGATCATTATTAAATATATTTCTATGAGAAATGTGCGCTTATTTCCGAGAGCGCTTTTTTCCGTGTGCGCTTTTATCTGTGTGCGCTTTTTTCTGTGCGTATTTATCGTGTGCGCTTTTTTCTGGTCATCAGTTGACTCTACTATTGAAGGTGATGCTGAGTGCTTCCGTTCATAGAGAATTAAATTAATAAAAATGTTTGGAATTAATGATGGCCGCGTTTTTTATTAAATTCGCAATATTTTTTTATTTTGTTAGTTTTTGTTGATAAATTGTTATTGTGGCGAGTTTTATTAATTTTGATATTTATTTTTGTGGTTTTACATTAATTATCTCTTGTAATTGCAAAATTATTTAAGATTTTGTAAGTTTAAAATTTTAAAAAGTTACTGGCGTGATGTTTTTTATATATTTTAAAATGAATCGTTTATTATCTTGTTTTGGGAAGTTTAATAATTAAAAATAAATTTAATTCAATGTAATGTAGATTTATTTTTAAACTCTAGCTTATTTTTTCGTTATTAATATTCCGCAACCAAATCTACACTTTAGTTGAGCTTAGTCGGCTATAGATGGCGCTACATGTAGTAAATTGTAATTTATTTGACTTCAAAAACAAAATTGTAAATTACTTCTTTATTTTCGTAAACATTTTTATAAAACTTTTACAATTTTTTATGATACTATAATTTATCATTATTAAAATTTTCGTCAAAAAAAAACCGAGAGAGTTGTTTTCTATTTTTTTAGCGACTTGAGTTGTAAAATTGTTAATTACTTTTTTATTGTTGTAAATATTTTTATTAAATTTTGCAGAAATCTTTATGATATTACTATTTAATAATGGTGAAATTTTTGTCGGAAAATTCGAATGGAAACTTCGGAAAATTCATGATTTTATAAATTATTTCCGGAACTTGAGTTAGAAAATTGTTAATAACGTTTTTATTTTTATAAATATTTTTACAAAATTTTATACATTTGTTTACAATACTTCAATTTACGATTTTTGTTGCATAATTTCAATAAAAACTTGCGAAATCATTGATTTTCATAGATATAAATTGTATAAAGTTCCGCAACCACACAAACACACCTCCAAGAAGGGTTGCATACAGTAGTTACTTTTTTTTGGAAACGTAGTTTTATACAGGGTCTTGAAAAATGATTGATTCTGTTGACATTGCATGGTAGGAAATCTAAGTTTCCCACACTTGGCTACACTGAAATGAATACGTTGTGCTCCGGTGAAAAAACCATCGCGAATATTTTAGTTTTGAAAAAAAACTTTCTTAATTTGCAACGCACTGAGAAATGACTTGAAAAAATATCCGAAGAACTGCTGCGAGACGCTTTGGTTTAAGTGACAGATCAGATTTAAATTTGAATAAAAATTAACAGGTACACCAACTTAGCAAGTCTTAAATCACTAAAGAGTATGTTTGGTTGCATAGTTGCGGTATAAATCTTATTTGAATTCACTGTATTTCTTATGTGACACGAAACAATTGAAATCCACTTGGTTTACTTTTTTTTAGGCAATGAACGTCTCGAAATTCATGCGACATCTATGAATGAAATATTGATCTTAAGTGCAGAATGCTCAATGTTTTAACAAATGTATTTTTACTATTTAGATTAAGTACTCATATTTAACCTAACCTCGCACTAAAAATATGAATTATCTTGTGTCTTATCTATTGTTTAAACTTATCTTTATTTAAATAAGTCTTAAAAGTAAGCTTGAAAAATCGTGCGATTCATAAAAATCCATTTTTTGTACAGAGTGAGCTAAAATAATTCTGGTTTGATATGTATTATAGGCAACCAAATACTCAGGTTGGTGCAACTAAAAATTTAAAAAGAAAATCCCCTAGTAATCCAATGGCGGAGCAAATATTTTTTCCAATTGAATAGAATAGTCATAACAAATCAAGAATTCTAAACAAATATACAAATCTAAGTTATTTATTAAGGTTTTGTGTTTCTGAAAATAAAATACGTAGGATTAGCTCTCTAATTTTACAATAAATGTCAAATGTTGAAAATGATGATCTTCATTTTACAGGCAGATGCTAACACAAAATACAGATTTACACAAAATAGTCTTGATAAAAACTGATGTTTATGAAACAGAAGGCACAATAACTAAATACAAAAATTCAAAGTAAAAATTCAACCTACGCCACTGCTTTTGTGTAGTCTTGTTTGTTATAATTTTGACATGATTTTGTGTTACTATACTTCATTTTTCAACTAGGAGGAGTGATTTAAATTGCCAAAAATTAATAATTATTTTAGATGATTTTTGACATACAGTGCGGACATAAACTAAATCCCCCACCCCCTGCTAACTTTTGAACGGTTATGTTTTTGATTCTGAAAATTTGTCTACGAAGGAATCCAATTTCAAACTTTCTACTAAAGGTATTTTTGATTTTGTGGAACTTCCGGTTATACCGGAAGTGGATGGCAACTTTCTTATTTTAAATGGAACACCCAGTATATTTTTGCATTTTCGTGTTCTCCATAAAAATATCATTAAATTGACCTAGCGTAGTGTGCTCTACGATTAATACTTTCGGAATTACGCCCATTCGAAAAATCGCATTTTTATGCAACTTCATTTACACCGGAAGTGGAAAATTAACGAACTTAAGGTTATACATAATTTTGTTTAATTTTAATGTTATTAACTTAATTGCAAAAGAAAATCATTTAAAATAAGGAAGTTGGGGCAGTTGGCTCCAACTTCCGGTGTAAATGAAGTTGCATAAAAATGTGATTTTCAAATGGGCGTAATTCCGAAAGTATTAATCGTAGACCACACTATGCTAGATCAATTTAATGGTATTTTTATGGAGAACACGAAAATACAAAAATATACTGAGTGTTCCATTTAAAATAATAAAGTTGCCATCCACTTCCGGTATAACCGGAAGTTCCACAAAATCAAAAATACCTTTATTAGAAAGTTCGCAATTAAATACTTTTAAGAATCGAAAACATAACCGTTCAAAAGTTAGCAGGGGGGGGGGGGGGGGGTATTTTCTTTATGTCCGCACTGTATAACCTCAAAATATTAACCATCAAATTTGAATTACTAATGTATTAACATGTATAAATTTGTATTCAGCACAAAGAAATGTGAAATTTAATTATGTTTCTGTACATATTTTACCATTAAAAAGCCAAAATAACCTAAAATTCCTGACAACACCTATTTGGTTATTTTTCTAGTAACTTTTATAGTGTAAGTTGTCCTTCCCTGTCACTCCTCCTAGTAAAAAATGAAGTATATGCAGTGGCGCACCCCCCCCCCCCCCCCAAAGGAATGTATTTTATTAAGAAATTTTTAATGAAGTTAATAAAAATTTTTATTATTTTTTGAGAAAATGCTCGTGCACAAAAATTTTTACCTACCCCCGTATTTATATAAAGTAAGGTGACACCCCCCCCCCCCCCCTCCTGTCGTCACGTTTTTTTACCTTTCAACTCCGTGATGAGATTTGAAGGTAATTGGAATTTTTTTTTAATAAAAAGAATTAGGTATGTAATTTTCATGTGTAAAATTGTTTAAATTTTTTAACCTGATTTAATTTTTTTAGGAAATTATTTTGAAATGGAGCTAAATTTTGTTTGGAATTTTTGGAAAAGATGCAGGAATTTTAGATGAAAAATATATTTCTTTTTAAATAATTTTGAGTGTGAAATTGTGGTAAAAATAGTTTGTTTAGGTTTAAAAATGATTATTGTTTTGCGAATTAATTAAATTTAAATGTGTTTGTAGTGATGGCGTGTATAATATTTGTTTGATTATTTATGTTTGTGTTAAAATATTTGCAACAATTAGAATCACACGATTGAATTATTAATGGCGTATTAATAGGGTTGAGAATTGAGAATATTATTTAGATTATGAAATTGGGGGCTTGTTTCGCGTACGTTTATGTGCGTAATGTAATATTGAGTGATGTAATATTTGAACAAGACTCGAATGTCCATCCACCATCCACAGCATCCACACCATCCACACCATCCACCCCAGGACACGATTATTCGATTATATTTATAGAAGGTAATCGAAAAGCGGAGGTGTGTAAGAATTGATCTGTGCTGTTCTGCTTTGTGCTTTTGTATAAACAGTGGCGGCGTGTGGAGAGTGACGAGTGGAGTGGGGAGGGGGTGGTGGAGTGGTTGAGTGGCCGCTCCAAATCCCCCGGACGTGTCTTCCGGCCTGACCCGCGGCCTGTTGATGTCAACATCACACCCCTGCCATCATGTCATGTATCACGCGGATCAGTTACGCTTAAACTCACTAATTCTCACCCCTTCTCCCCCTTTTTTTTTACATTTTTTATCCATGCGAAAGCTCCACTCTTGAGCAAACTGTGCCTGGCGTAAAGGCGCAACGCAACCCTTTCACCGCACCATCAAACTTGGGATTACTAACTTATTGCTGGGGTTGAGAAACGGGGAAGTTACGCCACTCTCTTGGCGGACTTAAAATTCCATTAATGTTTTAACCACTTTTCGTCGCTTCAAGCAAATATCCGCAAAATCACTTATAAAACGACACAACCACACGTCAATAAATTATTACCTACTTGTGACGTCACATATATTCATCATTTATTTATAGTTTTATTTGCATTCTTAGGTTTTTTTGTATGATTATAAAAAATAAAAATTTTAGTGCTAAAATCCATTTTTTTGTAATTTTATACAGGGTGTCACAATTTGAATTGCATATTACATGAGTTGTGCAGTGCAATTTTTTATACACGCTACTTAAAATACTGATATATTCCGAACCATACCGAAGATAAACGAAAAAACTTGATTAATGCATTTTTTTGAAACTCGATTATTTTCATTTCCAGAAAAGTCAATGGCGCTATCAAAGGGGGTGCAGAACTACAAATCGTGAAAATTTTGAGGTCCTAGCTTTTTTGGTTATTTTTTTAAATTATTTTGTCAATTCCTAGTTGAGAAATAAAAAATGTTACTTTTTTCGTTAAGATAAATTGGGACACCCTGTATACAGTGTGGTGATTATTTTGATGCTCACCATTGGTATCTTTTAAAGTGGAAGAGATACGAGGTCGGTTAAATTAAAGAAAAGTTGTGCATTTTTATGGCCATTAAAAATCTGAAAGAAAATTTACGATATTTAAACTCATTGCAAAATTATGGCCCAAAACCTAAAAAATGTGATTTTAGAAAATAATTTATATTTTCCAAACCATTATTGCTACATCAATGAAATTTGATACCTTTAAATTGTTGACTATTCTGAGTTAAATGACGTCAAAAAATAATTTCTTGGCCTCCTCAACTTTTTTATTTCTTATGGCCGCCATATTGGATTTTTACCTCATCAGATAATAAATAATAATACATTTCCAGATTACTAATTAACATTAATGTGTTCCCTTAGAATTAAAAAATGTGAAAATTTGTATAAAAAACAAATGAAATCAATGTTTTATGGACAGTTTCCATGGTTACCATAAAAGTATTGCCTCAAATGAAACTTTAAATTTGATCAAAATTCTAATACCTAATATAAAAAGCAAATACTTTGACGTTTTTTTTATTTGTTTAATTATATTTACATAAAATGCTCTAATTGCAGGTCATTTGTCTATTTTTATTTTTTTCTACGGGTTTCAGGGGCCACCACTTCTTCAGAATTCTCATTCGTCATAGCATGGTCAATTTTATGTTACATAAGAAAATGAATTTATTGAACTAAAAAAATTTCAATTTCACTTCCGGTTTTACCGGAAATTAAATCAACTTTTTTATTTGATTTTTTTTGTACTTATTATAAACATTGAAAAGTTTCAAGTATGTGACAAAAAAATTGTTTCTGAATTTTCACTAAAAAATTTAGATTTTTTTTGGTAATTTTTTTTTATGAAATATACTAAAACTACTATTAAATAACTTAAATAGGTAATATAAATTATAAATTATCAAATTTATTCGGCAGTTTTGAAAAAATTAATTTTTATAATTTTTATTTAATTTTTATAATTTTTACAAATATCTTAATTTTTTCAAATGTAGAAAATAAATAAATTTTCATAAATTTAATATTTCAAATTTATGTTCGTGTATTTCCGCCGTAAATCGGGTACAATCGGATTTTACTTAATAACAATAATGTATTTAAGGAAAAAAATACAACTTTAACACGTTTTGAAGTAAATTTTTGCTATTTTTTTTTGTTTTGTTGTGTGATTTGATGGATAATAATTATACCAGTCCGATTTTGTAATCTAAAATTTTTCAAAATTTTTGCGAATTTTTTATAAAAAAACTAGTAAACCGATTTTTATGGTTAATTACTCATTATAAAGCTACACGAATTCTTTTTAATACAAAAAATAACCGTTTTGATATCATTTTTTGTTTTGGAGTTATGACGTAAATTGTATAAAAACAAGACAAAATTATTTTTTTAAATGAATAAAATTTGGTAATTCACTAAATAATTAATTTTATAAAAACTATTGGGCCGATTTTAGTATATTATAGCTTAAAATTTGCAGGAATGATTACCTCAACAATTGCTTGTAAAAAAAATTTTATTAAACAAAAATAACG
Source organism: Stenus bimaculatus (assembly GCA_963971135.1). Lineage (NCBI taxonomy): Eukaryota > Metazoa > Arthropoda > Insecta > Coleoptera > Staphylinidae > Stenus > Stenus bimaculatus. The sequence goes on from OZ020186.1 coordinate 22,223,621, forward strand.
CCTTAATTTTATAGTATAATTTTTTTTTAAACTTTCCTATTTTTTTTTTATAAAATAACTAGTCCGATTTTTACGTTTTATAACTCATTTTAAAGCTATACCAATTCTCTTTTATACAAAAAAAAATCGTTTTGATATCTCCTTTCGTTTTAAAATTATGACCTAAAACGTGTAAAAACGCCATGATTTTATTGTATAAACTTTTAAAATTTTTTTTTGATTTTTAAAATTTTTAAGGTATTATAAGTCTTGGTGGTGTGAATAGTTTTGAAGATATTAATCATTTTCTAAAAACTTAAAAAATTCCCAAACAATATTTTGGGAAATTTTTGCTACATTTTCAATAATAACTAGAAAACGAAAAATGATATCAAAGTGATTCTTTTTTTCTCGTAAGGTGTATTTTAAAAAATTTTCGGTGACAATACTTGGGGGTAAAATTAAATTTAAGGGGTTGATTTTACAGAAACGCGTAGTTTTTTAAAAAACGATCTTATTGAAATAATTTTTTTTTTCATAAATTTTGCGAAATTAAAAAACCTTATGTGGGTAGTTTTGGTTTAAGGAGTACTTTTAATAGAAATTTTGAAAATTGAAAATCCGTCAAAAAATGGTTTAACGCGAGTCGCGCAAATTTAAAATTCAAAATTTCGAAAATAAAAATTCCCTACAAAATTTTTTTTTAAAAGTTCCTATGTTTTTTCTGAATTTTCATTAAGAAATTTAGATTTATTTTGGTAATTTTTTTCATAAAATATACTAAAACTACTATTAAATAATTTAAATAGGTAATATAAATTATAAATTATTAAATTTATTCGGCAATTTTGAAAAAAATAATTTTTAAAATGCGTTTTTTTGTAAATATCTTAATTTTTTATTGGCATGATATTAGTGGGGTCACTCCCTATTTTGACAGAGGATTTTTTGACGAAGAAATGGTAATGTCGTTGAAATTGTTTGTCAATGAAAATGTAGTGTCGATGAAATGTCCGTTTCAAAAAAATGGCTTATCGATTAAAAGATACTGTGGATGAAAAGGTTTTTCGATGAAAAGATAGTGTCAATGAAAAGGTAATTTTGATGAAACATCCTTTTCGATAAAAAAAAGTAGTGTCTATGAAACGTTCTTGTTGAAGAAAAGGTTTGTCGATGAAATGGACTGTCGATGAAGTGGTAGCACTTTATTTTTTGGTGATGGATGACAAATTATTTGGTTTTCCACAGTGATGTACCTAGAAAATTTTAAAGGGGGGTGCACTTTTGATAAGTAAAAAATCTACTTCCATTTAAACAAAAATAGAAATAAGAATTTCATTCATTTTAGTGAAATTAATGATTTTTTTTTCTTATTTCAATTATTTGCATTTGCCAGCTAAGGGATCCAGTAAATATAGATGTAACAATTATATAACATATACATTATATTTATATAACATGTTTACATTACAAAAATATATTTACCCTGTATATGCAGGGTGTCTCATTTTTTTTCAGCAAATATTTTTTTAGATAGTAAATGTCATTCTGAACAAAAATTTTCTTATCAACTATTATGTTTTTTTGACTCTATATAAAGTTACAGCAATTTTAAATTTTCATAAATTTAATGATTTTTGTGGGACACCCTGTATAAATTTAAGATTTAACCTCGTCGTTCACTTATTTTAAATACAGCCAATAATGTTCAAAAAAACAAAGTTGGCGAAGAAAAAATCCAAATAATAATTGATTTAAATAAAAAAATTTATAAGAAAAAATATTATACAGGGTGCTCCAAAAAAATCATGAAAATTTATCAATTTTAAAATTGTTGTAACTTTTTAAGGAGTTGAAAAAACATAATAGTAATTTTTTTTTCAGAATGACATTTATTATATAAAAAAAAATTTACTGGAAAAAAAGTGAGACACTCTGCGTACAGGGTGTCCCAATTCGAGTTGCATTACATGGGTATCTTTGTTATTAATAAAGTTACAGATTCGTTTCAATGGACAACGTTTTGCAATTTTTTATACTTATTCAGATGTTAAAAAAAATGAAAAATTCCGAGCTATTCCGAAGATAAACGTAAAAAATTAAAAATCCAATTTTTTAAAACGTCGATTCGTATCACCTTTTTCCAGCAAAATTTTTTTTATATAGTAAATGTCAAGTGATCAACACATTTCCCATAAACTTATATTTTTTTACTCCTTAAAAAGTTTCAGAAAACCCTGTATAATTTTTTTTATTTAAAAGATTTATGGTTTGTATTTTATCTTTCCCAACTTCCTTTTTTGAACATTATTGGTTGTTTTTAAAATAAGTGGACTCATTTAAAATTTTCTGACAAGAAAATTAATCTATCTGATTGGCTTACAGATAGTGTCAAAATCCAAAGCACACTTGATTTAAATTTAAAAAATTTAAATAAAATGAAATTTATATAAGGTGTTCCAAAAAATCATAAAAATTTTGAAATTTTAAAATTGCTGTAATTTTTTAAGGAGTCGAAAAAAATATTAGCTGATAGGAAATTTTTTGTGCAGAATGACATTTATTATCTAAAAAAATTTTGCTGGAAAAAAAGTGAGACACCCTGTATACGCGTTTTCTGTTTTCTAGCATGTTATGAAATTCAATAGTAATTCAATTGTTTTTTTTTTGTTTTTGAGTTTTTAGTATTTTATTTTTTTAAGTTTTGTTCTTTAATTTATTATTAATAATTTTTAATTTATTATTAATAATTTTTAATTTATTAATAATAATTTTTAATTTATTAATATTTTTTTAATTTATTAATAATAAATTAAAAAACAAAACTTAAAAAAATAAAAAACTCAAAACTCAAAATTCAAAAACAAAAAATAACAATTGAATTAAATAAAAAAAAAATATTATTGGTATAATTGGATTAGATTATTTTTGTTAATGATTTTTTTCAATCGAAAAAAGTATGTTGCCATTTGAAAAAGAAAAGTTGCCCCCCCTCCTCTTCTGTTGTTTACAAAAATAAAATTATTTTTTTATTATTTGACAGTAGTATTCTTCAAACCATTTAATTGGACATTTCACTTATGAAAATTGGATAAGAAATAAGGAAGCTACATCGTTGGTCGTTTTTTGTGCACCCCTCTGTATAAAATACTCGGATTAATTACGCAAACTTTAATTCTCGTGTGTAATAGCAACTTTACAGGCTCGTTGAATAATATATTATTATTACAAAAATATTACAAACTCGGTTTTGAAGATATCAATAGCAACTTATTCTTATTTTAAATGGATGCCATATTGATTTTTTGACAGGACTTCTTCTTTAAATAAATGACAATAATTCGAGCTGTCAGTTTAGATTATTGTATAGGATATAAACTTGTTAGATTGTTCATTTAGTTAGCGAAAAGGTTTGGATTTGTAAATGATCACTAAAATTTATTAATTCTAACTAGTTGTACAGTTGGTCCCAGCTGGAAGTAGGACAAAAGTAATAACAATCGCGTATTCTTTGTCCTACTTCCAGCTGGGAGCAACTTTACAATAAACCGATATAATAATCTAAAGTGACAGCTTGAATCGTCATTTGTTTAAAGAAAACTTGTCAAACGTCATGGCTTACTTAATATAATTTAAATAATATCAAGTATTTCGTAGTGTATTACTTCGAACAGGGATTGTGATACATTGTTGAAAGCTGAAAAAAAATCTAATATACAGGGTGGAACAAAAGAAAAACGGAGCAAGCCATAACTTTTTTATTCCTAATGTGTTATAGTTCATTTTTAGATACACATTCGTTTTTATTTCAATTCAATATAAAACTTTTTGCCCAACTTTGGAAATTAATTGTGAAGCCAATTGAAGTGCTGAAAAAAAAAAATCAAAATGCAAAATTCATGTGGAGGAGTCCTCTTTCATAAATAATTATAAAAAAAATCGTTTTTTACCTCATTGTTAAAATAAAAAAAATTAAATAATTTTTTTTTTGTTTTTTTAATAATAATAAAAATAATGTTATCTACCACTGTATTGAGAAAAAACCTCTTTATTAAATCATAGAAAAAAAAATTGACAGTTCCATTTGAAAAACAAAAGTTGATATACACCTGTCAAAAATGACAGCGGTTTGGGAAAATGTATTGAACACAGTTTTTCCTACAAAGCAAATAATTATAGATCCTTTTTATTTCTTAACAATTGGACAAAGAATATAAACGTTATGGCTTGCTCCGTTTTTTTTGTTCCACCCTGTATTTGTGAGAAAATCAAATATGATACCCATTTAAAATAAGAAAATTTCTATTGATATTTTTAAAAGAGAGTTTGTGATGTTTTTGAAATTAACATATTACATCCGTCTTTACGAATCGAATAATTTTTATTCGAAACATTTTTTTGTAACTATTGTAGTTAACGAATTAATCAAATTTAAAAAAAAGGCATTTTTCGGTTTTTTCCGTTTATCTTCGGAATTGCTCGGAAAAAAACTACAAAGCATTGCTCATTTAACCGAATTTGTAACTTTATTTATAACAAAGATACCCATGTAATGAATCACTCTGTGTATTATTTATGTATTTATTATATACTTCTGAATATACAGGGTGTCCTGTAATAACGTGGATAGACATAGTAGAACGTGTTTATCACTTCAAATTATGATGACAATTTCATCTAATACTTTGCCCAAAAATACTTCCCTGCAAAGTTACACCCAGTTAAACTTTACTTTTCAAAAAATAAAAATCCACATAATTTTTCTTCTAATGAAGCGACCTTAATAAAAACCGCCATGGGGGGGCTAATTTTTAGTGCTTTATGATATGGTATACTAGTTTTGCAATTTCTCATTTATTTACTATTAGTTGACTTAAATTTAGAATCTAAGATTTACAACAATTTTTCTGTTGTCATTTTTTTTGCAATTTTAACTGATTTTCTTAAAAAATAAATAATTTTCTTTGAAAAAGGTATTCCTGTTTATAATCGTTAAATTCAATTGTTTTCGAGATAATTTCAATTAAAATTTCGAAATAAAAATAAAAATGTGCTTTTATTGTTAAATTAAGTTATTAAGTAGGCCATTTCCTAAAAACCATTATTAAAAGAATGTATGATTGAATATTATTTTAGAAGATGATTGAAGAATATAAAAGAGCGGTTCTATTTGTGTGATAAAACTGTAAAAACGTTTGAATTTTTTAAAAAAGTTATGGTAAAACTTAAATTCTAAGTTTAGGTTAGGTTAGGTTATTTATATAATACCTTGGTTTTAAGTGTTAACTTCATACTTTTTGTTTTTGTTATTGTTGATATTTGTATAAATTGTGTAAATTGTTACAAATACATAATATGTATTGACAGTTTATAACTGTTCATTTTTTATGCTTTGCTATGTAATAAGTTTCGAGCACTCCATGAAATCCTTTATGCGTCTTATTAGTTATCCCATTTTCCTTGAAATATTTATTAAATGTGACATGTGGTATATGAAAATTTTCAGAAAAACACATTGATTCCAAACATGTGTAATTCCAATATGGCTGCCATAAGAAAAAATAAGTTTGGTTCATTTCTTGGCAATTCAGTGACTTAAGAAAAACTCTGATTGGCTTATTAAATTTTAGATAAAAAACTGCCTCTATGTTGTTAACAAAGTTTTTTAGTATGGCCTATAATAAAGAAGTTACAGTCGTATTTTGAAAATGACACTTTTTGATTTTTTCAAGATGGTGCCAAAACGATGCAAAATTAAACTGTTTTGTCAACAAATTATTATTGGTCATACAAAAATACATTATTTGGTCCATTTAAGCGACTTTCTATCTTCAATAATAACAAAGATACTCATGGAGTCTAACTTTAAATGGGACACCCGGTATATACAGGGTATAGGGTGTTCCGGAATAACTGTCACAATTTTTAGGGGTGATAGAGGAAGCGAAACTAAGCATTTTTGACTTATAAAGTGTTGCCCGGAAATGCTTCCTTAAAAAGTTATACCACTTCAAAAATTTAAAAAAAAATAGTTTTTTGTAAATATAATAAATATTACAAGAGATATTAATTTGAAATTTTGGCGATAGTTTTTTTCTCATAAGGATATACATTTTCGGCCAATAAAAGTTAAAAAAATATTTTCAGGGGCGTTACATTTGGGGAGGTCATCAAATTTTTTTGAGTATATCTTTTGTTTCTTTACGTTTTTGAAAATTTTAATAGTACGAAAATAATCCTTGATCAATGTTCTACAAAAAAGGTACTCTTATTGTAGAGTAGATTTTATAATTTTTAGCTAAAAATATGAATTTAAAAAACATCATCAAATTAGGTTTTTTAATAAAAATTTCATGACTTACCTGAAAACATACAAATATCAAAGTAAGCGAATTACCACAATATTTTGGCGTTAATTTTTATCGTACAAATTTGAAATTAGGTATATTTATTTCAAAAAAAAATTTAGAACACGATTGAAACATTTTTTTCTAGCGCCCCCCTAAAAAAAGTTATTCACCCCGAAAGGGGTAAACCAATTTCTCCAAATAACTTTTTTCGGTTTCCTTCTATCGCGACCAAATTTTAGTATGTCGTGTAGAATCGAAAACTGAACATTTTGAGTTATTTGTTCACATGGATCTTTTAAAACAGCCGAGTTATCGCGAAAATACAATAAAAGTGTAATCGGCCCGGATTCGGTTTTTTCACGATTACGGGTGTATTTTTTAACTAAATTTCAAAAATCCGGTCTCCAATTAAAGAGGAATGTTTGTTCTAGAGCGCTATTGGAAGGGATTTTTTTTTTAATCCCGAAAAGGCTTTCAAAAGCCTTCCCGAAAATGTTGATTTTTTCGCGCGTCCGCCGCGTCGACTTTGAAAAATGATGGATGCGCCGGGTTCGAAATCGAAACGACCAAAACGGGCCCCTTTTTTCTCACATCCTCATTTATAAGATTCAAAAGTTCCGAGCCTCCTAGCTTAATTTTGTGACGAGGGCGAATTTTTCTTTGAAAATATGAAATTGTCGCGTTTTGTAGCGGAAAAACGGAAAAATCAGTAGTGCAAATTTTGAAACTGAGGCCGGTGGAAAAAAATCGCGAAAGTCGTTTTCGTAAACTAGAAATATGCGAAAAACATATAGGGTGGTTTTTATCCTAAAAAAGTTATTTTTAACCCTTTTTCGGGTCGTTTGGAATTGTGGTACGTTTTTCGGATATTTTTTAGCAAAATTCAAAAAATCCTAACTACCAAACCACGCGACCGATTTTAACGAAATGCAGCTTATATTGTGGTTAAGAGTACCCTCAACACTCAAAAAAATAATCAATTTTATCCAGCCCGTCCAGCGGCGTCGCGATTTTTTTTTTCTAAAAGCGTAGAAAAATATCGCTAAAAAACGGCGCGTAGTACAATTTTATGGAGGAAATGAGGTTCAAATGAATCCAAAATTTACAAATCGCTACACGTGGAGTTAAAAACAAATATTCAGTTCATCCTGCTTTAAAAATTAGAACTTTCTAACTGTTCATTTGGCTTCTCACTGATCCTCCAAAGTCAAAATTGTGATTTTTAAACCACTCGCGAGCAAAATCATTGCTGTAGGCGCTGTAGGGTAAGAAAACATCGCATCGTCAAACTAAAATATGCGTCGAAAATGGCTTTTTAATCACTATAATTGTACTGGTCGATTTTTTCAATATCTCAAAAAAAACAAAAATTTTTACCGCACAAAAAACTTTGTAAAAAATCGCGATTTTGACTATTTTTGTATCCCGTTTTCCCTTAATCGATTTTAACGAATGATGGCTCATTTTAAATGTCTTTAGGTAAGTTTTCAAATAAAAAAAAAATTGTTTTGATATCTGTTTTCGTTTAGAAGTTATGACCGAATAATTGTTGAAAATTTGAAAATGTCTCTTTTTAACGAAGAAATTTTGGATTAATCGAAAAATAATTAATTTTAATCGAACCACTTGGCCGATTTAAACGATTTGTGGCTTATTATTTTCAGAATACGTTCTTCTATCGAAAAATGCAAAACTCAATCATGTGGAGTTAAAAAAGCGCGCTGCGGGGCCGTATTTGTACTCGAAATATACAAAAATTTTGGAATTTTTTTTCGAAAAAACTATTTGGATGATTTTCATCAAACAAGACTTAAAATACTCCTATTATGAGTGTCCATGTTGGGTAAAATTTTTAGTTTGCTATTGTAAATACTTTTTGAGAAAATTAAGAAAAATGAAAATCCTGAAAACAAAACAAGTCTTCAAAAAATATGAAAAAATTTTTTTCGAATTTTTGTAAAAATCGACCCTCCAACTGAAAGATAATTAAATACTGATTAAAATTGATCACTCAGTTCCACTTTTGGTCCATTGTTTCTCTGCCACCAGCTCTAAAAACATTACAATTTTGAGAATCGCATGCGATTTAAATTTTTTAAATTTATTTACCTTGCAGCCATTTTAAATCTTTTAGCTTATTTTAAAGCCTTTTAAATCTTCTTAAATACGAAGAAAGATTCGTATCAAAATCTGTATTTGTTCCAAAGATATCAGTCAAAAAATTTAATAATTTTCAAAAATGAACAATAATTTTGAGTAATTTAGGAAATAATTTAAATGCCTTTTTGAATTACTATGATGTTTTAAGTTCCTTTATAGTAATTCTATAAATATTTAAGTGATATTTTAACATGTTTACGATAAATGACGCTAGGCAATTGCCGTTATATTCCGTTTGATGCGAAAAAAATAACTTCTTTTCGACAATTATTATTTACAAGGTACAAGTATTAAAAATAGTGGGAATAATTTTCAATTTTAATTTGAAATAATGCCAACTAGTTCTAAGCAGTCTTTAATATTTTTTAATTATTGTTTGATAGTTAGTTGTATTATTGCAATATTAAAAATGCATAGATTTTCAAATGTTGAATTACCAGGCATGCATTTTGCATATGGAGCAGCCCACATATTTTATGTAAATTAGCCTACTTTGAAGTTGTTTTTTAAATTCATATTTTTAGCTGAAAATGATAAAATCTACTTTTATTCCGAAATGAAGCACCAGAGCGACATACAATAAGAGGATCTTTTCTGTAGAATATTGATCAAGGATTATTTTTGTACTTTTACAATTATCAAAAACTTAAAGAAATAAAAGATATTATTAAAAAAAGTTGATGACTATTTTTAAAATTTTTATTGGTCATAAATGTGTATCCTTATGTGAAAAAACTATCGCCAAAATTTCAAATTAATATCTTTTTTAATATTTATTTTATTTACAAAAAAATATTTTTTTTGAAAATTTTTGAGGAAGTATTTCCGGGCAATACTTTAAGTCAAAAATGCTTAGTTTCAATTCCTCTATTTCTCTTGAAAAATTGTCATAGTTATTCCGGAACACCTTGTATATTTTAAATAATTTCAAGGGCGCGTTCCACTAATGAACACTAAAGCCCACGATCACGACCGCAAAATTTTCCCGTTCCACTAGTTCAAAACGAATAAATACGGTCGCCATTGATGACGTTTTTATGCACGAAAAAAACAACCGCGGTCGTATGTGGAACGACTTTGCGGTTGTCGTGGGTATTACGAGTTTTTAGTGGAACGCATCCCTAGTTAGTTGACATTAACTTCCTATATGCTACGTAAATTCTACATAAAAGTTGATGTATACGTTATATAAAATTTATATGATTGAAGGTGTGATTTTGAGATATTTTTGAAAATTGGGTTGAATTTAGTAAGTAAGTTAATGATGATGTGTAGAGTAGAATATGAAGTGGCAGGAAAGTAGAGTTGAGTTGAGCGGTAATCCGGAGCAAACTGTAACCGAAGGTGACTCAGTGGGAAACGTGCAGATGATGGAGGGTGAACTTCTCATACATAACTTCCTGATCACTGCCTGTAATGACGTAATTTCTAATAGATTAATACGCGAGGATGTTGGGTACATACAACACGAGAGAATCCTGAAAGCTGCTCTAACTCACCTTTCCCCCTCCCCCCTCCCTACTTCACACAAACACCCGACATTTCACATCCACTTTTATTCATCACTAATCACTTCTCCCAAAAAATAATTAAATTAAATAAACCACCCTAAAGCCGCTAATTCTTTAAATCGGCTGGCACGCTTCTTTGCCACGTGGCGACACTTGATGCAAGTTGTTCATATCGTGATTTGTTTAGAGTGGGTTATTGATTAGTTTTGTGGGGTCGTGGGTCGTATAATAAAAAAGTAGAGCAGCGAGGGGTGGTTCGGTTTGTCTCCTCTATTATCTCCGACGCACCTTGTAAAAACACGCCTAGGGCTTCTTCGGCGGTGGCGGAAAACTCGGTGGTAATTGAGTTTGCTAAAAATCACAAAAATCTCGTCCTCACATCAGCCATCACCTTGCAGTTTGCAGTGGAGTTTGTAGAGAGTGTGAGAGGTTCACCTGCTGACAAGGAAAATATTTATCTTCAATATTTTATGAAAATAATTGCGGAGAATGCAAAGGGGAGGGAAGAAGGTAATTTGGGTTTAAATAATGATGCGCTTACGGAAGGAAAATGAGCGGCTGTCACTGCGTCTGAGTGCGGAGCACTTCCTTAAAGTGGCATTGTTTGCCACTTGCCACCTCGCCACCCACTTTTCCTTCCCTCTCACCTCTCACCTCTCACTTTTCACACCTCACGTGACAAATGAACATCTCTAGCTTATCAATGGAAGTCTTCTTTATGATTAATCGTCTTTAACCTACACTCAGATTATTTTGTCTCTCCTCTCCACGACGAGCGACGAGGTCATCATCATCATCATCTTCTTGATCTTGACACGTCATCAACATCCATTTATTACGATATTTTTCCAATACAAGCAACTAAGTAATTCATGTAGTTGGGAAAAAGGTGGAATTAAGATCCAATTTCTATCAGTCTGAAACATCAAGAGGAAGATGGGGGGTTGTTGTGGGTGGTGGGGTGTGGTAAATGGTAAATCGGACCGGTGGCTAGTGACCCGTGGTTGTAAAGTGTGGGAAATTGCCAGGTGGGCGTAACGAGTAGTCGGGGTGAGTGGAGGATGGGCGTGGCGGAACTGCGAGAGTCGACCAATCGCCGAAGCGGACGTCAGCTTCAGTCACATAGCTTCTCGCTTCAGCTGATGCCTGAAATGTGCCCCGGTTAAATATTTCAACTCGAGTTCATTTTCAACACTCAATCCTCGCTCACGACAATGGGATTACAACCCTCGCCTCGCGCGCCACTTGCTCCTTCACCACCCACACACATCAACATTTACCCACACAAAAAAGGAAAAAAGTCAAAATGTACCCAACAACCAATAACCACCACAAAAACTAACCTCTATTGAATCAATACTTTTAGTCGATTATTGCAAAAAACGCGCAATAACGACGTTTTCATTATCTATTTTATTAAAATTACATATTTTTTTTTAATAAATTTTGATTAAAATATAGGTAATTGTAGGAGATAGATTTGTTGATTTTTATATAGGTGCAAAATTGTAAAAGGGCAGCTCCTTGGTTGGCATTCACATTCACGTCCTCATCCACATCCACATCCACACATTCTAGATCCAGTCAAATAGTGGGGGTGGGGGTGGATGCGCGAAGGGGATGACTGCGAAAACGGGGGCATGACAAAATGGCCTGCGGACGACGCCGAACAGTCAGCGAAGCGACGCCAAACGGTCACCACACCAACCGAAATAACTAACCGACGCGTTTTCAAATTCACTCCCAAAATTGATTCTCCAGCGTGGGCCAAACTGCGATCCGCCGGCCAAAGCCGAAGAATGGGAACAGGTACTAACTACACTAAAAGTGTTTTTAACAAGTGCTAAAACTAACATTTTTACATTCTGCTGCAGGTGATCGCCTCCTGGATATTCCATGTAAAGTCTGTGGCGACAGAAGTTCCGGAAAACACTACGGAATTTACAGTTGCGACGGTAATAAACAAAACTTTGCTTTAAAAAATTAATTTCAAATATTTTTTTTTCGTTTTTTTTTCAGGTTGTTCTGGATTTTTTAAAAGGAGCATTCACAGAAACAGGGTTTACACTTGTAAAGCCACTGGGGATATGAAAGGAAGATGTCCTGTTGATAAAACACATCGAAATCAGTGTCGAGCCTGCAGGTTACACAAATGTTTTCAAGCCAGCATGAATAAAGACGGTGAGTTTTTTTTTATTTTTTTTTTATAAAAATTGTTAAAATTATTAGGAATAAATTTAATTATTTTTAATTTTTTTTTTAAACTCGGAAGGTTAACAAAAAAATCATAAAAAACTTATTTTTGATGATGCAATCTGAAAAATCATTCTGGATATTAGGGATTACAAGTATTATAATATGAAATGAGATTTTATAAAATATTTTTTATTTTTCTTGCTAAAATTGTCATTTTCTTAAATAAAAAAATTAAAAAAAAAATTACTAGTATTATTAGTAATCACGTATATTATGAAGATCAATTGTAACTTTTTTTTTTAATTTTTTTTATATAAAAAAATGGCTACTTTTTTTATAAATTTAAAAATAACTTGGGAAGGTTAACAAAAAAAAAATGAAAAAAAAATTATTTTGAATGTCATTATCATGAAAATTAATCTAACTATTAGTGACTATTCAACTCACAAGTGATTATTTTTTGTGACAAGTATAACTTCAAAAATATCAGCGATTATTTCATGACGTTAATGTCAAACTTCAATAAGTTTGAAGTTGGCTGTCAAATTTTGCATAAGAAAGTGAAAAATGTTCGTTAAATAGTCCCTTAAATATGCACTTTTGTTCAAATTATAAGACAAATAATTTAAACCCCAAATGACATTCATGGTAATGACAGTGAAAAATATTCGACTCAAATTTGACCACTCGTGATATTACATATGATTATATGTTTTATGGTATTAAATGAGTTTTTATAAAATACTTCCATTTTTTCTTGTGAAAATTGTTATTTTCTTATGCAAATAAATTATAGTTTTACAAAAAAAACAACACCCTAATTTTTTATTAAAAAATAAAGAAAATCACCAATATTGCTACTGATAACGTATATTATGATAATCCATTGTAGTTTATATTTTTTTATTTTTTATATAAAAAAATGACTACTTTTAAAACAAATTTATAATAAGGTTTACAAAAAAAAATCACCAAAAATTTATTTTTAATGCTGTTATCACGAAAATCACTCTAAATATTGGTGATTACATGCTTTATGATATAAAATTGATTTTTATAAAAATAAATTTGTAGTTTTACAAAAAAAAAATAAAAACATCTTAATTTTTGATGAAAAAAAAAATTACAGGTATTCTTGATGATAAACCATTGTAATTTATCTTTTTTTTATATATACAGGATGTCCCATTTGATTTTGGGCTGTATGGGTAGAAATTTGTTCATATACAGAGGGATGCACAAAAAACGGCCAACGATGTAGCTTTGTTATTTCTCATTCGATTTGAATAAGTGATATATCAAATAAATGGTTTAAAGAATACTACTATCACATAATAAAAGATTAATTTTTTTTTGAAAACAACAGAGGAAGAGGGGGCAACTATTGTTTTTCAAATGGCAACATATTTTTTTAGATTGAAAAAAATCATTAACAAAAATAATCTAAATCAATTATACCAATAATTATATTTAAAATTAATTTAAAACATTTTTTTTAAATTTAATTCAATTGTTTTTTTTTTCAACTTTTTACTTTTTTAAGTTTTGTTTTTTAGTTTTAAATTAAAATTTTTTATTAATAAATTAGAACGTATTAAGAATAAATTAGAAAACAAAACTTAAAAATATAAAAAACTGAAAACTCAAATACAAAACAAAACAAATAGAATTAAATAAAAAAAAATTAAAAAAAATTAATTTAAAAAAAAACTATTGATATAATTGGTTTGGATTATTTTTGTTAATAATTTTTTTCAATCGAAAAAGATATGTTGCCGTTTGAAAAAAAAAAGTTGCCTCCTCCTCCTCTGATATTTTCAAAACTAAAATTAATCTTTTATTATCTGATAGTAGTATTCTTCAACCCATTTAATTTGACATATCACGTATTAAAATCGGATAAGAAATAACGAAGCTACATCGTTGGCCGTTTTTTGTACAAATTAAATGGGACACCCAGTATACAAGGTGTCTGTCTCATTTGACGTTGAACTGTATGAGTATCTTTGTTATTATTGGAGATAGAAAGTCGGTTAAATGAACAAAGTAGTAGAGATTTTTTCGAATATTAATAATTCATTTACAAAAAATTTGAATATCGCATCGTTCCAACGCTATCTTGAAAAAACAAGAAAATGCGATTTTTAAAATATGACTATAACTTCTTTATTTTCTGTGCTACCAAAAAGTTTTTTAACATAATAGAGACAATTTTTTGTGTACAATGCAGTAAAATAAATGAATATTTTTTTTCGCTAACGGATTGACCGGAAATGAACCAAACTTGTTTTTTTTCTTATGGCAGCCATATTGGATTTACACATACTCGGAATCAGTATTTTTTTCTGAGTAATTTGGTATACCATATGTCATATTTAAAAATAAAAATAAAATTATTTGATTTTACAAATTAACATTGAACTTTAAGAGATGTAAATTGTCAATAACATAATAATATTAAATGTAAAATAAATCTTAACACATATGTATTTACAGTTTACATCTATTCAAGGCCATTTTTGGTTAGTAAAATAAAATTATTTCTATTTTTCTTAAAATATTATATGTATATGATGTATCAAATTACTTAGAAAAATACACTAATTCTGAATATGTGTAAAACCAATATGGCTGCCATAAGAAAAAAATAAGTTTAGTTCATTTCCGGTCAATCCGTTAGCGAAAAAAAAAATATTCATTTGTTTTACTGCATTTTACACAAAAATTTGTCTGTATTAAGTCAAAAAAATTTTTGGTACCACCGAAAATAACGAAGTTATAGCCATATTTTGAAAATCGCATTTTCTTGTTTTTTTTCAAGATAGCGTTGGAACGACGCGATATTCAAATTTTTTGTAAATGAATTATTAATATTGGAAAAAATCTCTACTACTTTGTTCATTTAACCAACTTTTTATCTCCAATAATAACAAAGATAGCCATACAGTTCAACGTCAAATGAGACACCCTGTATACTTTTTATAGACAAGGTGTTTCTGAAATGGTGGTCACTGTTTCGTTTGCTTATACAAGTAAAAATAAGACAAAAATTTCATATAAACATTTGTCCAAAAATCAACTACTACCGAGATACAGGGTGTTGAAATTTGTTTTTCTTTTTACTTTTTATTTATTTTCTTTGAGTAGACTGAACGAAAATTAATAAAATTTTAGGGGTGTGTACTCCTCATTGATAGACACCTTTGGGTATTACTTTTGTCTTAATTTAACAATCCAGTGGCGTAGAAACGAGACAAGGTGCCCCCCTTTTTTAAAATTATTTTGTACCCCACTGCAAAATTTTACAATTTTATTTCAATTGTTAAAATCTTTATTCAGAAAAAAGTACACTTGATAAATTTTGCTAGAATAACTGGTATTTCTGTAATTTCAAATTTTATGGGGTCCAATAACTAAAATCATAGCAATTTTCAAAATAAAATAAATAAAATTAAAATTGATAACTTAGTTTAAATAAATTATCCTGTCAAAAACACTATTTTAAATTTTATAAAAAAATGAATAAGGGGGGCCATTTTGACCATTTTTCTAAAATTTATAATTGGTTGTTTCTGACTTGATTTTTTTATTTAAAACACCAACAAAATGTCATACTAAGTGTTTTTATATTTAATTTTCCGTATTTGAATTTACTTTATTTCAAACTTTGAAAATTAGATTGTTGTTAACAAAGCTACTAGATTATAAAACGCATAATTACTCAATTACTATTAATCCCATCATAATTTAATAGGTATACTTTTTTTGTGGAAAATTGAATGAAGATTGTAGAATTTTACAAAAAAAATCATAACACTTTCATTTTTTATGATAAAATAAAAAAAAATACTAATATTGTTAGTTAATAACATATATTATGACAAGTCATTATTGTTTATTTCTTTTTATTTTTTTATATGTAAAAAATGGCTACTTTTTAATATAAATTTAAAAAAAAGTGAGAAAGTTCATAAAATAATCATAAAAAATATTTTTTATATTATCATTAAAATATCAGTGATTTTACGTTTTATAATGCGAAATGAGTTCTTGTAAAATATTTTCAATTTTTCTTTAAGTAAATAAATTAAATTGTATAAAGTTTTATAAAAAAATCGCTATAACACTATAATTTAAAATAAAAAATAAATAATTGGTGATAACGCAAATTATGATAAGCCATTGTAATTTTATTTTTTTTATTTTTTTTATGTGAGAAAATGGTTAGTTTTTGTATAAATTAAAAATAAAAAAAAATTTATTTTTAGTGTTATCATCAAGAAAATCGCTATAAATGTAAGTGATTACACGTTTTATGACATGAAATGAATTTTTAAAATTGTTACTTTTTAAATAAATAAATTTTTCTACTTTATAAAATAATCACAATACCTTAATTTTTGATGATAACACAAAAAAAATCACTAATATTTTAAGTGATAAAATAATATACAGGGAGTCCCAATTTGAATTAAATTGCATGGGTATCTTTGTTATTAATGAAGTTACAGATTCGGTTTTGTTGTTTTTTATACTCATTTAGATAGTATATAAAATAATAAAAAAATCCGACCCATTCTGAAGTTAAACAAAAAAAAATCCAATTTTTAAAAAAGTCAATTATTTCATTAATTAAAAGTTACAAAAAATGTGTCGGATAAAAGTTACAATCGATTGCAAGAAAAAGTAGATAAAAACAGTTTCCTGTAATTATGATTTCCCAAAAGAGTATCATGTAAATATAGAGTGTTCCAAAATGACTGGGAATGAATTTGACAACTGTGTATAAAAATTGCAACTGTGTATGAAAATTGCTTAGATAATTTGACATTCTATGGTCAGATCATTGGCGTGTCATAACCTCTTGCTTTGTTCAGTTGTGTTTTGCAGAATTTCGCTTAATTCTTATTAAAAATCAACAGTTTTTTCAAAACTAAACGAATTAAAATATGCTTCAAAATGTTTTTGAAAATATTAAACGTAGAGCGAATATGTGTATTAATGAAAATGATGGTCATTTTGAGTACTTAATGTAAAATTAATTAATTTATTTATCGATAAATATTTTTTTAATAATCCATAATTTTATTGTAGATAAATATACACTTTTTCCCTTTTATTCAGGCCCCCTACCAACCTATTAAATGTGGTGACACTGAAAAAGTACATTCTGGTATATAAGTTTTCATGCACAATTACCAAATTCATCCCCAATCATTTTGAGACACCCTATAGAACTTTATTGACAACCATTCAAATTCAAGAATTTGAAAGGTCTCAAAATTAACAATATCAAATTTTGTATGATATTATTTTTAAAAAGTTGTTAATAAATAAAAGAATAAAAGTAAATATTATAGCAGATTTAAATAATGTTTTATAATAAAGAAAATTTTTGCATTTTCTTTATTTGAAAATAACCACAATTACTGAGACAATAACATTTCACATAATAGGAGTTTCCACAGTAAAATATTTTTCAATAAATTTTATACTATGCATAGCTCTTAAAAAAACCTAATTTAATGGAGTGGTTTGTTTTTTAATTTGGACACCAAAAAAATTTAAATTAATTTATTTAGAAATTGTGTTCGTAAAAGCGGCAACGTTGCTGGAGTTCCCATCGTGTGTCTTCGTGTGTAGTCGTCTCTATAAATTCTAGAGTCTGTGATCGGTGATGACAGATGGCAAATGTCAAACTTATTTACTTGTGTAACCGTCATCTGTCAAAACAGAGTTTATAGAGCTTTGCGGTGGACGAGACGATCAACAACGTTGCCGGACTAGAACTTTTGAACATTATGACGTCACGGATTCATAAATTCAAATTTTTTGCTATTACACAAAAGATATCAAAAAATTGATAGGATATTATTTCTTATTTTAACTTTATCTTTACGACTAAATAAAAATTAAAAAATAATAGAAAGGCCCATTTAATGAAAACGTGTCCTGATGAAAATACGTTTTACAGAGCTCAAATTACTTTGTTCATTTTTTTTGCTTTCGACTGTATTTCTTTTGTAAAGAAAAATGCTTAAAATCAGTCTCAAACATAACCTTTGCCATTTTTTACATTGATATTTTCACTGTTTTTAATTTTTGATTTTTTTTGGTATGTGTTTCATTCTTTTGGGATTTCAACTAATGAAACTTACAGTGAAATTGAAATAGTAGAAAGAAGTTTTATTTAAAGGAGTTATTGCCAATAATCAATCCAAAAATAAAGTTTTAAATGTACTTTCAACAAAATAAACACACTACAAATTACGTTTCTTTGGTTCTCAAAGTATACATCAAACCTAGGATAAGTAATATAATAAAAATTTCAAATATACCACTAATGTAATAGTAAATCTTTCTATTATCACTTTTAATCCGAGCTTTGCGCCTTTTTACCTCATAAGATTCTCAAAGAAATTTATAAAATTTTATCTCTGTTTGTATTGAAATAATAATTTTTTTGTCATCCAACAACCGAACAAGAAGTATGAGATGTTCTTTTATTATTATTTGTAGTATTCATAACAAATTTGAATAAATGGACAAAACTTTAAATTCAAATTTTGACGTTCCCTGTATGTTTTGCCAATTACTGCCGAAAATAAGAAAGATGTTATTGATATTTTGAAAACCGAATTTATGATATGTTTGTAATAAAAATATTTACATTCATTATTACGAATCGAATAACTTTTATCTGAAACATTTTTTTGTAACTTTTCTAGTTAATGAAATAATCTACATTTTCAAAAATTGCATTTTTCGGTGTTTTTTCGTTTATGTTCGGAATGGCTCGGAATTTTTGATTTTTTTTAAATTTAATAGATATGTAAGTTTATTAATAACAAAGATGCTCTTGTAATGCAACTCAAATTGGGACACACTGTATTATCATAAACCATTGTAGTTTATTTATTTCAATTTTTTATAGAATTTTATTTAAAAAAATCACACCTTAATTTTTAATGAAAAAAAATTAAAAAAATCACTAATAATATTGGTGATTTTGTATAAATTTAAGTAAATGTGAGAAATAAATTTGATAAAAAAAAATCATTAAAAATATTTATTTAATGATACATTCATGAAAATTGATGTAAATATTAGTAATTACATATTTTATATACAGGGTGTCTCACTTTTTTTCTAGAAATTTTTTTTAAGATAGTAAATGTTATTTTGAACAAAAAAATTCCTATAAACTATTATATTTATTCGACACTTTAAAAAGTTACAGCAATTTTAAAATTGATAAATTTTCATGATTTTTGGTGAATACCCTGTATAATATTTTTTTTTATTTAAATCAATTATTATTTTGATTTTTTCTTTGCCAAATTGGTTTTTTTGAACATTATTGGTTGTTTTTAAAATAAGTAAACGACGTCCCACAAAAATCATGAAATTTTAAAATGGGTGTAATTTTTTAAGGAGTCAAAAAAACATAATAGTTCATTGGAAAATTTTTGTTTACAATGACATTTACTATCTAAAAAAAATTATTGCTGGAAAAAAAGTGAGACACCCTGTATACAGAGTGTCCCTAAAAAGTCTGTACAAAACAACACCACATACTTTTGAGACCAAAATAAGACGATTTAACCAAACTTATCTCTATCCAAAAGTATTTTGTTAAGGCGTTACAGACCATTAAAGTTCTTAAAACTATTTTGTTTTTTTTTTAAATTACTAAAAATTGGTTCAAACAATCATAACAAAATTTGATATGTAGCTTTGTAATGAAAAAGGTGTTTTTTAGACAATTTGTTTTTACTTTTTCATGTTATGTAAGTGGTCAAAAATAGGTCATCGACATGCAAAATTTCTTATAACTTTTTAATGGCTGAATAAAAATTCATAAAACTTTACTTGTAGCTAGACAGTGTAATTATAATTTTTTTTTGTCTCTTTCAAAATTTTTCTAACTCCTTTATTTTAGATAGAAAAAAATATTTCCATGTGGTGCATAACCTAAGTTTAGAAAAATATTTAAATTTTTCGCCAAAAGGTCTGTACAAAGTAACACCACATATTCTTGAGACCAAAATAAAATGATTTAACCAAACTTATTTTAATTGAAAAGTGCTTCGTTAAGTGTCTAGCGACCTTGAAAAATCTTATCTTTTTAAATAACTTTCACGGTCAATAGAGGCTTAAGGAAGTACATTTAGATAAAGATAAAAGTGGTTAAATCGATTCATTTTGGTCTCAGGAATATACTGTGGTAATTTGTACAGACTTTTTAGCGAAAAATTTAAATATTTTTTCAAAGTTAGGTTATGTACCACATGAAAATAATTTTTTTCTCCCTAAAATAAAGGAGATAGAAAAATTTTGTAAGAGACAAAAAAAGTTTATAATTACACTATTTAGTTACAAGTAAAGTTTTATGAATTTTTATTGAGTCATTAAAAAGTTATAAGAAATTTTGTAAGTCGATGACCTATTTTTGACCACTTACATAACGTGAAAAAGTAAAAACAAATTTTCTAGAAATAGTTTTTTCCATTACATAGCCACATATTAAATTTTGTTATGATCATATTAACCAATTTTTAGTAATTTAAAAATCACAAAATATTTTTAAAAACTTTATTGGTCTGTAACGCCTTAACGAAGCACTTTTGGATAGAGATAAGTTTGGTTAAATCGTCTTATTTTGGTCTCAAGAATATGTGGTATTGTTTTGTACAGATTTTTTAGGGACACCATGTATACAGGGTGATTCATACCACCCGTGCCACCCATTTATTTCGTGAACGCGTTATCGCACATCACTAAAATAAAAATCTTGATTACCAAAGTGAACCTAAAGAATCCATTGGTGCACTTATTATTTTCCGGAACAAACCGGAAGTGCCCAGAACCGGAGGTAATTTTTATTTTTTAAATGGCAATATAGGTCGAGTATGGTATGGTTTGATAGGTCTTTTAAAAATAAACAACTTTTATTAAAATATTTTTTTAATATTTTCCATAGTTTAGAATTTATTCGAAAAACAAAAAAAAAATGTTAATAAAGGTAAATAAAAATTATTGCATATTTTGAAGAATTTTATAAATTTATAAACTCTTTCTACAGATTCTAATATTTTACCAACTTTAAATATCATATTTGTCCATATTTCAACAAAATTCTTCGAAATATGTAATAATTTTTATTTACTTTTTTTAACAATTTTTTTTGTTTTTCTAATAAATTCTAAAGTATGGAAAATATTAAAAAAATATTTTAATAAAAGTTGTTTATTTTTAAAAGACCTTTTAAACGATACTATACTCGACCTACATTGCTATTCAAAGTTACTTCCGGTGTCCACCGGAAGTTATAAAGTACACCGAATGATTTTTTGTGTTCGTTTTAGTAATCAAAATTTTTATTTCATCCATGTGCGACAAACTGTTTTTAAGATAAAGGGATGGCACTGGAACACCCTGTATAAAACTAGTTTTTATAAAAATTTTCTTGATGAAATTGTCAAAAATTAGATACGTGGTGGAAGTTGAATAAGTTTGACTGACAGAATGACATTGTAGTGTTGAGTGTTGGTATGAAGGGATTATCTGTTGTTAATCCTTGCCCTCAACACCCAACATTGCACATGATAGCGTTTACACACGTGTTAAATCGATTCTCTAGAGAGTGGTGGCGGATGGGGGGGAGAGGGGGGTAAAGCGAGGGGGGTGGTTTGACTATTTTTTTGGTCGGGAAAATCGTGAAACATGGAAATGAAATTATTGAATGTATGATGGAAATTAGTTGGGACTTGTAGTGAGGAGGCCGGCACCTACAATCATCAGTAGAGCGTGTTTTTGGGGGTGGGGAGTGAAAAGGGGGTTGGTTGGAAATGCCGCAGGCTTCTCCGGGAAAACGTCAGCTGAGAACATTAATGATGATGCACTAACTACTTCACTTTTCACGGCGAGACAATTAATAAATTATTTAAATAAATGAATGAGAAAGGGATGTTAATTCGGCTAATTCGGGGAGATAATACTGCGAGGAGAGGAAGATAAAGGAAGGAAATTGTGTGCTTAATTCGGTGAAAAGCAATCGTTTTGCGTTTTGGGTTTTCCTGATTCCGTGATGTGATTCAATAAGCTTTTTATGAGCTGCTCCTCCGCCACCACCGCCACCACTTTCAAGCAATAAGTAAGTAAGCTTCAAGCTCCTTTTATATTCTACCACCACCACTGTAGACACCCCCCACCCCCCAACACCCCCCACCATCACCCTACGAACCTCTCTAGCTTTGTATGGTCATGTTCTAAATACGTGCACAACTTATTTTTCCAATTTCTTCTTCCATCTTCTTTACCAAAGACACGCAAACCGCTTTCACCTTATCCCCCCTCCCCCTCCCACTCCCTTTATAAATCAACCACCTTCAAGAATATTTTAACAAAAAAAATATTTCAATTACACGCCATTTTATATTCACAATTTCAACTTAATTACACCATTTCAACAAAAATTATCCTATTTTTCTTCATTTCAATTTTTACAAAAACTACGTGTTATTCAAAAATTATTGTTAACTTTTATATGTTTTTTTTTCGTTAATTGCTTATTGATGAGTATTTTTAATATACAGGGTGTCTCAATTTTTTCTATAGTAAATATCATTCTGAACAAAAAAATTGGACTCCTTCAGAAGTTACAGCAATTTTAAAATTTCAAAATATTTATGATTTTTTTGGGCACCCTGTATATTTATGATGATTTTTTTACGTGATTGAAATTTTTTTGTAGTTTATACAATTATTTAGTGATTTTATATTTTTTTGTAAAATTTTGTGATTTATTTTGTAGATTTAAAGAACTTATAAAATTTAAAAACGAGCAAAAACAGTAGATTTTTTATTAAAAATTATTGTTAAATATTGTCGATTATACAATTATTCATTGTTTAAATATGCAAATCTTGTTGATTTTTATTTAACTTAATTATTGGTTTTTTGTGGGATTTTAAAATATTAAAAATTTAAAAATATTTACTGAAATTGCAATTGTTAATAGAAATGTTTTTGTTAATTATTGTAGATTATTTAATTCATTTTTTGTTGTAAATTATTTAAAAGTGATTTTTTCGTTCACTTCTAAAATTAAAAAAAAAAACTAAAAATACACAAAAAATATGTTTTTTTAAATAAAATTGTGGTTTAAACACAAGTTTTTATTAATTATTATAAATTATAAAATTTATTGATTTAAAATGTATAAAAAATTTTTTTTTTCAAAATAAAATTTTTTTTGGAAAATTTACAAAATAATTAATTTTATAAAATCTACTATGTCGATTAAAATGTTTGATGGCTTAAAATTTGTAAAATTGATTTCCCCAAAAATTAATACAAAAAAAATTTTTAATTGAATAAAAATACCACTCTAATTTTGTAATCTAAAATTTTTTAAAACTTTGCAAATTTTTTATAAAAAAGTTAATTAACCGATTTTCATGATTTATAACTTATTTAAAAGCAACATAAATCTTCTTTAATAGAAAAAAGATTCGTTTTGATATCACTTTTCGTTTTTGAGTTATGGCGGAAAACGTAAAAAAACTTGAAAAAAATCATTAAAAAAAAATAATTTTTGGGTAATTTTAAGTTAATTATTTTTATAAAAATTGTTATTTGTTTTATGGTTTAAAATTTGCAGGAATGATTTCCTCAACAATTGATTCTAAAAAAAAATGTTTAAACAAAAATAACGCTTTGATTTTATAGTATAAATTATTTTATTATTTTCCGATTTTTGTATAAAAATTCCTGATATCCGTTTTTTATGTTTTATAACTCAGTTTAAAGCTACACAAATTTTCTTTAATACAAAAAAAAATTCGTTTTGATATCACTTTTGGTTTTTGAGGTATAACTAAAAACGAATGTGTAAAAATTTGAAAATTTCATCTTTTTTATATTTTGAATTATTTACAAAATAATTAATTTTATAAAAACTATCGGGCCGATTAAAATGTTTGATGGTTTAAAATTTGAAGGCATGACTTTTTTACAAAAGAAACTATTTATCCGATTTTTCTATTTTATAATTCATTTAAAAGTTACTCAAATTTGGATAGTAGTTTAAATTGCCATATATTTTATCCGCCACTGCCGATTTTGTGTCTAAAAAAATTAGTTGACAGATTCTAAGAAGTCATGTTCGTGTATTTCCGCCGTAAATCGGGTATAATCGGGTTTTACGTAATAACAATAATATATTTAGGGAAATAAATACAACTTTAACACGTTTTGAAGTAAATTTTTGTTATTTTTTTTTGTTTTGTTGTTGTTTGATGGATGATTTTGTCCGATTTTGTAATCTAAAATTTTACAAAACTTTGCGAATTTTTTATAAAAAAACTAGTAAATCGATTTTTATTGCTAATAACTCATTTTAAAGCTACACGAATTCTCTTTAATACAAAAAATAATCGTTTTGATATCATTTTTTGTTTTAAAGTTATGACGTAAACTGTATATAAACTAAACAAAAATATTTTTTAAAAATGAATAAAATTTGGCAATTCACTAAATAATTAATTTTATAAAAACTATTGGGCCAATTTTAGTATATTATAGCTTAACATTTGCAGAAATGATTACCTCAATAATTGATGCTAAAAAAAATTTGATTAAACAAAAATAACGCCCTAATTTTATAGTATAAATTTTTTTTTTAACTTTCCTATTTTTTTTTATAAAATAACTAGTCCGATTTTTACGTTTTATAACTCATTTTAAAGCTATATCAATTCTCTTTTATACAAAAAAAATTTGTTTAGATATCTGTTTTCGTTTTAAAATTATGACCTAAAACGTGTAAAAACTTAAAAAAATTACTTTTTGAAATGAATAAATTTTAGGTAATTTACAAAATAATTAAATTTATATAAACTACTGAGCCGATTTAAGTGTTTGATGTCTTAAAATTTGCAGGCATGATAGTTTCAATAATTAATGGTACAACAATCTTAATTAAAGAAAACTAACAATAAAATCAGGTTATTGTAGAAATTAAAAAAAAAAATATTTTTTTATAAAAAAACTAATTATTCGATTTTTATGTTTTATAATTCATTTAAAAGCTACATGAGTCCTCTTTAATACAAAAAAAGATTCGTTTCGATATCATGTTTTGTTTTTGAATTATAGCCTAAAATGTATAATAATTTAAAAACAATATTTTGTAATAATTTGTTAAATAATTAATTTTAAAAAAACGACTTGACTAATTTTAATGTTTGATAGTTTAGAATTTGGTGGAAAGTTTGTTCTTGTAAAAAAACTCAAAAAATGTTTGACTGGATGAAAAAAAATGACCAATTTTGTGTCGAAAAGCTTTAAGAAGTAATTAGATCATGTTCGTTCATTTTCGCTGCAAATCGGGTACAATCGGGTTTTACTTCAAATTAAAATTAATTTAAAGTAAACACAGATAACGCCTTAATTTCAAAAAAATTTTCAAAACTTTATGTTCTTTTTTTATAAAAAATCTAGTAAAACGATGTTTATGGTTAATAACTCATTTGAAAGCTCTACAAATTACCTTATTAATAATAAAAAAATCATATTTTAAAATGAATAAATATTGAGTAATTTACAAAAAAAATATTTTTTTTTAAACTATTTGGCCGATTTAAGTGAAAATTTTAAATTTGCAGGAATGATTTCCTCAATAATTGAAAAAATTTTATTTAAACAAAAATAACGCCCTGACTTTTTAGTAAAATTTTTTATAATAACAAAATTAGTTATCCGAGTTTTATATTTTGTAATTTATTTTAAAACTATACAAATCCTTTTTAATACAAAAAAAGAGTCATTTTGTTAATACTTTTCGTTTAGAAGTTATGGCTTAAAACGTGTAAAAACTTGAAATTTTAAATAAATAAATTTTTGGGTAATTTTAAGTGTTTGGTGGTTTAAAATTTGCAGGGATGATGTTTTTAATAATTGATACCAAAACAATTTTGATAAAGGAAAAAAAGATTCATGCAAACCTGATTTTATGGTCCAATATTTTTTAAAAACTTCTGCATTAGTTTCCAAATAAACTAATTATCCAATTTTTAAGTTTTATAACTCCTATGAAAGCTACACAAATTCTCTTTACATAAAAAAAAGATTCATTTTGATATCACTTTTCGTTTTGAAGTTATTGCCAAAATAAAAAAATAAAACAATATTTTTTAAAGTACTTAAATAAATTTTGGGCAATTCTCAAAATAATTAATTTTATAAAAACTACTGGGCCGATTTAAGTGTGATATGAATTAAAATTTGCAGGGATGTTGTTTCTAATAATTGATACCAAAAAAAATTGATAAAGGAAAAAATGCGTTCTGCAGTCCCGATTTTGTGGCTCAACATTTTATAGAAACTTCTTCATCTGTTTAAAAAAAAACTAATTATCCGATTTTTAAGTTTTATAGCTTTCATGAAAGCTACATAAATTCTCTTTAAACCAACAAAAGATTCATTTTGATATCACTTTTTGTTTTGAAGTTATTACCCAAAATAAAAAAATAAAATAAAAAAATATTTTTTAAATAAATAATTTTTAGGTAATTCCCAAAATAAGCAATTTTATAAAACTATTGGGCCGATTTAAGTGTGTTATGACTTAAAACTTGTAGGGAAAATATCTCTAATAATTGATATCAAAAAAATTTGATAAAGGAAAAAATGCGCCATGCAGTTCCGATTTTGTGACTCAACATTTTATAAAAACTTCTCTATTTGTTTCGGAAGAAACTAATTATCCGATTTTTGAGTTTTATAACTTTCATGAAAGCTACACAAATCCTTTTTAAACAAAAAAATGATTCATTTTTATATCACTTTTTGTTTTGAAGTTATTGCCCAAAATAAAAAAATGAAATAAAAAATATTTTTTTAAATAAATAAATTTTGGGTAGTTTTCAAAATAAATAATTTTATAAAAACTACTGGGCCGATTTAAGTGTGTTATGACTTAAAATTTGGAGGGAAGATGTTTCTAATAATTGATACCAAAAATATTTTGATAAAGGAAAAAATGCGCCCTGCAGCCCCGATTTTGTGGCTCAACATTTTGTAAAAACTTCTTCATTTGTTTCGGAAAAAACTAATTATCCGATTTTTGAGTTTTATAACTCTCATGAAAGCTACATAAATCCTCTTTAAACCAAAAAAAGATTTATTTTTATATCACTTTTCGTTTTGAAGTTATTGCCCAAAATAAAAAAATAAAATAAAAAAATATTTTTTAAATAAATATATTTTGGATAATTCTCAAAATAATTAATTTTATAAAAACTACTGGTCGATTTAAGTGTGTTATGATTTAAAATTTGCAGGGATGGTGTCTTTAATAATTGAAACCAAAAAAATTTTGATAAAAGAAAAAATGTGGCCTGCAGCTCCGATTTTGTGGCTCGACATTTTATAAAAACTTCTCCATTTGTTTCAAAAAAAAAGTAATTATTCGATTTTTGAGTTTTATAAATCTCATGAAAGTTACAAAAATTCTCTTTAAACCAAAAGAAAATTCATTTTTATAACACTTTTTGTTTTAAAGTTATTGCCCAAAATAAAAAAATAAAATAAAAAAATATTTTTTGAAATAAATAAATTTTGGGTAGTTTTCAAAATAAGTAATTTTATAAAAACTACTGGGCAAATTTAAGTGTGTTGTGACTTAAAATTTGCAAGGATGATGTCTCTAATAATTGATACCAAAAAATTTTGATAAAAGAAAAAATACCCCGATTTTGGGGCTCCATTTGTTTCCAAAAAACTAATTATCTGATTTTTAAGTTTTATAACTCTCATGAAAGTTACACAAGTCCTCTTTAAATCAAAAATAGATTCATTTTGATATTACTTTTCGTTTTGAAGTTATTGGCCTAAAATGTTTAAAAACTTGAAATAAAAATATTTTTAAAAATAAATAAATTTTGGGCAATTCTCAAAATAATTAATTTTATAAAAACTACTGGATCAATTGAAGTGTTTGATGGTTTACAATTTGCAGGGATGATTTCTCTAATAATTGATACCAAAAAAAATTTGATAAAGGAAAAATGCGTCATGCAACTTTAATTTTATGGTCCAATATTTTCTAAAAACTTCTTCGTTTGTTAAAAAAAAAACTAATTATCCGATTTTTAAATTTTATAACTCCTATGAACGCTACACAAATCATCTTTACACCAAAAAAAGATTCATTTTTATATCACTTTTCGTTTTGAAATTATTGCCCAAAATGTATAAAAACTTTAAAATAAATCAATTTTAGGTAATTTTCAAATTTTGTAAAAACTATTGGGCCGATTTAAGTGTGTTATGTCTTAAAATTTGTAGGGATGGTGTCTCTAATAATTGATACCAAAAAAATTTTGATAAATGAAAAAATGTGCCCTGCAGCTCTGATTTTGTGGTCCAACATTTTATAAAATTGAATTATGTTTTGAAAAAAATTTGTTCGTGCATTTCCGTTTTAAATCGGGTACAATCGGGTATAGTTAGGGAAAAAAAGTAAATGAAATTTTGTGTGTTGGTGTGATTTGATGGATGATTTGATGTGTAAATTTGTAGCAGCTGAGATGTTTAAACGTAATGGTTCATCGATGGGGATTTGTAATTAATAAATAAGCGAGTGGCGGAGGGGGGGAGGGGGGTGGGAAAGGGGGGTGCGTGTGTAAGAGGCCAGATGCGAAATGCGGCTTGAACAAGGAACATGGAACAAGGGGCGAACGCGGATCGCTTTCACGCGGATTTGCACCCCGAATTCGGGATCTTCGGATCTTCTGATCCTTCCAAGAAGATCAGATCTCCTAATGGGGATTGGCGGCTCCGCAAATAGCTCACATTCACCCCCCATCAACTCCAATAATTTAAACGAATAAATAAACAAACCCGCTGCTGCTGCTGCTACCATTTTTTTTTTCCTTCGATTTTTATCGACAAATCGAATTCTTTTGTCGGACGAAATGACGCAATTAACGCCCGCTGTTTTCCTCCAATAAATGTGATAAAAAAAAGTGCAATAAATTGTGCCCTTTGTGTGGAGCGCCAAGCGCCAAGCGTCGAATATTTTATCAATCTTTGATGAAAAGTTTGAACCCTTGTTCTGAGAAAATTGTTGCAGCAAGTTTGTTACTTGTTCAGCCGCAAACATGACGCCCCAACTTCCGGAAACATCACCTACAACTTTACAGTCAGCCCAACTTGTAAACTTTACAACTTGGGATCAAGTTGGTCACATTTTTAATGAATATTTTTATGTTGGCGTTTGAATAATGTAGCTAGAGATAGATGAGAGGGAATGGAATGAATATAAGCATCAACATCAGAGGCACATGCACAGACACAAGTAAATGTAGTAGTGTTCCCCATTAATTCGAGAATCGCCGTGAGCGCGTCACATGTCCGAACAATAGTAGAGTTCCCACACTATCATCGAGATGGCCTATTTATTCGGTTGATCTTTTGCTCCCTTTTAAAACTCATCGAGATGAATCAATAGCTTCCAAAGTTGGAAACGCTAAAAGTGATTAAGATTTTAAATTTCCCTCTCCCCTCTCCCCTCCTCTCTTCTACCCGTATCATCTCCTCTTTTAACTCCAAGTTAAACACCGCTTTTTAGTCGCTTTTGCATTTTTAAAAGAGGCTAAAAAGGATTTGTTCTTTTATTAGGACAGGGCTTTCAGCAGATTTCACCATTCGTGCTCGAGTTTTAATTTCCATACTTTGGGCTTTGAGGATTGAACGCTTTTTCTTTCTTTTTATTGCAAGCAGCTGTTCAACACGAGCGAGGACCCAGGAAGCCCAAGATGCAAGGTGGAGGAAGCGTCCAGATGCATTCCACGACCGCCCTCCATCAGCACATGGAGAAGCTGCAGAACCACCAGGTCCACTTCAACCCCAACATCTTCACCAGCCACCATTCTCATCCCTTGAAAGCATTCACTCTTCCCTCAAACTCGCTTCCGAGTCCAACGCAACACCTGGATGCCCTACCGCCTCCTCTTTTCCACCCCCAGGCCTTTCCACCACCCCCACTCCTCAACATCCTCATGAGCGCGGAAAAATGCCAGGAGATCGTGTGGAACTCCAAAATGCAGCAAAACAACCCGGAAGTCTCCTCCGCCAACGAATCCAGCTCCGGTTTATCAGTTTCCAGCACTGGAATGTCCAGCAGCATACCACCTTCAACACCACCACTAAATTTACCACTCTCACCCACGTGGGAAATGTTACAGGTAAGAAAACAACAAAAATTTATTAAAAATATACACGATTTCACCTTCAAAATTCCAATAATCATATTTTTTTCAAAAAATTAATTTTTAAATTTTCTATTTTTTTCATTTATACAGGGTGTACAAAAAGTTCGGCAACGCCAGTTTATTTTTGAAAAAAATGTTTAATATAGAAGTTGTACGAGAAGTTAGCCATAAAATTTCCAACCACAATTTTTTACATGTATTTCTCCATAAGAAGAAAAAGCATTATAACTTTTTTATTTTACATTGTACCACAAAACTAATTATATCACTAAAAAGCTCAGAGAAATATCTATATAACAGTGCTATTGTCAATGTTTGCCTCGTAATAATAAATCCGCAATTTGTATTTAATCAGATGACTACCTTAAAATATCAAAAACACTTAAATGGGTGTAACTTCAATTAAAATAAACTGACAACTAAAATAAAAAAATCAGTAGAATCTGCATTAAATTCCTTACATTCTCATGTATAAAACAATGTCAGCTACTAATTATTAACTTATTAACAAACCAAAAACAGTAATTTCTGAGTAATTTTTTATTCTAATGGCTACTAAAAACCGGCCATAAAAATGTTAGTGGCTCCATTTGATAGAAAATTTAATAAGCTTTCCAATGGTATATTACACGATAATTGTTTATTTGAACTTTTAATTAAATTCATCACAAAAACTAACACATATTTTAACAGAATTATAGCAGGAAAAAACTAAAACCATTTTTTGAATCTGTATTCGATTTTGAAAGCATTTATATGTAACAAAAAATTGTAGCTACTAATTATTTACTTATTAATAAATGTACAAATTTTTATTAATGCATTAAAAGTTCAAATAAACAATTATCCTGATGAGGCTAGTATTGTGTGATTTGGCAGCCATTAGACTCAAAATTTAGTGTTTTTGGTTAATTAAAAAGTCTATAATTAGTGACAAACATTGTGTTATACATCATTGTTTTCATTTTCTAATATAGATTTCAAAAGTAGTTTTAATTTTTTTCTGCTATCATTCTCTCAAAAGTTAGAGTGCATAATGCATTATTTAGTTTTCGCGGCGAATTTAATTAAAAGTTTAATTTTTTAATTATCATGATGAGGCAAGCATTGTGTGATATATCGTTGGAAAGCTTATTAAATTTTCTATAAAATGAAACCAATAAATTTTTTATGGCCGATTTTTGCAAGCCATTAGGACCAAAAATTACTCAGAAATTACTGTTTTTGTTTAATTGATAAGTTAATAATTAGTGGTTGACATTGTTTTATACATGAGAATGTAGGGAATTTAATACAGATTCTACTGATTATTTTATTTTAGTTGTCAGTTTATTTTAATGGAAGTTACATC
Organism: Stenus bimaculatus; assembly: GCA_963971135.1. Classification (NCBI taxonomy): domain Eukaryota; kingdom Metazoa; phylum Arthropoda; class Insecta; order Coleoptera; family Staphylinidae; genus Stenus; species Stenus bimaculatus. The sequence continues at coordinate 22,255,449 of OZ020186.1, forward strand.
CATTTAAGTGTTTTTGATATTTTAGGGTAGTCATCTGATTAAATGCAAATTGTGGATTTATTATTATGAGACAAACATTGACAGTAGTACTATTATATAGATATTTCTTTAAGCTTTCCAGTGGTATAATTAATTTTGTTATAAAATGTAAAATAAAAAAGTTATACTGTTTTTTCTTCTTATGAAAAAATACATGTAAAAAACTGTGACTGGAAATTTTATGGGCAACTTCTCGCCGGTAATTTTTAATAAATTTATAAATTTTATCTTTAAATTTTGAAAAATTCGAAAATCGAGTTTCGATATTTTACGAATATTGTCATCACCTTGGCCATTTTAAATTTTTAATATGTAAGTTCGGCAACACCGCGCCGATTTATTTTGAAAGTAAACATTCTTGAGATAAATGTTTCAAATAAAAGTTTGAAAATGCGGTTTCTGGTTAGTTAAAAAAATCGGAACTTACATGTTAAAAATGTAAACTCTTGTAACTTGTAAACTATTTACTTTAGTAAAATAAAAAAATTGCCCCACAAACTTCTGAAAGCATGCTTTAATAATATGCAATAATAATGGGTGTGGTTGTTATTTCAAAAAATGTTAAGTGATTATCGCCTGATCTTCAACTTGCAGTTCAAAGTCATGGCAATATTTCTTGATTACACGTCACTAAGAATCATACAACTTTTAATTAAAATATTTTTCTCAAAAATAAACGGACGTTGCCAAACTTTTTCTACACCCTGTATAAGTAAATAAAAAAAAATAAAAATTAATGAAATTCAATAAAATATGAAATTAAAAAAATCCAAATTTTATAAAAAATAAATGTATATATCTTTTTTTAAATTGAAATACAAGAAATACCAATTTTTTAAAATTTCGAAACTCGAATTTCGAATTTCAAATTTTTCAAGATTTAAAGACAAAATTTAGTAGTTTATTAAAAGTACAAAACTTGTATGTTAGTTTATAAATTATAAGAATATTATGAAGTACAAAAAAAATTGGAAAAAAGGGAAAAAATATTTTAATTTTAAAAATTAATACATTTTTCAAATACAAAATTTGATTTTGTAAAATTTATTAAAAAAAAGCAAAAAAATTCTCTTTTTGTTAGAAAAAAAGTATTTATTAAAAAAATCAAATTTTTTGCAAATTTTAAAATAAATTAACTGTTTTTTAAAAAATGAAAATTTTTATGTCAATTTTTGATTTAATGATGAAATATTTCTTTAAAAGGTTCTTAAAAATCGCTAAAAATTTTTTTCCTATATAAAGAATCACAAATCAAAAATTTTCAAAATTTTTGATAAAACATAATTTTTTTATAAATTCATTAAAATTAAAAAATAAATTAAAATATTTAAAAATACAAAAACAATGCAATATAAAAAAAATTGGGTGTTTTGATTTAAAAAATATGAAATAAAATTTGCAAAAAAATTTGGCATTTACAAAAAATAATAAGAAAATTACCTTTTTTGCATTTTATCTATCAATGTAAGGATAACTTAAAAAAAATTAAAAAATATTTAAAATACACGATTTGAGCTTCCAAAACTTAAAGAATTGAAAATAAATTAATCTACTTTTTCAATTTTTTTTAAATCAAAATTTCAAAATTAGTTTTTTTTAACTTAAAATTTCTATTACAAAATTATTTAAAATGAAATCAAAATTAAAAAAAATAAAATTCATGAGAAAAAATAAAATTATTAAATTAATTAAAGTTACAAAAATTTTAAATTAAATTGTTAAAAAAATTCAAAAAAATGGAAATGATGAAAAATTAAGTGTTTTGATTTTCAAAATCGAAAATGTTTCAAATGAATGCAAATTTTGATTTTGTGCAAAAAAAAAAATTTTTTTGTGTAAAAAAAATCAAATTTCTTGCAAATTTTGAAATAAATTAACTCCAATTTTAAAAATAAATTCAATAAATACGAAATTTAAAAAAATCCAAATTCTTCAAACAAATAAAAGTATAGATTTTTTATTTTTTTTTTCAAATTTGAAAATCTTCATAAATATGTTAACATTTGGAAAAAAGAAAATTTTTAAGTTTATGAAAATCACAAAAAAAATTTAGTTAAGGTAACGTTAAAAAATACAAAAACAATTATAAAAGAAGAGAAAATTTTTAGTATTTTAAATTTAAAAATTAATATTACAAAATTTATAAAAAAGTTGATTTCGTCAGAAAAATCAATGTATTTATTGAAAAAATCAATTTTTTCACAAATTTTGAAAAAAATTAGCTTTGTAATTTTCAAAAAGATTTGTATGCCAAAAAATGTAATTTTTGATTTAATAAACAAATTTTTCATGAAAATCGTTAAAAATTCAATAAATCAAAAATTAATTAAAACCAATTGCAAAATTAGAACAATTTTAAGTTCTCAAAAAAAATAAAAACAAAATGTATTTTTTATTAATTTTTGTAATATACAGGGTGCGCGAAAAGCCCTGCATAATGGCAATAACTTCTTTAATATATTTTTGATCAAAAAATATTTCATGTAAATATTGTAAGATTTAAAAATCGACATTTTTATCTGTGATTTTGCTTTAGTTTTTTTACATCACGTGACTGAGACATGACTGTCAAGTTTGAAATGTCAAATGGAATAGTCTAACTTTTTATCTAATAATTTGATCTACATAATCTTCTGAATCCAACGACATGTACTAAGTGACATTTTTTGCAAATATTTTATTTATTTTTTCAAAAATATTTGAATACATATATTATTTTTTTTATATGAATAAATGTTGATTCGAAATAAAAAAAAATTATAAACAACTTATACAACATTTAAATGACATGGTAAAATATCATAACAACATATTATAAAAGATATAAGCCATGTGTGGTCAGTAAAATGATTTTATAACCTAAAATTTAATAAAAACAATTTTTCAAATTTTTTTTAACTTTAAGTTGAAAAAAAAATAACTTATGGCGTATCGTTAGATTCAAATAATTATGTTGATTCAAATTATTACAAATAATGGACCATTTTTTTCGAAATTTCAAAATTAACTGTATTATCTCAGTCACGTGGTGTAGAAGAACAAAAGCAAATTCATAGATAAATATCAAATTTTAAACTTTACAACATTTATATCAAATATTTTTTTATAAAACCAAAATTAAAGCCATTATGCAAGACTTTTCCCGCACTCTGTATATTTTTTTATCATAACATTTATTTATTTATTTAAAATACAGGATTTTAACTTTAAAAAATAAAAAATAAATCACTACACTTTGTAAAAAATAGCTTTTCTTGAAAAAAAAATTGAAGATATTTTAAAAATAAATTATTTATACTTCAAAAATTAAAATCTGATTTGCTTAATTTTGAAAAAAAAAACAAAATTTATTGTACTTGAGTTGGAAATTTAAAAGAAGAAAAAAATTTGAAGTTAAGTTAGTTTATTAAAAAATAGAGAAAAAATGCAAAAAATAAAATTCTAAAAATTGAAAATATTTCAAAATTTATACTTCTACAAAATTTGGTTTTGTGAAAATAAAAAACAAACAAAAATCAAAGTTTTTATTGATACAATTAAAATTCTAATAATTTTAAACATAAATTAACTTTGTTTTCTTTTTCAAAAATGTCCAAAAATTAAATTTTAGATTTCATAATTCAATGGATTTTAAAAATATTTAAAATTCCATAAAAACTAAATGTTTTAATTTTTAATTCCAACTTTACAAAAAGAAAAATAGCATTATTTGGCATTTTAACTGCAGATAACTTTTTATATTATTCATTTAAGAAATGTTATTTTATAATAATTAATAAATAAATAAAAATGGAGGTTTAAATTAGTTTGATAAATGAAATGATTGGGTGTGGGCGTTGACTTTTGCAGTTAGGGGTTGTAGGAGGTCCTTAACTTGAGCCAACGAACCAAAAGCTGGAAAGTCACTGGATGAAAGTCAATACTCATCCCTTCTCTCCTCTCCACTCCACTCTTATCACCCTTAAAATTCTGGTGATTTCAACGCACAATTTTAATAAACTAAAACGTTTATTTTATTATTACCTCTATTTACCACATTTACATGGAGTTTTGAAAACGTATCGAAAACACTATCCTCGATTTTGATTGATTTTATCAAATAAATCTTCAAATCAGAAGTAAATATGACACATTTTCATTTCGTTTTCAAAATTACCATGTTTTCATGAAGTATTAAAATCAAGTTGAAAACGCTGTACTTACTTCTAATTTCTGATTTATATAGAAATTTAATAAAAATCAAACTTAACGTATTCAAAACGTTTTTAAAATTCTACATATAAACGTAGTATTATACTAATATATTTTCAAAACGGTTTCAAAGCGGCGTTAATACGGTTTTAATACCGGGTCTTCAAAAAATGATGATACTGATAATTTACATGGTAAGAAATCTAAATTTATCGCAGTTGGCCACAGTGAAATAAAAAATAAGTACTTAGTGACGTTTAAAAAAACAAAAACAAAATGAAAAAATGAGATAAATTTTATTCATTTCTTTTTTTTATTATCCAAGTCCAAAAATGCTAAAAGGTTCTTTGGTGAAAACAAAAAATCATAAATGAAGTTTAGTTGGATTTCAACAGATATACAAACCTAGTAACATTAAAATCCCTAAAAAATACTACAATGTATATTTGGTTGCCTAATTTTTAGTGTCAATCCTAATTGAATTACCTATACGTTTTCAATACACTTTTAATGCGTTCTCAAAACGCTTTCAATACGGTTTTGACAACGTATTGAAAACGTATTGAAAACGTATTGAAAACCTATTGAAAACGTATAGAAATCGTATTGAAAACGTATTAAAAACGTATTGAAAACGTATTGAAAACATTAATATCTTCGTTTATGATTGGCTTACCAAAAAAAAGTTTTGCGATTGTATAAGTAAGCATAACGATTTCAATTCGATTTCAATTCTCCATGTAAACGTAGCTGATTGATTTTTTTTTTGTTAGGAAACGACGGCGCGTTTACTTTTCATGGCTGTGCGTTGGGTGCGTTGCTTAGCGCCGTTTCAAACGTTGAGTAAGCACGATCAGCTTCTCCTTCTGCAGGAATCATGGAAGGAGCTTTTCCTGCTGCACTTGGCTCAATGGTCGGTCCCATGGGATCTTTCTGCTCTCCTGGGATGCACACAAGCCAGAGACCGCCTCCCACAAGACATCCACACCGCCACAGAAATCAAAACAATACAAGTAATTATTTTCATCACAAAACAAAATCATTTAGAAAAAAACCACATTTTTGTTGCAGGAAATTATGTGCAGGTTCAGACAAATTTCACCAGATGGTAGTGAATGTGGATGCATGAAAGCCATCGTTTTATTTACACCAGGTATGATATTCATTCATTTTTTTTTTACAAAAATCACCACCTTTGTAAATCTAAAAAAATATTTTTTTTTGATTTTTCACAAAATAATTAATATTTCGAAAACTACTCCACGGATTTAAACGTTTCAGGGCTTAAATTTTGCACAAGACTTTTTTTTATCAAACCATTTCAAAAATATTTTTGTCGAATTAAAATGGCGCCTTTTAAAACCGATTTAATGTGCGAAAATGTTGAAATTTAAGAAATAATACATTTAAAGTAGTATAAAATTTTTAATTTTTCAATTTTTATAAAATTTATAAATTACGCTAATAGGATTTGGTCTTCTGGATTTGGTAAATCAAGAATTTTTGTGGTACGACTAGTAGTTCAGAAGTTACAGCCATTTTTATCACGACAAAACAAATTTATGAAAAAAAATATTGTTTAAAATAATAATATTTCAAGTAATATTCGACCGGTTGACATATTTAGGGGCTTAACATTTGTAGGGGTACCATTTCTAAAAGTCTCATCGAAAAAATTATTGGTCAAATTAAAAATACGCCTTCCATAGCTGATTTTTCCAAAAATTTTAAGTATAAATCTTACGTAAGATTTCGTTTTTTTGAGGTTAAATACACTAGAGACATCTAATGAACACTAAAGCCCACGACCGTAAAATTTGCCCGTTCCACTAGCTCAAAACGTCACCATTCAACAAACTACCACAGGAACCCACGAAAAAATACGGTCGTTTTTATGCACGAAAGAAACAACCGCGCTCTTATGTGGAACGACTTGCGGTCGTCATGAGCATTGCGAGTCTTTAGTGGAACGCGCCCCTAATGTCGTTTTTTAGGAACTAATAAATATGACATATGGCGCATGCGCACACCACAATTCGTAATAAAAACCAGTAAAATTCAAAATAAATTCCTTACATAAGATTTGTTGTAAAAAATATGTTAATGCAATTTTGTTTTGTTTTTTTAAGAGACTGCAGGTCTTTGTGACGTGCAGCCCGTGGAGATGCTGCAAGATCAAGCCCAGTGCATTTTGGGGGACTACATCAGGACGAGGTACCCCCGGCAACCGACGCGTTTCGGACGATTACTCCTCCTTGTCCCCAGCCTAAGAGCCATCCGCCCCCTCACCGTCGAACTCCTCTTCTTCAAGGAAACCATCGGCGAAATTCCCATCACCCAGCTCCTGGGCGACATGTACTACATGGAAAAATGCGCCACAGGACAGTCTTAATTCACTCATTTTACTTATTTTTTCTAGTAAGTGTCCATTTTTTTAAATTAATTTACTCTAAAATATTAATTAATTAATTAATTTTAAACTACATAAAAATATTATTTATTACACTTATTAAAAAAAAAATCAAAAATTAATTAATATTAATTAATTTTTTTATTATTTTTTGTAAATAATTTTTGTATATAAATTTACTTTTAATTAATTTAAAAAAAGGGGGAATTGTGTGTATTAATTAATTAATTAATTTGTGTGGGTTAAGGTTTAGTTTTTCTGTGATATTAAAAATATATTAGTAATTTTAATTAATAAAAATTTTAATAACTACTATAATTATATAAAATGATAATTGTTACTGGATTAATTATTGTAAGTTAATATTAATTAAAGAACATAGTATTATTGATGTATTAAAATAAAGAAAATTAAGAAATTCTTAAAATATTTAAGGTGTCATTTATGATGTTATTTTTTGTGATGATTACTTCCCCTATTTTGAGGCCTTTTTTCAGGAGATCCTGGGGGATTTTAATGTAGACGCAATTAGTGCTGTGAGGTCTTTTGTGTCGCTCTTTTTTGGCGCTGGTTGCTTCGGCTGTTTTCGGGCGCTGCTTGAGCGGGACACGGTCGCGTTCGCTGATCTCCCTCAACCACTGGCAGAAAATTAACTCGTTTTGCTGGATTCGCCTTTTTCTGTACTCTTCCTGCAATTCCTGGCGTTTTTCCTGTTTCGCCCTAATTAACGCCCGACGACGCTCCCGTTTTTCCAACTGCGCCGAGCTTAAACCGTATTCCGATCGGAGACCTTCGTAGATGGGAAGTTTCGGTTCGGATTTTGAATCGCAACAGTTTCTTTGGTGCAGCTTCAATGGCGGACATTGAGGTTTTTCGATCGCTTTTTTTGATGAATCAGAAACAAGAAATGATTCAATACAATGATTTTTGCAATTAATATCGACGTTTCTACGCGATTTTCGCTTGATTTTACGCTTCAATTCTTCTTCTTCATCACAAGAATCTTCATTTTTGTAACTTTCATCAACTTCACAACTTATTGATTTATCTTCCACATAAGTCACATCTTCTTCTTCCACAATTTCTTCTTCAAATTTAATAACATCTTCTTCTATTTCTTCCTCGATTTCATCAAATTTGATGACATCTTCTAGTATTTCTTCCTCAATTTCATCTTCCTCTTCAGTCTCATAAATAGTATCATGAAAAGAATCCTTTTGGTACTTCAAAACTTCAATAGGATCTTCAATTATACTGTAATCAACTTCGTTATAGCTTTCAATACTTTGCACATCATCATCAGTTAATTCCGGTTCGAAATCTGCGATGACTTCACGAAATTTCACGCGTACTTCGCGTTCTTCTTCAAAACTTTCGTTTAAAAGCAGCATGTTGGCTTCAGCTATTTTATCAGCCATGTTGTAGGGCGAAGTCGCTGGTTGCAAAACTAAAACACGTTGAAAATATCAAAATTTTGGGGTTAAATTAGTGCGGACTTACAAAAATTTTCGTAATCTTCTTCTTCATTCGTATTTACCAATTTTTCCACTAGAAAATCTTCTAAATTATCATTAAACATCACTTGTTTCTGTGTTTTTGAACGCAAATATCGTACGATTATTAAATACAATGCGGTATTATTCCAATAATAACTAGTTACTATGGTAATAAAGAGTAGCTAATCGAATATCGCGTTATTTATAATTTATAAGATTTTACCAGCACCGTAGTATATAAATGATTTTGCACGCACCGTAGTTTTTATGTCAAAACGCACTTAAAAATGGTCGCGCTTTACTTACGTCAATTTTTATTTTATTTTTGTAATTTTTATGCTTAAATTACTGTTTTAACATTATTTAAAACTAAATTTAATTTCTTTAAATACAAAAACAGTTGCTAGGTTAGTTTAATAAATTTTCATACGCATAAATAAAAATTAATTTCTTAAAACATTTTCTTTTAGATTCAACAGGTAAGTAAGCAATTATTTTATACGTATTTAATTATAATTACTACACACAAATTGTTTAAAATACAAATTTTTGTTATAAAACTTTTATGGGTAAATGTAGGTTTACATTACTGATTATTTTATTAGTTTTATTGTCAAATTACAATTCTGGTGGTTATAATTAATCGTTTGGGACGTTTATTATTTATTAATAAAATTAATTTATTTGTCTGTTATAAATACTTATGCAACTAAACATACACTTTAGTTACGCTTAATCGTTTAAAGATGGTGCCACTTGTAGTAAGATTTATAATAACTTTTTTATTTTTATTAATACTTGTACAAAAATTGTGTACATCTATTTATAATACTACTATTTATCACTTGTTAAATTTTCGCCAGAAAATTACAAGAGAAACCTGACAAATCGTTGATTTTGTGAGTTGTTTCCTAATTTTTCAGCGACTTGAATTAGAAAATTGCTAATAACTTTTTTATTATCGCTAATATTTTTATACAATCTTGCACATGTATTCATGATACTACTATTAAATAATGGTAAGATTTTTGTCGGAAAATTCCAATGGAAACATGAGAAAAATTATGAAAACACCACAGGAGTTAGAAAGTGGTTGCCAAAATTTATACAATGTATCAAAAATAATCAATTTAATTAAATTAACATAAGCAATTAAATATTTATGCTACACCTATGCATAAATAATTAAGGTTTGAAACTTGGATAAAATTTATGCAACACAATATACACAATTTATGGTTTGAAACTTGGATAAAGTTTATGCAATACAATATACCTAAATATTAAAATTTAATAATTTAACAATTATAATAAATCATAAATAGTTATAAGAATTTTATTTAATATATTTTGCATTTTAACGAGGTTAATATTAACAATTAATTATTTTATGGTTTTAAACTTGGATGAAATTTAGCAACACAATGTACTTTTTTACATTTATTTATACTAAAACGTAATAATTATTTAAAATAACAAACAAATATTAATAAAAAACTTTTTAATAAATAAAATTGGCACACCAAGCATACTAATTTGGTGTAAATTTGGTTGCCGAGGTAAAAATTGTATTAATTTTATAAAATTTACCGTATCTCTCAAAATATTCATTACAGAGTAAATTAATTGATTAATTCATAATCAGCACACCTCAATCTATAAATAATAAAAAATTAATAAAAATACCAGGAAAAATTTTCACGGTTTTTCCACGTTTTGGGCCATAACTTCAAAATGAAAAGTGATATAAAAACGAATATTTTTTGTATTAAAGAGGATTTGTGTTGCTTTTAAGTGAGTTGTAAACCATAAAAATCGGATGATAAGTTTTTTTATAATCAACTTGGGAAGTCTTGAAAATTTTAGACAACAAAATCGGGCGAAATTTTTTCTCGATCAAAAGTTTGTTAGCAACAATTATTAGAGGCATCATTTCTGAAAATTTTGACCTATTAAACACTTCAATCGACTTAGTAGGTTTTATAAAATTAATTAATTTGAGAAATACAAGCAGTACTTACAACTATACCTACAAGTGTGCAAGTTTAGTTGCGGTAATTGGGTGTATGCAACTATACAAACACGTATGTATAGTAGCATATATTAAGTTCGAAATTATTAGCAAAAATTGCAAGTTAATTTAGTGGTAAAATAAAAAAAACGTAAAAAACTTAAATATATTTCTATTAAAAATAATCATACATTAATTAAATAAAACAATATAAATCCATAAAACTCGAAAATTTACAAAATATTACTTTAATCCTTTCATTAAGTAGTCAACTTTTTTAAAACTAAATGAACTTAATTTGGTGTATTTTAAAATTTCAAAACGCGTGCCGGATCTAAGAATTTTCTTCAAGGACACATTTTTAATAAAATCTCGCTGCTACGCCAGAAATTGCCTCTCGTAGATCCGGCCCTGTCGCTTAATAATAAATATATTTGTAATAAATGCTTTTATTTAAATCAAATAATGTTTTATGTACAAACTTACACTCATCAATCAATCAAACTTGGCACTCATTTAAACTTTTTAAAAAAATTAACACATATGCGTATCGGTGTCGGTGCTCGATGTATTCTGTAACAATTGGATTAGAAGGTGATAAAATAATCGTGTTAATTTACCTGTAATTGCTCTGAAGTTCGAAAAGGATTGACATTGGTATTATGACTTCCCGGCGAGCCTAAATCGCTGAGGTGTGATAACTGGTTGGTAAGCGCCATCGTACCTTCCTCCACGACGGTTATAATCACCCACATGGGGTCACCGAAATAAGAACCGGAAGGAGTGCATAATCGCCACTTACTTTGGTACATCCCTGGTTGTGCGGGGCTTTTAAAATCAAGAGAAATTTCCACGGTATCGCCTGATTTGATACAAGGCACCATTTGACGTTGAGCTTCCAACATGCTACCACCTGCGCATTGCAAATAACAACCATTGGGCCATGCGTCGTTCCCGTTATTAATTAAAGTCCACGTTTTACGAAAACTACAACAAAATAATTAGTCAAACGTTAGAATTATTATTAAATAAATACTTCATGTTAGGTTCAATGCTTTCGTTCTCGTTTACGCTTGGATTAAACGCTATGGACATCGAGGGTAGCTGCACCGAGTTTTCAACATCGAAATACGAACAAATAGCGCCTTGAAGATTCCTGTAACCACAAACTACTGTAAACAAGTTTCAATATTAAATTATACCCACCAATTATTCATATCGAGGAAAAACACAGCCGTTCCATAGTTAATATTAGCGCCGACAACTTTTTGTAGTTGAGACACGAGTTCCTCGCGATCTGTAGTCCCCATACAACTGAATTGTTGGAGTAACGACTGCTCCACATCAATACCACCAGAATTATTATCCGCTGTATTATCCAAATCCATGATAAAGCTTCAACGAAAGTTAATTTTAGAATTTGATCGAAACAAAGGATTTTATTATTCTAATTTTTTATGTTTAAATTATTCAGCAGGGTTACCTTTAATAAAATGTACACCAAATTTATTTCAGCATCGAGTGATGGAGCAAATTTATTGCTTGAAAAATATTTTTTTAATAAAAATTGTGCATGTTGACACTTGGTCAAAGTAACACTCACTGCTGTCAACTTAAAATTTCTAACCAACTTCACACTTCCGACGATAGCCGATCGTGCACGAATAACTTAAATATTTAAAAAATTTAAAATAACACGATAATTAATAAAATTACTTTAAAATTACTTATAGTGTCTTAAAACAGAATATTTCAGAAATATAATACTACAGAAATTATAAAAATCGAGTAATTTAATCGGAAATGCGAGCGATTTGAAAACGAAAATTGCAATTAAACTTAAGTTTCTAAAATAATTTTTACCGGTATTTCCAGATTTTTTCCCCAAAAATAATCTATGTGAGAAAAGTTGGTTTTACAAATATACAGTCACTTGGTTTAACCAATGATATGTTGTTCACTAATAGCAGAGATAGTACATACCACAGAATAATAATACTCTTTAGAAGTGTCAATGCCATGTAAATCTGAGGAAACAAATTTTAACCAACCTGAAGTGCGTGAGATGGTTTTACGCCAATTCACTCCAGTCCAGATCGTGAGCGATCGTATATCGTCGGGCAAGATCGGATTAGAATGCCGCGAAATTTAAACCGCGTATTGATTCTATATACTTTGTAGTAATAATTTAATAATAATTTAGCAAAAATTTTAAAGCCTCATATTCATTTGGTGCTTTAAAATTTTTACTAAATTATACTGGATTAATAACTTACAGAATTTAATTAAACACAATTTTACATACAAAAATTACCAAGTATAAAATTCAAAATTTTTTGAAATAAAAAAAATAAGATATACCTACCTGTTCAAAATACTTTCTTATCCATGCAATTTAAAAGGAAAGGGTAATTTATGTTATAAGGTCAAAAATAAAACAATTTTAATTTATTATTCAGAATAAACATGTGTTTCGATCTTCCTTGATCTCATCAGTACGATATGTCCACTACATGAATATTTCATATTTAAAAGAACAATATTCATATAATGGAAATCATATACACGTGTCTACTCAGAAAATAAATAAACAATTTAATGGAAAATGTAGAATCGTGTTAAGTTTAATAAAGTAAAAAAAAACATAATTTTGCTACATTGAATAAATTTCAAGGCCCGTTCTTTAACGTGCATCTAAAAGCAACACACGGATTAATTATTTTACTTCATATGAAGGGTATACTCGCTTTACCTAAAATAAAGAAAATGCAAATAAAGTATATCCATCGAATAACTCCTCTGGACTACGGCAAGACAAACAAGCTTATTACGTTTTTTTACAAGCATATTATGTTCCTTTTCTAAACACTTTTTTAATTTAGAAACCTTATTAGTTCTTGACCAATGAATAACATACATTTTTTTCTTCCGTTGGAGTCAAATTACACTTCGATGTACTTAAATTCATCAAAAAAACACTCCTTTCCTCGAAATTTCAGAAAGAAATGAAAAATCACTACAATCAACCTCACCTTGTTATGTTATCAGCTGACCTACACTTACACTTTACAAATTACTTCGAGAATAATCCTCAACGAAAACACTATCATTTAATAATTCACTACCCTCAACAATTTCCTCTTTTTGAGCATCATCTCTAATACAAGATTTAGAAATTGTACCCACTTCAAAGCCATAGAAAGTAATTTTTGGAACGGAATCAGGTTTTACTTTGAAATTAAATGGAGGAATAAAATTTGTTGGAGTTAAAATCATCTTTGCAAATTTTAAAATTCCAATCAACATCCTTTAAATTACAAATTTCTTTCTATTTATTTAAAACAGTATCATTGGTAGAAAACTTAAAAAATCAAGTAAATTATAGGATTTTTTATCACAATTTGGAAATTTGCAGGCATAATTAAATTTTAATTTAAAGGATGTCATTCTTTAATGCGGTAAAGTTTTTCTAAATGCTGAATAAAATTTAATGTTTAATGTACTTACATCCCACAACAACGGATTAAACACGCGAAAAGAAACAACAAACAACAATAACCATAAAACCACAAATAAAACTTTTCGTGGCTTGTCATTTACATCAGTCACGTGACTTGACTAGAGTGAAGTTGTTTAGCCATCTAGCTGTTTTCACTCCGGTCTGAGACCATAGAACTTTTGATTCCACTTCGCCCATACCCTTTGCATACCCGTGGTACATACTTTGTGACTAACAGAACTTGGTAACTTGAAAGAATTTGATGAAGAATAGAAATGTAATGTAATAGAATGAATTCTGCGTGTGCAGCCCTTTTAAGGGTGATCGTAGTCGATGGTCTCGTAGTTCGTAGTATCTCTTTGATTGGTTAAACCATCACAGGTACTTAAATGAAATGTGTACAATTACAAAATTATGCTTAATACTAGGAATACTTAAATTACTTATATTGATGGGATATATTGAATGTGAATGGTTTTAATATAATCTTCCAGGAACAAGGTCGTTGTAAAAGGAATTGGAAGGTAGACATTTCATTAAAGGATTAAGGAAATGATAGCAATACATATACAAATAACTTAAAACTAGGTGTTTTATTCAATACTAGCCTAGGCTAGGTTATTTCAGGAATATAAAAATACAAAAAAACTAAAAATCGAGTAATTTAATCGAAATCGCGAGCGACTTGAAAACGAAAATTGCAAATAAACCGGGCTAAAAATTTTTAAAATATTTTGTACGGGTATTTCCAGGTCATTTCCCAAATAATTATCTATTTTGGGTTAAAATAGAATATTACAGGAATATAAAACTGCAGAAAAAATAAAAATCAAGTAATGTAATCGAAAACGCGACCGATTTGAAAACGAAAATAATAATCGCTCGGGGTTGTTGGGAGAATAATTTCTAGATGGCGCCACGATCGGTTATTCGAATGACCACTTCACACCGCAATACCAACCGTACCAACCTAATCAGTGAATCACCGGGTGACAGGTGATTGAAAAATTTAAGTTAATAAGTAAATACGCGATGGAATTAATATCGATTCCATTAAAAAAGCCTTTCGATGTGGATATTGTTAAACCATTCAAGAATTTAATACAATCGCGCTACAGCACCGCGGATAAACCTGAAGATTACAGTGAAGCGATCAATGACCTCTCAAAGCTACGCAATAACGCCATTTGGAGGGCTTTTGAGAAATACGAGAGCAGCCTCGAAATAGTTTATTGGTAATTTCATTAAAATTAATCATTTTACATGAGTAAAAACCAAAAAAATTGTCTTTTTACAAAAAATTTTAACGCGCATGCGCTAAAAAGTTTAATTAATTTTTGTCTTATTTAAACGTCAATGAAGTCATCATTTTAATTAATTATTTATTTAATTACAACCTACACAATAAATACTTGGTTTAATTCGTTGTCCACAAATTTATTTTTTGCAGTTATTATGATCAGTTGGTATCACTGGAAAGTAAAATTCCCCCGGGTGAAGTTCAAATCCCGTTCAAATGGAAAGACGCATTCGATAAAGGCTCAATTTTTGGCACGAAAATTAGTTTAAGTAAGTCTTAATTATGTGCGTAGCTTAAATTGTTATATCACAAAAATTTTAGCGGTTTCTTCTTTATCATATGAGAAAATCTGCGTTTTATTCAACATTGCTGCGCTGCAATCGACTATAGCCGCTTCACAGAGTCTTGAAAATGACGAGGGCTTGAAATTGGCTGCAAAATTATTGCAACAAGCCGCGGGGAATTTTAATCATTTAAAAGCGATTGTAATTCAAGCGATACAACAGGAACCTACTCGCGATTTAAGCCCTGATACGTTAGGAGCGCTATCACAATTAATGCTCGCGCAAGCTCAAGAAGTTTTCGTCCACAAAGCTATTCACGGTAAAATTATAAGCCTGTTATTTAAATTTTAGTCATTTTTTTTTATTTTAGATGAAATGAAGGATGCGATTGTAGCAAAATTAGCAGCGCAATGTGAAGATTTATATGCTGATTGTGATAAAGTTTTTAATAAAGAAAACTTTAAAACGCTTTGGAGTAAAGACATGTTATCGCTGGTACAATCGTTTTTATTTACTAATTTTTAGTTTTACCGTGGTTGTTTTTTTTTTAGATAAGTGCTAAACAATCGGGTTATGCAGGTATCGCACATTTGTATCAAAGCTTCGTTAGTAAAAATAATAAAATGGTTGGAGAAGAAATCACTTGGTTAACGGTAAATATTTAATTTAATTTTTGCTTGTTATTATTACAATAAATTTTTTGACCGATTTTCATAATTTCAGTCTCATCTTAAAGAGGAATGTTTAATTAATTACTGTACCCATTTTTAAATTTTTTGGAGCACCGGAATACTTTAAAACACGTTTCGGAAAAAGTTTCATTTTTTGGAAATTTTTTGGTCGACTTTAAAAAATCGTAGCGTCGCCAGGTTTTAAGTTGAAGCAACCAAATAGGGTTCCTTTTTTTCTCACATCCTTATTTACGTGATCCTAAATTTACGATCTACCCTGGTCAATCCACTGGCGTCAATGATATTTTTTTTGAAAATGTAAAAAAAAACGTGTTTTTCAGTTTTTTCTTCTTTCGTCCTTAGTCTATTTTAACGAGTTGTAACTTATTTTAAAGCCCTTTGAGTCCTCTTAAATATGCAAAAAGATTCGTTTTGAAATCTTTATTCGTTCTAGAATTATGAGCCTAAACGCTCGCTCAAACACTTGTAAATGTCACTTTTCTGAAAAAATTTTAATCGAAAGATTTTCACAAAAATATTAATATCTCGAAAACTACTTGAAGTTTGATGGCTTAAACTTTGCAGGGGAATCTTCTCCACTAGATAATTGAAAAATATTTTAAATCGGACGAAAACTGCGCTTTTCAGGGCCGAATTTATTTCAAAATTTTATGAAGATTTGGCAAGAACACGTTTTTCAGGAATTCGTCCTCTATTCCTTAATCGATTTTAACGCGCAGTAACTTATTTTAAAGCCCTTTAAATCCTCTTAAATATGCAAAAAGATTCGTGTCGAAATTTTTATTCGTTCCGGAGTTATGAGCCTAATCGTATCGGACACTTGAAAATGTCAGATTTTGGAAATAATTTTGACTGGAAAATCGTAGAGTTGCTGGGTTTTAAATTAAAATGACCAAATTGGGTTCCTTATTTCTTCACATCCTTATTTATGTGGTCCAAAAGTTGCGATCCTCCCTGGTCAATCCAGTGGCGTCGGTGAATGTTTTTTTTTAAACGTATTAAAACGCGTTTTTCAGGAATTTCTCCTCTATTTCTTAATAGATTTTAACGAGTTGTAATTTATTTTAAAGCCCTTTAAATCCTCTTAAATTTGCAAAAAGATTTGTATCGAAATATTTATTCGTTCCGGAGTTACGGACCTAAACGTATCAGACACTTTAAAATGTCAGTTTTTGGAAGTAATTTTGATTGAAAAATCGTGGCGTTGCTGGGTTTCAAATTGAAGTGACAAAATTGGGCTCCTTATTTCTTCACATCCTTATTTATGTAATCCAAAAGTTGCGATCCTCCCGGGTCAATCCAGTGGCGTTGGTGAATGTTTTTTTAAACGTATTATAACGCGTTTTTCAGGAATTTCTCCTCTAATTCTTAATGGATTTTAACGAGTTGTAACTTATTTTAAAGCGTCTTGAGTCCTCTTAAATATGCAAAAATAATCGTGTTAAAAGCTTTATTCGTACCGGAGTTATGAGCCTAAACATTTCAGGTAAAAATTTAGTTCGAAAGATTTTCACAAAAAAATTAATATCTCGAAAACGACTTGACCGATCGCGACGTTTGAGGGATTAAACTTCGTTAGGGAAGCTTCTCTACTAGAAAATAGTTAAATATTTTTAATCGGATTAAAAATGCGCATTCCAGGGTCAAATTTGTGCCAAAATTTTTTGATATATCGTGATTTTTTTGGTATTTTAACAGTTTTAACCATTTTTTTAGCAAGCAGAAGAGTATTTCAAAGCAGCCCAATTGAAAGATGAAAAAATCTTTCAAGATTTATTCAGTAAAGCGAAACGTAACTTAGCTGAAGCGAAAAAAGATAACGATTTCATTTACCATGAGCGAATTCCTGATATTAAATCGCTTCCTGCCGTAGCAAAAGCACAGTTGGCTAAAATGATTCCTCCAGCATACCCAATGAGTCAAAATTTTAAAGATTTATTTAATGAACTCGTGCCAGTAGCTGTTCATCAAGCCATGGCGGCTTATGATGTTCGGAAGAACGAATTGGTTAACACTGAAATCACAAAGTTACGCGAATCGACGCAGTTATTAAATAGCGTTTTGGCATCTTTAAATTTACCAGCGGCAATTGAAACAACTGAAGGGAACAATCTTCCACCTTCGATAATCGAGAAGGCAAACGGTGTGAAATCTGCAGGTGGCATAGAGGCTTTAGAAGCGTTAATTAGAAACCTACCTGAGTTATTAAAGCGTAATCAAGAAATCCTCGATGAGGCTGAACGTATGTTAAATGAAGAAGAATCAGCGGATAAACAACTACGCGAGCAGTTTAAAGCGAAGTGGGCTCGCACTCCTTCAGAGAAATTAACAGAGATGTTTCGTTCGAATATAGCCAAATTTCGTGAAACGATTAATAATGCTGTTGAGGCAGATAAATCAGTGCGTACTAAATTTGAGTCACACCGCAGGGAAATCGAGTTATTAAGCAAATCAGTCGAGGAATTACAAGATGCTGTACCTTCTGGTGGATCAACTGGTGTAGCCGAATCATCAGCTGTTAAAACTTTACGAAATTTAATGGAGGAGGTAGTTATGTTAATATTTACATAAATTTTTGTGTTAACCCAAAATTTTAGGTTGAAATAATTAAAGCAGAACGAGATGTAATTGAATCAGAATTAAATAGTGCAACGATTGATATGAAAGCGCAATTCATGAGTGCTTTAACGAACGAGGGAGCAATTTCCGAGCCAGCTATGTCCATGCAGAATTTGGCACAAGCATTTGGATCACTACAAAATCAAGTACGAGATAGCATTCAACGACAAGAAATTCTCATCGAGAAAGTGCAGAATGCTCATGCTGATTTCGTGTCGGAACGTGGTAGCACAAGCGGTACACGTGAAAAAATGATGTGTGATTTAGCTGCTGCTTTTAATTCCTTCATGACTTTGCAGAATAATTTAAAGGAAGGCTCTTCATTCTACAATCAATTAACTAATGTATTTAATTACATTTAAGCTTACGTTTTAGTAATTTTTGATTTTTAGATTTTGGTGTCGTTCCAAATGAAGATTTCTGATTTTTGTTTTGCACGTAAGACGGAAAAAGAGGAGTTGTTAAAGGATTTAACGCAGGAATCGAGTAGACAAGCGCCTGAACCAACGCCATCTCAACCAACGTATCATAAGGATACTCCACAAGCTCCACAAGCTCCGCAAGCTCCAAGTAGTGCTCCACAAAACGTTCCAAGTAATTTACCGTATCCGGTTTATGTGCAAGGTATGCCTGTACCATATGGTGCAACTAGTAACACGCCTTATCCTTCATACATGCCACCACCGATGCCGCAGAGTTATAATCCGTATGGAACACTGCCAGGCGCAATGCCTTATCCAATGCAGTATAATTTTCCGCAACCAGGTAATTATCAACAACCAGGGCCATACAATCCTGGGACTTATCCGCAACAACAACCAGGGAATTATCAACAACCAGGAGGATGGCCACCACAGCATTAAATTTATTTTTTTATTTAAGTATATTTTTTTATAATATTGATTAAATTAGTGCCTACATATGTTATTATTGTTAAAATTAGAATGTTAGTTCAAATATTTTAAATAAATCTATCATTTAACCAATTATTGAACTTTTTTTAAATACGTTTCTAAAAGTTAAAGCTTTGAAATTTTTTGTAAGTTTTTATGCATAAGTACAACAAAAACTTAAATAATTTCAAAACTACATATCTCACAAATGTAAAATTAAACTTTTTGTAAACCTGGATTCTGTAGCTTTCATTTGAAACTAAATTTATTATTTTACCATTTGTTTTCTAGAAGTTATTTGGGTTTAAAGTTGAAAATTTGAAATTTCTTAATTTTTTTAGGCACAACAATTACACAAGCTTGAATAATTTCAAAACTACCTATCCCAAAAAACCTGGATTCTGTAGCTTCCATCTGAAACTACATTTATTTTTTTAACATTTTTTGTATGGAAGTTATTTAGGTTTAAAATTCAAATTTCTCGTGCTTTTTTATGCCCAACTACTACAAAAAATTAAATAATTTCAAAACTACAAATATCACAAACCTAAAGTTAAACTTTTTGTAAACCTGGATTTTGTAGCATTCATTTGAAACTAGATCTATTATTTTAACATTTTTTTTCTAGAAGTTATTTGGGTTTAAACTTAAAAAAATGAAATTTCTTATACTTTATTTAAACACAACCACCACAAAATCTTAAATAATTTTAAAACTACTAATCTCACAAACTCAAAATTAAACTGTGAGTAAACCTGGATTCTGTAGCTTCCATTTGAAACTACATTTATTTTTTTAATATTTTTTGTCTGGAAGTTATTTAGGTTTAAAGTTAAAAATATTAAATTTCTCGTATTTTTTATGCACAACTAAAACGAAAACTTAAATAATTTCAAAACTACAAATATCTCAAACTTAAAATCAAACTATTTGTAAACCTGGATTCTGTAGGTTTCATTTGAAACTAAATTTGTTTTTTTAACATTTTTTTTCTAGAAGTTATTCGAGTTTAAAGTTGGAAAATTGAAGTTACTCGTACTTTTCTATGCCATACTACTACAAAAATTTAAATAATTTCAAAACTACAAATCTCACAAACCTAAAGTTAAACTTTTTGTAAACCTGGATTTTGTAGTATTCATTTGAAACTAGATTTATTATTTAAAAAGAAAATTTCTAGAAGTTATTTGGGTTTAAACTTAAAAAATTGTAATTTGTTATACTTTTTTTAAACGCAACGACCACAAAAACTTAAATAATTTTAAAACTGCTAATCTCACAAAGTCAAAATTAAAGTATGCTTATACGTGGATTCTGTAGCTATCATTTGAAACTTCATTTATTTTGTTTATTATTTTTTGTCTGCAAGTTATTTAGGTTTAAAGTTGAAAAATTTAAATTTCTCGTATTTTTTTATGCACAACTAAAACGAAAACTTAAATAATTTCAAAACTACAAATATCTTAAACTAAAAATTAAACTATTTACAAACCTGGATTCTGTAGCTTTCATTTGAAACTATATTTGTTTTCTTAACATTTTTTTTTATAGAAGTTATTCCAGTTTAAAGTTGGAAAATTGAAATTTCTTATACTTTTTTGTACATAACTATTATATAATCTTAAATAATTTCAAAACAACGGAGCTCAAAAACCTAAACTTAAACTTTTTCTAAACCTGTATTCCGCAGCTTTCATTTAAACTAGATTTATTTGTTTTAACATTTTTTTTTCTGGAAGTTATTTACGTTTAAATTTGAAAAATTGAAATTACTCGTACTTTTTTATACCCTACTACTACAAAAACTTAAATAATTTCAAAATTACAAATCTCACAAACCTAAAGTTAAACTTTTTATAAACCTGAATTTTGTTGCATTTATTGGAAACTAGATTTATTATTTTACCATTTTTTTTCAAGAAGTTATTTGGGTTTAAACTTAAAAAATTGAAATTTCTTATACTTTTTTTAAACACAACCACCACAAAATCTTAAATAATTTTAAAACTACTAATCTCACAAACTCAAAATTAAACTATGAGTAAATCTGGATTCCGTAGCTTCCATTTGAAACTACATTTATTTTTGTAGTATTTTTTGTCTGGAAGTTATTTAGGTTTAAAGTTAAAAAATTTAAATTTCTCGTATTTTTTATGCACAACTAAAACGAAAACTTAAATAATTTCAAAACTTCAAATATCTCAAACTTAAAATTAAACTATTTGTAAACCTGGATTCTGTAGCTTTCATTTGAAACTAAATTTGTTTTTTTTTTAAATTTTTTCTAGAAGTTAATCGAGTTTAAAGTTGGAAAATTGAAATTACTCGTTCTTTTTTTATGCCATACTACTAAAAAAACTTGAATAATTTCAAAGGTACAAATCTCACAAACCTAAAGTTAAACTTTTTGTAAACCTGGATTTCGTAGCAATCATTTTAAACTAGATTTATTATTTTACTATTTTTTTTTCTAGAAGTTATTTGGGTTTAAACTAAAAAAAATGAAATTTCTTATACTTTTTTTAAACACAACCACCACAAAAACTTAAATAATTTTAAAACAACTATTCTCACAAACTCAAACTTAATCTATGTGTAAACCTGGATTCTGTAGCTTCCATTTGAAATTATATTCATTTTTTTAATATTTTTTGTTGGGAAGTTATTTAGGTTTAAAGTAGAAAAATTGAAATTACTCGTACTTTTTTATGCCCAACTACTACAAAAACTAAAATAATTTCAAAACTACAAATCTCACAAACCTATAGTTATTTTTTTTCTAAACCTGGATTTTGTAGCATTTATTGGAAACTAGATTTATTATTTTACAATTTTTTTTTCTAGAAGTTATTTGGGTTTAAACTTAAAAAATTTAAATTTCTTATACTTTTTTTAAACACAACCACCACATAAACTTAAATAATTTTAAAACAACTATTCTCATAAACTCAAACTTAATCTATGTGTAAACCTGGATTCTGTAGCTTCCATTTGAAATTACATTCATTTTTTTAATATTTTTTGTTTGGAAGTTATTTAGGTTTAAAGTAGAAAAATTGAAATTACTCGTACTTTTTGTATGCTCAACTACTACAAAAACTTAAATAATTTCAAAACTAAAAATCTCACAAACCTAAAGTTAATCTTTTTGTAAACCTGGATTTTGTAGAATTCATTTGAAACTGGGTTTATTATTTTAACATTTTTTTTCTAGAAGTTATTTGGGTTTAAACTCAAAAAATTGAAATTTCTTGTTTTATTTTTTTTTTTAATTTGAAAAAGTTGTAAATTTGGTTGCCTATAATGATAAATCAGTAAATTTTAACATTGATTTTAATGAATAATTTTTTTGATTTTTTCGAGTTTATTGAACTTAAACTTAAGTCATCTAAGGTTTAAGCGAATTAATTGAAACAAGTTATTTAACTCGTCCAGTAAAAATCTTATACCGGTTGATAAACGATTAACTCCTCGTAAATACTAAAATGACTGGTTTTCCCAGAAAAAGATACAAAATGCCAATTTAATTGAGCGAGAGAGGGAAAATCGCTCATGGTCAACAGGTCGCATCTTTCATACGCGGACAAAAGAGAACCTCGCAAGGTCGGTTTCGACTTGTTTTTTGGTGACATACCCGTTATTTTTCGAAAACCGCTAGTTATTTTCACGACATGCTACTAAGTGGTTGTTTCCTCATCGCGACTTTCGCGAACTTAGCCCTAACTCAAAACCCACTCCTAGAAGCATACGCTGAACAGAACAGACTTTTCACCGCGGATATTTACAAGGTAAACACCATTAAAAATATAACAATTTTATTATGTACATTTTTACATTAAGTATTATGGTTTAATAAAGTAGTCTTTTGCTGGTTTTATCATAGACGTCATAGAATTTATCTTGAGCTTTGAGGTAATTGTAGTTTTGCGCGATTTTCACTTCGCATACAGTGCCTTTTATGAGAACATCAATTGGTGCGAAGAACACTCTAAAATTGTAGTCTTTATAATCCAAATTTGATAGAAGGAAATTTGGCATTCTATCGCTCATGACCCAAAGGTTGTTGTTCCTATCAACTTTAACATCAGATGGGAAGATTAAACCAACATCATCCCGATCAACCACTTGTAAAGTTGTTGGGTGATAAGCATTCTGCGAGTTCCAACAACCTACACCATTCCTATCAATCAAATTAAAGAATTGCACTCCTCTATTATCCATAACTCGTGCAGTTGTATGTGATAATGGTCCACGATCTTCCAAAGCTACAAAATCGAAGTAAGCACTTTCAACCTTCTCACTATCCCTCAATGTCCTTGTAGAAACAGCAAACTCCCTATTACTCGCAAGTGGACTAAAATACATAGTTCTAAACCCATCAATTTGGATTGGAGAAAGTGACATTCCAAAAATTCCTTCTTCGCCCCATTGGAAGTTTAAACCACCGATGTTGAAATCACCAGCTAAAGGATCAGGCATGAAGAATGGATGGTGGAATCTCCAGGATTTATCTTGCTCCCAGGAGTAGGTGATCAAACCATATCCCAATTCATCACTCATGTACGCGAAAGTATCATCACAAGATTTTCCAATGTCAATGGCGATATTTGCGATGAAAGTATTTGCATTCGTGTCTTCTGAACGAAATTCGTACCTAAAATAAACAAAAATATTTACTCCTTTTTTAAAAATTTATAATTAATTTATTAATCGTGCGATTTTTATATAAAGTACGTGTGTATCTAAAACTCAAATCGTAGTTTTTGTAGAATTTTGAAATTTTATATTATCTTTATTGATTTTGAAAATATTGCCATTTTTCGATCGAACTGCAGTAACTATAAAATTTTATATACTAACTTTTCGAAAGCGTCATATTAATAAATTCATTATTTAATTATTTACCGCACGATTTTTGCAAAAAGTACGTGATTATAAAGAACACAAATCATAGTTTAAGTAGGATTTTGAAATTTTTAATTATCTATTTTAGTTTTGAAAATATCTCTAATTTACTAAAAAAAACGCACGTTTCAAAAGCAACATTTTAAAAAATTTATAATTAATTTATTAATTGTGCGATTTTTATATAAAGTACGTGTGTATCTAAAACTCAAATCGTGGTTTTTGTAGAATTTTGAAATTTTATATTATCTTTATTGGTTTTGAAAATATTGCTATTTTTTGATCGAACTGCAGTAACTATAAAATTTTATATACAAACTTTTTGAAAGCGTCACTTTAATAAATTCATTATTAAATTATTTACCGCACGATTTTTCCAAAAAATGCGTGATTATAAAGAACAAAAATCGTGGTTTAAGCAGGATTTTGAAATTTTTTATTATCTTTTTTAGTTTTGAAAATATTGCTAATTTTCTAAAAAACGCACGTTTCAAAAGCAACATTTTAACAAATTTATAATTAATTTATTAATCGTGCGATTTTTATAAAAAGCACGTTTGTATCTAAAATACAAATAGTAGTTTTTATAGAATTTTGAAATTTTATATTATCTTTAATTATTTTTAAAATATTGCTATTTTTCGATCGAACTGTAGTAACTATAATATTTTATATATAAACTTTTCGAAAGTGTCATTTTAATAAATTCATTATTAAATTATTTACCTCACGATTTTTGCAAAAAGTATGTAATTATAAAGAACAAAAATTGTAGTTTAAGTAGAATTTTGAAATTATTAGCTACCTTTTTTAGTTTTGAAAAAGTCGCTAATTTTCTAAAAAACGTACGTTTAAAAAGCAACATTTTTAAAAATTTATAATTAATTTAATACTATCAAGAATAGACTTATTTATTGATGTGAGAATAATAAATAGTTTGTCTGATAAACTGACTATTCTTGATAGTATTAATTCTATACACTGACGCTACTGTATCAAAATAATTAATTTATTAATTGTGCGATTTTTATAAAAAGTACGTCTGTATCTAAAACACAAATCTTAGTTTTTATAGAATTTTGAAATTGTATATTATCTTTATTAGTTTTGAAAATATTGCTATTTTTCGATCGAACTGCAGTATATTTTACATACAAACTTTTCGAAGGCGTCACTTTAATAAATTCATTATTAAATTATTTACAGCACAATTTTTGCAAAAAGTACGTGATTATAAAGAACAAAAATCGAAGTTTAAGCAGGATTTTGAAATTTTTAATTATCTTTTTTAGTTTTGAAAATATCGCTAACTTTCTAAAAAGCGCACGTTTAAAAAGCAACATTTTAAAAAATGAATAATTAATTTATTAATCGTAGGATTTTTATAAAAAGCACGTGTGTATCTAAAACCCAAATCGTAATTTTTGTAGAATTTTGAAATTTTATACTATCTTCATTAGTTTTGAAAATATTGCAATTTTTCGATCAAACTGCAGTAACTATAAAATTATACATCTATACAAACTTTTCGCTTTCGTTGCATTAATAAATTCATTATTAAATTATTTATAGCACAATTTTTGGAAAAAGTATGTAATTATAAAGAACGAAAATCGTAGTTTAAGCTGGAATTTTAAAATTTATAATTATCTTTTTTAGTTTTGAAAATATCGCTAATTTTCTAAAAAAACCTACGTTTTAAAAGCAACATTTTTAAAAATTTATAATTCATTTATTAATCGCATGATTTTATAAAAATCACCTGTGTATCTAAAACACAAATCGTAGTTTTTGTAGAATTTTGAAATTTTATATTATCTTTATTAGTTTTGAAAATATTGCTATTTTTCTATCGAGCGGCATTAACTATATATAAAATTTTATACACAAACTTTTCAAAACCGTCAATTTAATAAATTAATTATTAAATTATTTACCGCACGATTTTTGCAAAAGTTTATGATTATAAAGAACAAAAATCGTTATTTAAGCAGGATTTTGGAATTTTGAATTATCTTTTTTAGTTTTGAAAATATCGCTAATTTTCTAAAAAAACGCACGTTTCAAAAGTAACATTTTAAAAAATTTATAAGTAATTTTTTAATCGTGCGATTTTTATAAAAAGCACGTTTGTATCTAAAACTTAAACCGTAGTTTTTGTAGAATTTTGAAATTTTATGTTATCTTTATTAGTTTTGAAAATATTGCTATTTTTCGATCGAACTGCAGTAACTATAATATTTTATTTAAAAACTTTTCGAAAGCGTCATTTTAATAAATTCATTTTTAAATTATTTACCGCGCGATTTTTACAAAAATTACGTAATTATAAAAAACAAAAATCGCAATTTAAGCAGGATTTTGAAATATTTCATTATCATTTTTAGTTTTGAAAATATCACTAATATTTTAAAAACACACACGTTTCAAAAGCAACATTTTTAAAAATTTATAATTAATTTATTTATCGCACGATTTTCATAAAGAGTACGTGCGAATCTAAAACCCAAATCGAAGTTTTTGTAGAATTTTGAAATTTTATATTATCTGTATTAATTTTGAAAATATTGCTATTTTTCGATCGAACAGCAGTAACTATAAAATTTTATATACAAACTTTTCAAAAGCGTCATTTTAATAAATTCATTATTAAGGTATTAAGCATACGATTTTTGCAAAAAGTATGTAATTATAAAGAACAAAAATAGTAGTTTAAGTAGAATTTTGAAATTTTTAATTACCTTTTTTAGTTTTGAAAAAATCGCTAATTTTCTAAAAAACGTACGTTTAAAAAGCAACATTTTAAAAAATTTATAATTAATTTATTAATCGTACGATTTTTATAAAGAGCACATGCCTATCTAAAATCCAAATTGTAGTTTTTGTAGAATTTTGAAATTTTATAATATCTTTATTAGTTTTGAAAATATTGCCATTTTTCGATCGAACTGCAGTAACTATAAAATTTTATATACAAACTTTTCGAAAGCGTCATTTTAATAAATTCATTATTAAATTATTTACCGCGAGATTTTTGCAAAAAGAAGGTAGTTATAAAGAACAAAAATCGTAGTTTGAGCAGGATTTCGAAATTTTTAATTATCTTTTTTAGTTTTGAAAACATCTCTAATTTTCTAAAAGAACGCACGCATCAAAAGCAACATGTTTAAAAATTTATAAATAATTTATTAATCATGCGATTTTTATAAAAAGTACGTGCCTATTTAAAACCCAAATCTTAGTTTTTGTAGAATTTTAAAATTTTATATTATCTTTATTAGTTTTGAAAATATTGCTATTTTTCGATCGAGCTGCATTAATTATATATAAAATTTTATACACATACTTTTCAAAACCGTCAATTTAATAAATTAATTAATAAATTATTTACCACACGATTTTTACAAAAGTTCATGATTAAAAAGAACAAAAATCGTTATTTAAGCAGGATTTTGAAATTTTTAAGTATTTTTTTTAGTTTTGAAAATATCACTAATTTTCTAAAAAATCGCACGTTTCAAAAGCAACATTTTAAAAATTTATAATTAATTTATTTATTGCACGATTTTTATAAAAAGTACGTGTGTATCTAAAACACAAATCGTAGTTTTTGTAGTGTTTTGAAATTTTATATTATCTTTATTAGTTTTGAAAATATTGCTATTATTCGATCGAACTGCAGTAACTATAAAATTTTTATACACAAACTTTTCGAAAGCGTCATTTTAATAAATTCATTATTAAGGTATTTACCTCACGATTTTTGCAAAAAGTATGTAATTATAAAGAACAAAAATAGTAGTTTAAGTAGAATTTTGAAATTTTTAATTATCTTTTTTAGTTTTGAAAAAATCGCTAATTTTCTAAAAAACGTACGTTTTAAAAGCAACATTTTAAAAAATTTATAATTAATTTATTAATCGTGCGATTTTTATAAAAAGCACGTGTGTATCTAAAACCCAAATCGTAGTTTTTCTAGAATTTTAAAATTTTATATTATCTTTATTACTTTTGAAAATATTGCTATTTTTCGATCGAGCTGCATTAACTACATATAATATTTTATACACAAACTTTTCAAAACCGTCAATTTAATAAATTAATTATTAAATTATTTACCGCACGATTTTTACAAAAGTTCATGATTATAAAGAACAAAAATCGTTATTTAAGCAGGATTTTGAAATTTTTAAGTATCTTTTTTGGTTTTGAAAAAATCGCTAATTTTCTAAAAAAGCAACATTTTTAAAAATTTATAATTAATTTATTAATTGTGCGATTTTTATAAAAAGCACGTCTGTATGTAAAACATAAATCTTAGTTTTTGTAGAATTTTGAAATTGTATATTATCTTTATTAGTTTTGAAAATATTGCTATTTTTCGATCGAGCTGCAGTAACTAAAATTTTATATACAAACTTTTCGAAAGCGTCATTTTAATAAATTCATTATTAAATTATTTACCGCACGATTTTTACAAAAAGTACGTAATTATAAAGAACAAAAATCGTTATTTAAGCAGGATTTTGAAATTTTTAAGTATCTTTTTTAGTTTTGAAAATATCGCTAATTTTCTAAAAAAACGCACGTTTGAAAAGCAACATTTTTAAAAATTTATAATTAATTTATTAATCATGCGATTTTTATAAAATGTACGCGTGTATCTAAAACACAAATCGTATTTTTTGTAGAATTTTGAAATTTTATATTATCTTTATTAGTTTTCAAAATATTGCTATTTTTCGAACGAGCTGCACTAAATATAAATTTTTTTTTTCGAATAAACTTGCTTCTGAAGTTTAGTGAACACCTTGTACATAGTAAACTGTATTACCTTCTAATTCTAGTGTCGGTGTTTAAATCAAAAACGTTGATGGCATAAGGGCATGGATTGGTTGTAGTATTTTCAATCCCAAAAGTTCCTGTATCCAAAACCCATAAACGATCGCATTCATCAGCTTTAATACGATAAACCGTGGTTAAACCATTTTCGCAATTAGCCACTTCATTTCCTTCCCATGAAGGGTATGGGATAAGTGGTGGGGATTCTGGAGCACCATCGTATAACGGAACGTAGTTCAAAGTCGCTGGAATGCCTAAAAAAGTTGAATTAGTTGCGTAACCTTGCTTACAGCCTGTATATTTTTAGAAAAAGCAGTTAAATTTAATGAAGTTAAATGACAAAAATTAATATGTAAATGAATTAAATTTTAAAATACCATAAATTAGCATGTTTGCATAAGATTTAAAATAAAAATTTGAAACCTGATTCCATTAAATTTAAAATTATGCGAATGAAAACAACTTCATAAAGTACAGCTGATTAACATATTTCAGCAATTACTTTCCTAAGACTAACAAGAAGTAATTATCCTTATAATTGCAACTACTCTAGTTATTAGTTACGTGTATGTATGCCATAAGTTCGATTGAAAGTTCAGTTACTTAAATATTAAAAATGGAAAATTGAAAAAATCATTTTTATCGTTATGATGCTTATAAGGAAATCAACTAAACTTGCGGAAATGTTACTTGAAACTTTCTTTAAATTTCATCATTGGTGCTCTTATTTTTCTTAGTTTTTGATGTATAACGCCTTGGCCCACTAGAATTTTTCGTGTTTTGGACATCA
The DNA here is from genome assembly GCA_963971135.1 of Stenus bimaculatus. NCBI lineage: Eukaryota > Metazoa > Arthropoda > Insecta > Coleoptera > Staphylinidae > Stenus > Stenus bimaculatus. Next base: position 22,285,420 of record OZ020186.1, read on the forward strand.
CGCACGTTTTTCAATTATGTAATCATGTTCCTGCAGAGGCTGTGACATTAATGTCTATATGGTGCCATTATTTTTAATAGTTAAAAACAAGTGATTTCTCAAGTTAATTTAGTTTAGATTTAAAAGTATTCGACCTTTAATAAATTGATTTAGAAAATAAATCATAAGTTTCATTTTCGTAATCGAGTCACGATATGTAATAGTTTCGATTATATATTTTATAATAAGGATACACTAATGCATGAGTAATGGCAAAAAAATCAATCAAAATCAATTTTTTTTAATCCTTGAAATTATTCTTAAATTTCAACTTTTATTTTTTTTTTCCAAAAATTAAAAATTGTACCAGCCTGAAATTTATACCACATTTAAGGGAGTTTAATAGGTATGTTTTAAAAAATACTGCATGAAAATCGGTGCGTTAGTTTTTCCGCAAAAAAAATCCAAATTTTCCACGATTTTAGACACTAAATTGGTTATAAAAACCGCAATTTTATTTTGATCAAATTTTTTATAAATAATTTTAATAGAGGATTTCCTCCTGCAAATTTTAAGTCATTAAACGTTTTAATCGTCACAGTCGTTTTTAAAATAACCGGCGAGAAGTTAGCCATAAAATTTCCAGCCATAGTTTTTTACATGTACTTCTCCATAAGAAGAAAAATCATTATAACTTCTTTATTTTACATTTTATAACAAAACTAATTATACCAATGAAAAGCTCAAAGAAATATCTATATAACAGTACTACTGTAAATGCTTGCCTCATAATAATAAATCCGCAATTTGCATTTAATCAGATGACTACCTTAAAATATCAGAAACACTTAAATGGGTGTAACTTCTATTAAAATAAACTGACAACTAAAATAAAATAATCAGTAGAATCTGCATTAAATTCCCTACATTCTCATGTATAAAACAATGTCAGCCACTAATTATTAACTTATCAATTAAACAAAAACAGTAATTTCTGAGTAATTTTTGGTTCTAATTGCTTCCAAAAACCGGCCATAAAAAAGTTATTGGTTCCATTTTATAGAAAATTTAATAAGCTTTCCAACGATATATCACATAATGCTAGTCTCATTATGATAATTAAAAATTTTTAAACTTTTAATTAAATTCGCCGCGAAAACGAAATAATGCATTATGCGCTCTAATTTTTGAAAAAATGATAGCAGAAAAAAACTAAAACCACTTTTGGAATCTGTATTAGAAAACGAAAACCATGATGTATAATACAATGCTAGCCACTAATTATTGACTTTTTAATTAACCAAAAACACTAATTTTTGAGAAATTTTTGGTTCTAATGGCTACCATCATTATTTTCATTTTCTAATATAGATTCCAAAAGTGGTTTTAGTTTTTTTCTGCTATAATTTCGCCGATTTTAAAATATTATTTGATTTGTTAAATTTCTAACCAGTTTTTTTATTATTCTTATTTAAATTTTTTTTCATAATTTTTGCGAAATTTAAAAATAAAACCTATACGTGGGTAGTTTTGGTTTAAAGGGTATTTTTAATAGAATTTTTAAAATTGAAAATCGGTTAAAAAATAGCTTAACGCGAGTCGCGCAATTTCAAAATTCACAATTTCGAAAATCAAAATTTCCTACACGCTACTGAATGTAAAAGTTATTCCTTTATAAGATAGTGTAGTAAAACTTAATCCTTTTGGTAAACTAGTCGTAAAAAACCGCATTAACCCCGATTTTTTTTAACATTTTTTTGGTGATTTTTTTGTAAAGTCCATGGTTAAAATTAAAACGTGCTGATTTTTTTATTCATTAAAAATAAAGTAAAGAAAAAAAAATATTTGACTGTTATAGTTGATTCAGATCAAAAGTTAAAAATCTTTAAAGTTAGCTTTGAAAAAACATGAAAAATAAAACACGATTTTTGGGGTGCTAAAACGACATAAAAACTTAAGGTATCAAAATAAATCTCCACAAAAAGTGGTTTTAAGATTACAAATTATAATACCTCGATTATTTTCACCTTTTTAACGATTTTTACGACCTAAAAACGCTAAAATTGTACCCTTCAGGTCCTGGCGCCGTGACGCCACTGGGTTACACGTGGAGACTTAAAAATTGTTCTGGTCAATCCTAAGGATGTAAGAATAAAAGTCACCAAATTTCATGGGTTTCCTTTAAGACACGACGGAGCTGCAATTTTTCAAAGTTTCCACCACCGAAGGTATAAAAAAAAATTTAAAAAGCGGGCGTTTTGAGAATTTTTTTACAAAGTATTTTCGTGTTTTCAAAAAATTAAATTTTATACAGCTATTAGAGTAAACTTTCACGTTTATGTTGCAACTCGAATTTTTAAAATCGGTTGAAAAAAACTAACGTTTTTGAAGTTCTACGCAAAAAACGTCCGATTTCGGGGTAAAAACATAAAAGGGGTTGTATTTTCGTCCCCTAAACCGATAGGTTGGGTCGGGACAATATTTTAATTTTCATGATTTTATCCCTTACAACATACTAAAATTTCATGTGATTCGGGGTGAATTTCACACCCCCTTAAATGAAATTGGAAATTTGAAGTTACAAAAATGTGCGTGGCTTTTTAAAATAATGGACGCATTACAAAAATTCTTGCTTTATCGAAACCAAGATTTAGGTATAACTTATTAATTTTACAAAATTCAAATTTTTTTATTTTTTTCAATTGTTTTTAAATTTCAGTTTTTATTTTTTTTTCAAAAATTAAAAATTGTACCGGGCTGAAATTTTTACCAAAGTTAAAGGACTTTAATAGCCATGTTTTAAAAAATATTGTATAAAAATCGCGTTAGTTTATTTGCAAAAAATTCTCAAATTTTCCACGAATTAGACACCAAATTTGTTATAAAATCCGCAACTTTATTTTAATCAAAGTTTTTATAATAAATTCTAATAGAGGAGTTCCTCCTGTAAACATTGAACTATTAAACGTTTTAATCGCTACAGTAGTTTTCAAAATATTAATATTTTAATAAAATTTCTGAACATATAATTTTTTAGCGCCACAAAAATAGGTGTAACTTTTAAAATACTAGTCGCACCACAAAAATTTTTGCTTCACCAAATTCAAAACACAAAATCCTATATTAACAATCTAATAATTTTACAAAATGTTAAATTTTTTTCCAAATTTTTTTTAACGAAAATCGTTAAAATTATTCTTAAATTTCGGTTTTAATTTTTTTTCTCAAAAATTTAAAATTGTACCAAGCTGAAATTTTTACCAAAATTAAAGGACTTTAATAGGCGTGTTTTAAAAAATATTGCATAAAAATCGGTTGCTTAGTTTTTTCACAAAAAAATCCCAAAATCTCCACGATTTTAAGTACTAAATTGGTTATAAAAACTGCCATTTTATTTTGAGCAAAATTTTTATAAACATATCTAATAGAGGAGTTCCTCCTGCAAATTTTGAACTATCAAACGTTTTAATTGCTACAGTAGTTTTCAAAATATTAATATTTTAATAAAATTTCCCAACATATAATTTTTTAGCGCCACAGAAATAGGTGTAACTTCTAAAATACTAGCCGCACCACAAAAATTCTTGCTTCACCAAATTCAAAACACAAAATCCTATAAGTATAATTTAATAATTTTACAAAATTCTAAATTTTTTTCCAAATTTTTTTTAACGAAAATCGTTAAAATTATTCTTAAATTTCGGTTTTAATTTTTTTTCTCAAAAACTAAAAATTGTACCAGGCTGAAATTTTTACCAAAATTAAAAGACTTTAATGGACGTGTTTTAAAAAATATTGCATAAAAATCGGTTGCTTAGTTTTTTCACAAAAAAATCCCAAAATTTCCACGATTTTAGGTACTAAATTGGTTATAAAAACTGCCATTTTATTTTTAGCAAAATTTTTATAAACAAATTTAATAGAGGCGTTCCTCCTGCAAATTTTGAACTATCAAACGTTTTAATTGCTACAGTAGTTTTCAAAATATTAATATTTTAATATAATTTTCCAACATATAATTTTTTAGCGAAACAAAAATAGGTGTAACTTCTAAAATACTAGTCGCACCACAAAAATTCTTGCTTCACCAAATTCCAAACACAAAATCCTATAAGTATAATCTATTAATTTTAAAAAATTCTAAAATTTTTTTCAAATTTTTTTAACGAAAACCGTTAAAATTATTCTTAAATCTCGGTTTTAATTTTTTTTTCTCAAAAACTAAAAATTGTACCAGGCTGAAATTTTTACTAAAATTAAAGGACTTTAATAGGCGTGTTTTAAAAAATATTGCATAAAAATCGGTTGCTTAGTTTTTTCTCAAAAAAATCCCAAAATTTTCACGATTTTAGATACTAAATTGGTTATAAAAACTGCCATTTTATTTTGAGCAAAATTTTTGTAATCAAATCTAATAAAGGAGTTCCTCTTGCAAATTTTGAACTATCAAGCGTTTTAATCGCTACAGTAGTTTTGAAAATATTAATATTTTAATAAAATTTCCCAACATAATTTTTTAGCGCCACAAAAATAGGTGTAACTTCTAAAATATTAGTCGCACCGCAAAAATGCCTTGCTTCACCAAATTCAAATTACAAAGTCCTGTAAGTATAATCTAATAATTTTAAAAAATTCTAAATTTTTTTCCTAATTTTTTCTTAACGAAAACCGTTAAAATTATTCTTAAATTTCGGTTTTAATTTTTATTCTCAAAAACTAAAAATTGTACCAAGCTGAAATTTTTTCCAAAGTTAAAGGACTTTAATGGACGTGTTTTAAAAAATATTGCATAAAAATCGGTTGCATAGTTTTTCACAAAAAAATCCCAAAATTTTCACGATTTTAGATACTAAATTAGTTATAAAAAGTGCCATTTTATTTTGAGCAAAATTTTTATTAATAAATCTAATAGAGAAGATCCTCCTGCAAATTTTGAACTATCAAACGTTTTAATCGCTACAGTAGTTTTCAAAATATTAATATTTTAATAAAATTTCCCAACATAATTTTTTAGCGCCACAAAAATAGGTGTAACTTCTAAAATATTAGTCGCACCGCAAAAATGCCTTGCTTCACCAAATTCAAATTACAAAGTCCTGTAAGTATAATCTAATAATTTTATAAAATTCTAAATTTTTTTCCTAATTTTTTCTTAACGAAAACCGTTAAAATTATTCTTAAATTTTGGTTTTAATTTTTTTCTTAAAAACTAAAAATTGTAGCAGGCTGAAATTTTTACTAAAATTAAAGGACTTTAATAGGCGTGTTTTGAAAAATATTGCATAAAAATCGATTGCTTAGTTTTTTTACAAAAAAATCCCAAAATTTCCACGATTTTAGATACTGAATTGGTTATAAAAACTGCCATTTTATTTTGAGCAAAATATTTATAAACAAATCTAATAGAGGAGTTCCTCTTGCAAATTTTGAACTATCAAACGTTTTAATTGCTACAGTAGCTTTCAAAATATTAATATTTAAAAAAAATTTCTTAACATAATCTTTTAGCGCCACAAAAATGGGTGTAACTTCAAAAATACTAGTCGCACCACAAAAATTTTTGCTTCACCAAATTCAAAACACAAAATCTTATAAGTATAATCTAATAATTTTAGAAAATTCCAAATTTTTTTCCAAATTTTTTTTAACGAAAACCGTTAAAATCATTCTTAAATTTCGGTTATAATTTTTTTCTCAAAAACTAAAAATTGTAGCAGGCTGAAATTTTTACCAAAATTGAAGGACTTTAATAGGCGTGTTTTAAAAAATATTGCATAAAAATTGGTTGCTTAGTTTTTTCACAAAAAAATCCCAAAATTTTCACGATTTTAGATACTAAATTGGTTATAAAAACTGCCATTTTATTTTGAGCAAAATTTTTGTAAACAAATCTAATAGAGGAGTTTCTCCTGCAAATTTTGAACTATCAAACGTTTTAATCGCTGCAGTAGTTTTCAAAATATTAATATTTTAATAAAATTTTCCACAATATAATTTTTTAGTGAAACAAAAATAGGTGTAACTTCTAAAATACTAGTCGCACCACAAAAATTCTTGCTTCACCAAATACAAAACACAAAATCCTATAAGTATAATTTAATAATTTTACAAAATTCTAAATTTTTTTCCAAATTTTTTTTAACGAAAACCGTTAAAATTATTCTTAAATTTCGGTTTTAATTTTTTTCTCAAAAACTAAAAATTGTACCAGGCTGAAATTTTTACCAAAATTAAAGGACTTTAATAGGCGTGTTTTAAAAAATATTTCATAAAAATCGGTTGCTTAGTTTTTTCACAAAAAAATCCCAAAATTTCCACGATTTTAGATACTACATTGGTTATAAGAATTGCCATTTTATTTTGAGCAAAGTTTTTATAAATAAATCTAATAGAGGAGTTCCTCCTACAAATTTTGAACTATCAAACGTTTTAATCGCTACAGTAGTTTTCAAAATATTAATATTTTAATAAAATTTCCCAACATGTAATTTTTTAGCGCCACAAAAATAGTCGTAACTTCTAAAATACTAGTCGCACCACAAAAATTTTTGCTTCACCAAATACAAAACACAAAATCCTATAAGTATAATTTAATAATTTTACAAAATTCTAAATTTTTTTCCAAATTTTTTTTAACGAAAACCGTTAAAATTATTCTTAAATTTCGGTTTTAATTTTTTTCTCAAAAACTAAAAATTGTACCAGGCTCAAATTTTTACCAAAATTAAAGGACTTTAATAGGCGTGTTTTAAAAAATATTTCATAAAAATCGGTTGCTTAGTTTTTTCACAAAAAAATCCCAAAATTTCCACGATTTTAGGTACTAAATTGGTTATAAAAACTGCCATTTTATTTTGAGGAAAATTTTTATAAACATATCTAATAGAGGAGTTCCTCCTGCAAATTTTGAACTATCAAACGTTTTAATCGCTACAGTAGTTTTCAAAATATTAAAATTTTAACAAAATTTCCCAACATATAATTTTTTAGCGCCACAAAAATAGGCGTAACTTCTAAAATACTAGTCGCACCACAAAAATTCTTGTTTCACCAAATTCAAAACACAAAATCCTATAAGTATAATCTAATAATTTTACAAAATTCTAAATTTTTTTCCAAATTTTTTTTTAACGAAAACCGTTAAAATTATTCTTAAATTTCGGTTATAATTTTTTTCTCAAAAACTGAAAGTTGTAACAGGCTGAAATTTTTAACAAAATTAAAGGACTTTAATAGACGTGTTTTAAAAAATATTGCATAAAAATAGGTTGCTTAGTTTTTTCACAAAAAAATCCCAAAATTTCCACGATTTTAGATACTAAATTGGTTATAAAACTGCCATTTTATTTTGAGCAAAATTTTTACAAGTAAATCTAATAGAGGAGTTCCTCCTGCAAATTTTGGACTATCAAACGTTTTAATCGCTACAGTAGTTTTCAAAATATTAATATTTTAATAAAATTTCTGAACATATAATTTTTTAGCACCACAAAAATAGGCGTAACTTCTAAAATACTAGTCGCACCTCAAAAATTCTTGCTTCACCAAATTCAAAACACAAAATCCTATAAGTATAATCTAATAATTTTACAAAATTCTAAATTTTTTTCCAATTTTTTTTTAACGAAAACCGTTAAAATTATTCTTAAATTTCGGTTTTAATTTTTTTTTCTTAAAAACTAAAATTTGTACCAAGCTGAAATTTTTTCCAAAATTTAAGGACTTTAATAGGCGTGTTTTAAAAAATATTGCATAAAAATCGGATGCTTAGTTTTTTCACAAAAAAATCCCAAAATTTCCACGATTTTAGGTAGTAAATTGGTTATAAACACTGCCATTTTATTTTGAGCAAAATTTTTATAAACATATCTAATAGAGGAGTTCCTCCTGCAAGTTTTGAACTATCAAACGTTTTAATTGCTACAGTAGTTTTCAAAATATTAATATTTTAATAAAATTTTCCAACATATAATTTTTTAGTGAAACAAAAATAGGTGTAACTTCTAAAATACTAGTCGCACCACAAAAATTCTTGCTTCACCAAATTCAAAACACAAAATCTTATAAGTATAATCTAATAATTTTACAAAATTCTAAAATTTTTTTTAAATTTTATTTAACGAAAACCGTTAAAATTATTCTTAAATCTCGGTTTTAATATTTTTTCTCAAAAACTAAAAATTGTACCAGGCTGAAATTTTTACTAAAACTAAAGGACTTTAATGAGCGTGTTTTAAAAAATATTGCATAAAAATCGGTTGCTTGGTTTTTTCCCAAAAAAATCCCAAAATTTCCACGATTTTAGATACTAAATTGGTTATAAAACTGCCATTTTATTTTGAGCAAAATTTTTATAAACAAATCTAATAGAGGAGTTCTTCCTGCAAATTTTGAACTATCAAACGTTTTAATCGCTGCAGTTGTTTTCAAAATATTAATATTTTAACAAAATTTCCAAACATATAATTTTTTAGCACCACAAAAATAGGTGTAACTTCTAAAATACTAGTCGCACCACAAAAATTCTTGTTTCACCAAATTCAAAACACAAAATCCTATAAGTATAATCTAAAAATTTTACAAAATTCTAAATTTTTTTTCAATTTTTTTTTAACGAAAACCCTTAAAATTATACTTAAATTTCGGTTATAATTTTTTTTCTTAAAAACTAAAAATTTTACCAAGCTGAAATTTTTATTAAAATTAAAGGACTTTAATAGGCGTGTTTTAAAAAATATTGCATAAAAATCGGTTGCTTAGTTTTTTCACAAACAAATCCCAAAATTTCCACGATTTTAGATACTAAATTAGTTATAAAAACTGCCATTTTATTTTGAGCAACATTTTTATTAATAAATCTAATAGAGAAGATCCTCCTGCAAATTTTGAACTATCAAACGTTTTAATCGCTACAGTAGTTTTCAAAATATTAATATTTTAACAAAATTTCCCAACATATAATTTTTTAGCACCACAAAAATAGGTGTAACTTCTAAAATACTAGTCGCACCACAAAAATTCTTGCTTCACCAGATTCAAAACACAAAATCCTATAAGTATAATCTATTAATTTAACAAAATTCTAAATTTTTTTCCAATTTTTTTTTTAACGAAAACCGTTAAAATTATTCTTAAATTTCGGTTTTAATTTTTTTCTCAAAAACTAAATATTGTAGCAAGCTGAAATTTTTACCAAAATTAAAGGACTTTAATAGGCGCGTTTTAGAAAATATTGCATAAAAATCGGTTGCTTATTTTTTTTACAAAAAAATACCAAAATTTCCACGATTTTAGCTACTAAATCGGTTATAAAACTTCCATTTTATTTTGAGCAAAATTTTTATAAACAAATCTAATAAAGGAGTTCTTTCTGCAAATTTTGAACTATCAAACGTTTTAATCGCTACAGTAGTTTTCAAAATATTAATATTTTAATAAAATTTCTTAACATAATCTTTTAGCGCCACAAAACTTCAAGAATACTAGTTGCACCACAAAAATTTTTGCTTCACCAAATTCAAAACACAAAATCCTATAAGTGTAATCTAATAATTTTACAAAATTCTAAATTTTTTTCCAAATTTTTTTTTTTACGAAAACCGTTAAAATTATTCTTAAATCTCGGTTTTAATTTTTTTTCTCAAAAACTAAAAATTGTACCAGGCTGAAATTTTTACCAAAATTAAAGGACTTTAATAGGCGCGTTTTAAAAAAGATTGCATAAAAATCGGTTGCATAGTTTTTTCACAAAAAAATCCCGAAATTTCCACGATTTTAGGTACTAAATTGGTTATAAAAACCGCCATTTTATTTTGATCAAAATTTTTATGAATAAATCTAATAGAGCAGTTTTTCCTGCAAGTTTTGAGTCATTAAAGTTTTTAATCGCCACAGTAGTTTTCAAAAAATTAAATTTTAATAAATTTTTTTCAATTTGTTCGTAAATTTTAGTTTTTATTTTTTTTCTCAAAAATTAAAAATTGTATCAAGCTGAAATTTTTTTGCAAAATTAAAGTTTTTTTGCAAAAAAAATTCGAACTTACCAGCCTTCCACCTGGGAACACTAACGAAGAGTTTATCCTTCCAAACTTCAATTCCTACAGGAAGATTATTTTCTGGGATAAATCTACCATTGAGGATGGCTTGTTGTCTTGCTCCTTCACTTGGGAATAAATAATCAACTTCTTTCCATCTAAACAATTCCTGGAGTTTATACGCGGCGTCGGTGAGCGCAAAAAGCGTCGCGACCCAAACCAATTTACACCACATCATCAAATCTGGAGTCAATAAAACACGAAAATCCAAAAACTTTCCTTTTATAGAGTGAAACCCCTTCGCAAATCCCCACTTTAGAAAGTACCCACTTCTATATTTATTAGCTCTGATTGACAATTGGTGGAAAAAATTGACTATTTCATTATTAATTATAATAATTAGGACAAAGTAATATTTTGATTTTCTAGTTTTGCGGTACTTTAAGGTTAATGTATGCATAATTTTCACGAAAAAAAAGGAAAAAAAAAAACGCAATGAGCATTCATTTGGAAAATTTATGCTTCTTAAAAAGTTTATCACTCTTGCGTTTTTTTTTTCAATTATCTAGTAAATAAATAATTGGTAATTTGCAGGTTTATGAAGTAATTTTAGTTTTTTTATCGCATTTTTGCATTTTATTGTGTAATAATTGGGGTAATTATAGTTGAGGATGTTAATATTATAATTTATGATGAAAGTAATTTATATATTTTGATCATAAAACGACGAATAAGTTGTGATTTTCTTAAAGTTTGCAACTGTAAGGAAAGTAAATTATGAGTTGAGTGGATCATAATTAAAATAACTTCCTAGTAATTACCTTTAACATGATCATACACTTAGCGTTTGATAATAGTTATATTTAACGCATTATTGCTGCATTAATCGACCCACATACGATAAATCACTTGTGATAAATCAATCAAACGCGTTGATTTTTAAGAAATCATAAAAACAATTTAAATTATTCAATTTTCTTATTTGAAATGCTCGCTGAGATGTAAAAACATGCATGAAACGCACACTAGTAAAATGTCGTGTGTTTACAATGCAATACATCCTGTGCGATAATGAGAGATTACGCAACGATTTAATTAGCAAAAAATGGATCAACCTCGAAGTAATAATTCACGCGGAAAAATTTAAGATTTGAAATTGAATCATGCATTAATTAAAGTTAAACCAATTTTTAACCCAGCTGCTCTTAATTGGTCAATATCAAACATTAACATATTTTATACATTCAAATTTTACGAACATAAATAAAACCACGTAATTTAGTAACAATCACACATTTTCTAAAATCTAAATTAATTTATTATTACAAAATCAATAACAGGTTCACGCCTTCTTTTGCAGTAACGACTTGCTGCCACTTTTCACTTAAGTACGCAGGTTGAAATTAAATCATTTTGTCTTTTCAATGTCGTGTTGAAAGCTAAAATATTTATAATTATTTAAAAAATCTCTATTATTAAATCACTTTGGGTGAGATAACAACCTTGTTCTACTCTACATATGTATTTACTACATAAAAATCACCACTCTTTTTGTTTGATGACAAAAAAATTGGACTTTTTATTGGAATTTTCCAGTGAAAAAAAAACCTGTAGATAGATGATTGTATTAACAACAAACCCACAAAATTTTGTAAAAATATTTGTAATAATAAAAAAGTTATTAACAATTTCATAAGTCACGAAAATTTGAGGTTAATTAAGGAAATGCATAAACAATCATGTTTTTTCAAGGTTTTTACAGGAATTTTGCGGCGAAAATTTTTTTATAAGTAAATATTAGTATTCTAAATAACTGCATAAGATTTTATAATAATATTTAAAACAATAAAAAAGTTATTAACAATTTCGTAAGTCAAGTCATGAAAATTTTAGGTTAATTAAGGAAATTGGTAAAAAATCATGAATATTCTGGCGAAAAATTTTCTACAGGTAAATATTGGTATTCTTCATAAGTCACGAAAATTTGAGGTTAATTAAGGAAATACATAAACAATCATGTTTTTTTAAGGTTTTTACAGGAAGTTTGCGGCGAAAATTTTTCTATAAGTAAATATTAATATTCTAAATAACTGCATAAGATTTTATAATAATATTTAAAACAATAAAAAAGTTATTAACAATTTCGTAAGTCAAGTCATGAAAATTTGAGGCTAATTAAGGAAATTGATAAAAAATCATAAATTTTCTGGCGAAAAATTATCTACAGGTAAATATTGGTATTCTAAATAACTGTGAACGATTTTGTAATAATAGTTATAACAATAAAAAAGTTGTTAAATATTTCGTAAGTCAAGTTACCAAAATTTAAAAATTTTAATTAAGGAAATAGATAAAAAATCAAGTTTTTTCGAGGTTTTTATTGGAATTTTCTGGCCAAAAATTTTGTATGAGTAAATGTTGGTATTCTAAATAGCTGTGTACGATTTTGTAATAATAGTTATTACAATAAAAAAGTTATTAACAATTTCATAAATCAAGTCATGAAAATTTGAGGTTAATTAAGGAAATAAATAAAAAATCATGGTTTTTCAAGTTTTTCACTAGAACTTTCCGGAAAAAATATTCAATGGGTAAATGTTGATATTCTAAATAACTGTACAAAATTTTATAATAATTTTTATAACAATAAAAATGTTATTAACAATTTTGTAAGTCGAGTCACGAAAATTTCTGGTAAATCAAAGAAATATTTAAAAAATCAAGTTTTTTCAAGGTTTTTACTGGAATTTTCCTCCGATAAATTTTCCATGGCTAAATGTTATTATTCTAAATAACTGTACAAGATTTTATAATAATAATTATAACAATAAAAAAGTTATTAACAATTTTGTAAGTCGTCGAGTCACAAAAATTTCAGGTAAATTGTAAATTAAGGAAATAGTTAAAAAAACATGTTTTTTTAAGGTTTTCACTAGACTTTTCCGCCGAAAAAATTTTTCTATTGGTAAATGTTAATATTCTAAATAATTGTACAAGATTTTATAATTATATTTATAACAATAAGTTATCAACAATTTTGTAAATCTAGTCACGAAAATTTCAGGTAAATTAAGGAAATAGTAGAAAATCATGTTTTTTTAAGGTTTTCACTAGACTTTTCCGCCGAAAAAAAATTTCTATGTGTAAATGTTAATATTCTAAATAATTGTACAAAATGTTGTAATTATATTTATAATAATAAAAAAGTTATTAACAATTTTGTAAGTTGTCGAGTCACGAAAATTTCAGGTAAATTAAGGAAATAGTAAAAAATCATGTTTTTTCAAGGTTTTCACTAGAGTTTTCCACCGAAAAAAATTTTCTATGGGTAAATGTTAATATTCTAAATAATTGTAAAAAATTTTATAATTATATTTATAACAATAAAAATGTTATTAACAATTTTGTAAGTTGTCGAGTCACGAAAATTTCAGGTAAATTAAGGAAATAGTAAAAATCGTGTTTTTTCAAGGTTTTCACTAGACTTTTCCGCCGAAAAAAATTTTCTATGGGTAAATGTTAATATTCTAAATAATTGTACAAGATTTTATAATTATATTTATAACAATAAAAAAGTTATTATCAATTTTGTAAGTCGAGTCATGAAAATTTCAGGTAAATCAAGGAAATGGTTAATAAATCATGTTTTTTTCAAGGTTTTCACTAGACTTTTCCGCCGAAAAAAAATTGCTATGGGTAAATGTCAATATTCTAAATAATCGTACAAATATTTATAATTATATTTATAACAATAAAAAAGTTATTAACAATTTTGTAAGTCGAGTCATGAAAATTTCAGGTAAATCAAGGAAATGGTTAATAAATCATGTTTTTTTCAAGGTTTTCACTAGACTTTTCCGCCGAAAAAAAATTGCTATGGGTAAATGTCAATATTCTAAATAATTGTACAAAATTTTATAATTATATTTATAACAATAAAAAAGTTATTAACAATTTTGTAAGTCGAGTCACGAAAATTTCAGGTAAATTAAGAAAATAGTAAAAATTCATGTTTTTTCAAGGTTTTCACTAGACTTTTCCGCCGAAAAAACTTTTCTATGGGTAAATGTTGATATTCTAAATAAGTGTACAAGATTTTATATTTATATTTATAACAATAAAAAAGTTATTAACAATTTCGTAAGTCAAGTCACAAAAATTTAAGGTTAATTAAAGAAATAGATAAACAATCATGTTTTATCGAGGTTTTCATTGGAATTTTCCTGCGAAAAATTTTCTTGTAGTAAATATTAGTATTCTAAATGACTGTCTAAGATTTTGAAATAATATTTACCTACAATAGTAAAAAAGTTATTAACAATTTTATAACTCGTATCCTAAAAAACGAAAATTTGAAATATTTCAAAAAATGAATGATTTCCCAAGGTTTTTATTAAAATTTTTCAATAAAAATTATAAAATTAATGAATTATAATATAATAAACAATTAAGCAATTTTTTGTTATAAAAAATGTAATAATAAAAAAGTTATTAAAATGTTAGTAACTTAAGTAACCAAAAAAAACATGATTAAAATATGTTAAAAATATTCAAGAATTTTCCAAAATTTCCATAGAAATTTTGCAGAAAATATTACCATTATTGCAAAATGATATCAACAATAATTTAAAAAAAAATTGTATATTTACAATATTTACAATATTTACAATATTTACAATATTTACAATATTTACAATATTTACAATATTTACAATATTTACAATATTTACAATATTTACAATATTTACAATATTTACAATATTTACAATATTTACAATATTTACAATATTTACAATATTTACAATATTTACAATATTTACAATATTTACAATATTTACAATATTTACAATATTTACAATATTTACAATATTTACAATATTTACAATATTTACAATATTTACAATATTTACAATATTTACAATATTTACAATATTTACAATATTTACAATATTTACAATATTTACAATATTTACAATATTTACAATATTTACAATATTTACAATATTTACAATATTTACAATATTTACAATATTTACAATATTTACAATATTTACAATATTTACAATATTTACAATATTTACAATATTTACAATATTTACAATATTTACAATATTTACAATATTTACAATATTTACAATATTTACAATATTTACAATATTTACAATATTTACAATATTTACAATATTTACAATATTTACAATATTTACAATATTTACAATATTTACAATATTTACAATATTTACAATATTTACAATATTTACAATATTTACAATATTTACAATATTTACAATATTTACAATATTTACAATATTTACAATATTTACAATATTTACAATATTTACAATATTTACAATATTTACAATATTTACAATATTTACAATATTTACAATATTTACAATATTTACAATATTTACAATATTTACAATATTTACAATATTTACAATATTTACAATATTTACAATATTTACAATATTTACAATATTTACAATATTTACAATATTTACAATATTTACAATATTTACAATATTTACAATATTTACAATATTTACAATATTTACAATATTTACAATATTTACAATATTTACAATATTTACAATATTTACAATATTTACAATATTTACAATATTTACAATATTTACAATATTTACAATATTTACAATATTTACAATATTTACAATATTTACAATATTTACAATATTTACAATATTTACAATATTTACAATATACAAAGCTATTCACATTTTTTTAATTTGTACAATAAAAAAAAGTTAGAATTTTCGAAAAATCAAATTACACCTTTTTAAACTTGTTCTTTTATATCTAATAATTCCACTAGTTTTTATTTTTTCAAAAGTAAAAAAGAATATAGTAAAAATAGTTAAAAAATCACCTAAAACTGGTTATTATGTTTTGACTCGTGTGATGTCAAATTTTAAGACATCCATATAATTTTTGGATTTTTCACTTCTCAAAACTCGAATACTCACCGTGACGTGTAGCGATTTTTTCAATCTTCTACAAAAATATTTTAATTTACCATTGGAAAATTCTCCATTTCAAAAAAAATGCAATTTTCGATTTTTTTGTCAAAAAATGCGAAATTTCCTAAAAATCAAACTACGCCTTATTAAACACTTTTCTGTTTTTATTTTTCGAAATTCATAAAAAAATGGTTAAAAAATCCCAAAATCACCAAAAGAAATTTGTTACATTTTGTTTTGACTCTTGTTATTTTTTTAGGAAGTGGCACGTGACAAAAGCAGTAATTTTTTGATATGTCCCTTATCAGTGACGATGGTGATGGCTCTGGCGAGTTTAGGAGCGAAAGGTGATACTCTTCAAGAAATTGCGACTGGTCTTCGTGTTCCAGTTGATCCATCACAAACCAACAGACTTTTCCAAGATTTGCTTCCTCAACTGCGTGGAAATGACCGTTATGCCCTCAACACAGCCAATAAAATCTACACGAAACAAGGTTTTAAAATCAACTCGACCTACCAAAATTTAGCAGAAAACGTTTTTAATTCTGGTGTTGAAAACGTTGATTTTACTCAACCACGAAAAGCTGCCAACACAATTAATTCATGGGTGGAACAAAAAACCAACAATAAAATCCACGATTTAATCAGTGAAGATTTAATAGGCCCAAGCACTCGTATGATTTTAGTCAATGCAATGCATTTTAAAGGAAAGTGGAAAAAACCATTCGATTCATTCGATACGATAAAACGACCATTCCATGGCCACTCAGGTAAAGTCAACAGCGTTGACATGATGCAAATCACTGATTACTTCAATTACTACGAAAATCCTGAGCTGGATTGCAAATTTTTGGAAATGCCTTATGAAGGAGGTGAAGTTTCCATGATTTTTGCTCTACCAAATACAATTGAAGGATTGAAAAACCTCGAAAATCAAGCCCATTTGGTTTTTAAAAAACAACCGTTTGTTAAAGAAAATATTCGAGTGCAAATACCCAAATTTACGATGGAAACTCAAACACAATTCAAACCAATACTACAAAAGGTACGAAAATAATAATAAAACTTTAGGTTTTTTAATTTTTTTTATTTTAGTTGGGTGTAAATAAGGTTTTTTCACCTGATGCTGATTTAAATGGCATTGGAATTGATGAACGAAATTTATTTATTGATAAAGTTGTTCAAAAAACGTTTATTAACGTAACTGAAAAGGGCACTGAAGCAGCTGCTGCTACTGCAGGTAATTTTCTAAAAAAAAACAACCAACCTGTGACTAACTTAATTTTAATATGTTTCAAAAGCATCATTAATAATTAATTTATTAATCGTGCAATTTTTATAAAAAGTACGTGTGTATCTAAAACCCAAATCGTAGTTTTTGTAAAATTTTGAAATTTTATATTCACTTTATTAGTTTTGAAAATATTGCTATTTTTCGATCGAGCTGCAGTAACTATAAAATTGCATATACAAACTTTTTGAAAGCGAACGTTAATAAATTCTTTATTAATTTATTTACCTCACGCTTTTTCCAAAAAGTACATGATTATAAAGATAAAAAATCGTAGTTTAAGAAGGTTTTTGAAATTTTTAATTATCTTTTTTAGTTTTGAAAATATTTCAAATTTTCTAAAAAAACGCACGTTTCAAAAACAACATTTTTAAAAATTTATAATTAATTTATTAATCGCACGATTTTTATAAAAAGTACGTGCCTATCTAAAACAGAAATCGTAGTTTTTGTACAATTTTGAAATTTTATGTTATCTTTATTGGTTTTAAAAATATTGCTATTTTTCGATCAAACTGCAGTAAGTATAATATTTTATATACAAACTTTTCGAAAGCGTCACTTTAATAAAATCATTATTAAATTATTTATCGCACGATTTTTACAAAAAGTACGTGATTATAAAGAACATAAATCGTAGTTTAAGCAGGATTTTGAAATTTTTAATCATCTTTTTTAATTTTGAAAATATCGCTAGATTTCTTAAAAACGCACGTTTCAAAAGCAACATTTTTAAAAATTTATAATTAATTTATTAATCGCACGATTTTTATAAAGAGCACATGCCTATATAAAACCCAAATTGTAGTTTTTGTAGAATTTCGAAATTTTATATTATCTTTATTAGGTTTGAAAATATTGCTGTTTTTCGATCGAGCTGCAGTAACTATAAAATTTTATATATAAACTTTTCGAAAGCGTCACTTTAATAAATTCATTATTAAATTATTTATCGCACGATTTTTGCAAAAAGTACGTAATTATAAAGAACAAAAATCGTAGTTTAAGCAGGATTTTGAAATTTTTAATTATCTTTTTTAGTTTTGAAATTATCGCTAATTTTCTAGAAGAGCGCATGTTTCAAAAACAACATTTAAAAATTTATAATTATTTTATTAATCGTGCGATTTTTATAACGTGCACGTGCGTATTTAAAACCCAAATCGTAGTTTTTGTAGAATTTTGAAATTTTATATTATCTTTATTAGTTTTGAAAATATTGCTATTTTTCGATCGAACTGCAGTAACTATAATATTTTATATATAAACTTTTCGAAAGCGTCACTTTAATAAATTCATTATTAAATTATTTACCGCACGATTTTTGCAAAAAGTACGTAATTATAAAGAACAAAAATCGTAGTTTAAGCAGGATTTTGTAATTTTTGATTATCTTTTTTAGTTTTGAAAATATCGAAAATTTTCTAAAAAACGCACGTTTCAAAAGCAACATTTTAAAAAAATTATAATTAATTTATTAATCGTGCGATTTTTATAAAAAGCACGTGCGTATATAAAATACAAAGCGTAGTTCTTGTAGAATTTTGAAATTTTATATTATCTTTATTAATTTTGAAAATATTGCTATTTTTCGATCGAACTGCAGTAACTATAAAGATTTATATACAAACTTTTCGAAGGTGTCACTTTAATAAATTCATTATTAAATTATTTACCTCACGATTTTTCCAAAAAGTACGTGATTATAAAGTACAAAGATCGTAATTTAAGCAGGATTTTGAAATTTTTGATTATCTTTTTTAGTTTTGAAAATATCGCAAATTTTCTAAAAAACGCACGTTTCAAAAGAAACATTTTTAAAAATTTATAATTAATTTATTAATCGTGCGATTTTTATAAAAAGTACGCGTGTATCTAAAACCTAAATCATAGTTTTTGTAGAATTTTGAAATTTTATATTATCTTTATTAGTTTTGAAAATATTGCTATGTTTCGATCGAGCTGCAGTAACTATAAAATTGCATATACAAACTTTTTGAAAGCGTCAGTTAATAAATTCATTATTAATTTATTTGCCGCACGATTTTTGCAAAAAGTACGTGATTATAAAGATAAAAATCGTAGTTTAAGCAGGTTTTAGAAAATTTAACTATCTTTTTTAATTTTGATAATATCGCTAGTTTTCTAAAAAACGCACATTTTGAAAGCAAAATTTTTAAAAATTTATAATTAATTTAATAATCGCACGATTTTTATAAAAAGCACGAGTCTATCTAAAACAGAAATCGTAGTTTTTGCAGAATTTTGAAATTTTATATTATCTTTATTGGTTTTGAAAATATTGCTATTTTTCAATCAAACTGCAGTAAGTATAATATTTTATATACAAACTTTTCGAAAGCGTCAATTTAATAAATTCATTATTTAATTATTTATCGCACGATTTTTGCAAAACATACGTGTTATAAAGAACAAAAATCTTGGTTTAAGCAGGATTTAGAAATTTTGAATTATCTTTTTTAGTTCTGAAAATATCGCTAATTTTCTAAAAAACGCACGTTTCAAATGCAAAATTTTTAAAAATTTATAATTAATTTATTAATTGCACGATTTTTATAAAGAGTACATGCCTTTCATAAACCCAAATCGTAGTTTTTGTAGAATTTTGAAATTTTATATTATCTTTATTAATTTTGAAAATATTGCTATTTTTCAATCGAGCTGCAGTAACTATAATATTTTATATACAAACTTTTCGAAAGCGTCACTTTAATAAATTCATTATTAAATTATTTACCGCACGGTTTTTCCAAAAAGTACGTGATTATAAAGAACAAAAATCGTAGTTTAAGCAGGATTTTGAAATTTTTAATCATCTTTTTTAATTTTGAAAATATCGCTAATTTTCTAAAAATTTATTAATTGTGCGATTTTTATAAAAAGCACGTGGGTATCTAAAATACAAATAGTAGTTTTTGTAGAATTTCAAAATTTTATATTATCTTTATTAGTTTTGAAAATATTGCTATTTTTCGATCGAACTACAGTGACTACAAAATTTCATATACCAACTTTTTGAAAGCGTCAGTTAATAAATTCTTTATTAATTTATTTACCCCACGATTTTTCCAAAAAGTATATGATTATAAAGATAAAAAATCGTAGTTTAAGCAGGATTTTGATATTTTTAATCATCTTTTTTAATTTTGAAAATATCGCTAATTTTCTAAAAAACCCACGTTTCAAAAGTAACATTTAAAAAAATTATAATTAATTTATTAATCGTGCGATTTTTATAAAAGCACGTGTGTATCTAAAACACAAATCGTAGTTTTTGTAGAATTTTTAAATTTTATATTATCTTTATTAGTTTTGAAAATATTGCTATTTTTCGATCGAACTACAGTGACTACAAAATTTCATATACAAACTTTTTGAAAGCGTCACTTTAATAAATTCATTATTAAATTATTTACTGCACGATTTTTCCAAAAAGTACATAATTATAAAGAACAAAAATCGTAGTTTAAGCAGGATTTTAAAATTTTTAATCATCTTTTTTAATTTTGAAAATAACTCTAGTTTTCTAAAAAAACCCACGTTTCAAAAGCAACATTTTTAAAAATTTATAATTAATTTATTAATCGCACGATTTATATAAAGAGCACATGCCTATCTAAAACGTTAATCGTAGTTTTTGTGGAATTTTGAAATTTTGTATGATCTTTATTAGTTTTGAAAATATTGCTATTTTTCGATCGAACTGCAGAAACTACAAAATTTTATATACAAACTTTTCGAAAGCGTCACTTTAATAAATTAATTATTAAATTATTTACCACACGATTTTTGTAAAAAGTACGTAGTTATAAAGAACAAAAATCGAAGTTTAATCTGGATTTCGAAATTTTTAATTATCTTTTTTTGTTTTGAAAATATCGCTAATTTTCTAAAAAACTTAGTACTCTTAGTAGTTATATCTTTTTGTTATCAGGTGGCGTTGTAACTCTTTCTGTCCCGGCATCTGATAAATTGGTAAAATTGGAGTTTAAGGCGGACCATCCTTTCCTTTTCTACATCCATTTTAATAACCAGAGGCTTGCTCCTGCGATTTTATTCTCTGGTCGATTTCTTGCACCTTCAACACCGCTTACCTTCGAAAATTTTCTTAACCACGCCGTATCTTTCGCGCAGCCAGAAATTTTCAGCAGAAATTTTTATCCTTGGTTTTAGGTAAAAATTATTACTATTTTAATATTTTTAATAATTTCAATGTTTTTTTTTCAGCGTATTTATTGGAGCGATTAGGGGAAGGGCAAGTTTTTACGATTACATCTTTTATAGCTGATCATCCCTTCATGTTTAGTCTTCAACATCGTAACAGTGACCTCACCATTTTTATTGGTCGTGTCGATAGTCCAAATCAAGCCAAGGATTCTGATGATATTTAATTTTTTTTTACCTGCACCACATTCCCTTAAAACCTTAGGATGCTCATTTTTTTGTGATTTTTTTTTTGGTACTTCTGCCTATTTTATATGGAAGTGTCGCTTAAATTTAGTGGAAGTGATGCACTTAGAATTAATATTTTTGTAATAAATGTGTAATGTAATCATTTTTTTATTTTTAAGTCGAAATTTTTATGAATTAAAATGTAAAATTTTAGTTGACTTTACTTTATGCCATAAGAAATTTCTAAATTTTAAACCCGAATAACTTGTATTAAAAAAATGCTATAAAAACAAACGTGATTTCAAATGAAAGCTGCAAAATCTAGGTTTACAAAAAGTTTAAATTTTTGGTTTTGAGATTGGTAGTTTTGAAATTATTTAAATTTTTGTTGTAGTTGTATACAAGAAATTTCATTTTTTCAATTTTAAATTTTAATAACTTCTAGAAAAATATTGTTATTTAAATAGATTTAGTTTCGAATGAAAGCTACAAAATCCAGGTTTACAAAAAGTTTAATTTTAAGTTTTCGAGATTTACAGTTTTCAAATTATTTCAGTTTTTGTTCTACATAAAATACTTTTCAATTTTAAACCCAAAAAACTTTTAGAAAAAAAAAATGGTAAAAAATATATTTAGTTTTAAATTAAAGCTACAGAATTTAGGTTTACAAAATGTTCAGTACTAAATTTGTGGTATTTATGGTTTTTAATTTTTCAATTTTAAATCGAAATAACTTCTAGAAAATAAATGTTAACTCGCGTTAAGCTATTTTTTTACGGATTTTCAATATTAAAAATTCTATGAAAAGTGCTCCTTAAACCAAAACTACCTGCATATAGGTTGTTTTAAATTTCGGAAAAATTTATGAGAAAAAAAATTTTAATAAGAGCGTTCTTTAAAAAACTGCGCGTTTCTGTAAAATCAAGCGCTTGAATTTAATTTCACCCCTACGCATTGTCACTCCCAGAAAAGCTTTTAAAATACACTTTACGACAAAAAAAGGATCACTTTGATATCACGTTTCGTTTTCGAGTTATTAATGAAAATGTAGCTAAAATACCCAAAATTTTGTTCGAAGTTTTTTAATTTTTTAGAAAATAATTAATATCCTCAGAACTATTCCCAGCACCAGAACGTTTAATAGCATAAAATTTTCCACGTGGTCTCCCCTATCAAAATTGTTTAAAAAAATAATTTTCGAGTAAAAATTAGGCCGTCCAAGCTCGGATTAGTACAAAATTTCGACAAAATTTTGTGATTTTTTTGTGAAAAAACTGATCCGCCGATTTTAACCAAATATTTTTTAAAATACTTCTATGGACAGTATTTATCTTCAATATCAATTTGAAATCGCTAATTTTTATGGTTTTCGAGAAAAAAATAATTTACTTTTTTCGATCATCCAATGTAGGTAATCGTGATCTTCCAACGACCAAATCAATTTCTTCCTGCATTTTGGTTTATCCAATAAATTTGTGACCAACTCCAGCTGGGGCAAGCTTTGTGTAATCAGAAATGATATATAAAAGTTGTTCTAAAAAATTTTATTATCAAAAAAACATTAAACACAAAATTATTTATTTTATTTTTTCAACAATAATTAAAATCAACCATTCCCCTAAAATTTTAGTAATTTTTTTTTATTTTAAACCCGTGGAACTGCTTCCATGTAATAATCAGGTATAGACAAGTTCACTCCATTTTTTTGGTTGGTCAAGTCAGGTTTAGGATGCCCTTTAGGTACCCTAAAGGTAAAATTTTGGATTACTCCGGTGAGGTACAAAAACATGGTGTTTCTTGCAAAAGTTTCACCAGCACACAATCGTTTTCCTAAAAAATTGTTTTAAGTTACCTCAAAAATTTTTAAAAAAAATATACGAACCTGCTCCGAAAGGTAAAGTCATGTCCTTCTTCAATAAAGCACCTTTGTGGTCTAAAAATCTTTCAGGTTTAAATTCGTTGGGTTCGTCAAAATATTTTGGGTCATGGTGCATCCCCCATAAATTGGGGAGTAAAATGGCATCTTTTGGAACGCAGTAACCTCCTAAAGTGGTGTCCTCCATGCAACGACGTGCTAAACCTAAAGGCACTAAAGTATCTTTTCTCATCCCTTCACGAAGAACTGCTTCATTGTAGTGTAAACTAAAAAAAAAATTATGCAATATTTTTTAAAAAGTCCTTTAATTTTAGTTAAAATTTTCGCCTGGTAAAATTTTTAATTTTTGAGAAAAAACTAAAAACTAAAATTTAAGAATAATTTCAAGTATTTCGTTAAAAAAATAAAAAAATATTAAAATATCGAATTTTATAAAATTAATAGGATTTTGTGTTCTGAATTCGGTGAAGCAAGAATTTTTTTGGTACGACCATTATTTTACAAGTTTTATGACGCCAAAAAATTAGATGAAAACAATTATTCGAAATTTTAGAAAATTTTGAAAACTACTGTAGCGATTATAATGTTAAATAGCTTAAAATTTGCAGGAAAAACTCCTCTATTAGAATTATTTATAACAATTTTGATCATTATAAAATTGCGGTTTTTATTAACAATTTAGTATCTAAAATCGTGGAAAATTTAAGATTTTTTTTGCGGATAAACTAACACACCAATTTTTATACAATATTTTTTAAAACATGCTTATTAAAGTTCTTTAACTTTGGTAAAAATTTCAGCCTGGTACAATTTTTAATTTTTGAAGAAAAAAATAAAAACTGAAATTTAAGAATAATTATAATTGACAAAAAAAATAAAAAATTTTGAATTTTGTAAAATAAACAGGTTATACTTAAAACCTGGCTTCGGCGAAGCATGAATTTTTGTAGTGCGTCCATTATTTTAAGAAGTCACGACCATTTTTGTAACGTCAAATTTCTAATTTCATTTAAGGGGGTCTGAAATTCATCCCGAATCGCATCAAATTTTAGTATGTTATAGGGGACAACACTATAAATATTAAAATATTGTCCCGACCCAACCTATCGGTTTAGTGAACGAAGATACAACCCCTTTTGTGTTCTTACCCCGAAATTGGACGTTTTTTGCGAAGAACCTCGAAAATGTTAGTTTTTTTCTACCCATTTTAAAAATTCGAGTTCCAACATAAACGTGAAAGTTTACTCTAATAGCTGTATAAAATTTAATTTTTTTAAAACACGAAAATACTAGGTAAAAAAATTCTCAAAACGCCCGTTTCTTTAATTTTTTTTTATATCTTCGGTGGTGGAAACTTTGATAAATTGCAGCTCCGTCGTGTCTTAAAGGAAACCCATAAAATTTGGTCACTTTTATTCTAACATCCTTAAGATTGACCAGAACAATTTTTAAGTCTCCACGTGTAACCCAGTGGCGTCACGGCGCTAGGACGTGAAGGGTACAATTTTAGCGTTTTTAGGTCGTAAAAATCGTCAAAAAGGTGAAAATAATCGTGGAATTATAATTCGTTATCTTAAAACCACTTTTTATGGAGGTTTATTTTGATACGTTAAGTTTTTATGTCGTTTTAGCACCCCAAAAATCGCGTTTTATTTTTTATGTTTTTTCAAAGCCAACTTTAAAGATTTTTAACTTTTGATCTGAATCAACTATAACAGTCAAATATTTTTTATTTTTTTCCTTACTTTATTTTTAATAAATAAAAAAATCAGCATGTTCAAATTTTAACCGTGGATTTTACAAAAAAAATCGCGAATAAAGTTTAAAAAAAAATCGGCGTTGATGTGGATTTTACGGCTGGGGCCTATAGTTTACCAAAAAGATTAAGTTTTACTGCACTACTTATAAAGGAATAATTTCTACATTCAGTATAGCGTGTAGGGAATTTTTATTTTCAAAATTTTGAATTTTAAAGTTGCGCGACTCGCGTTAAACCACTTTTTAACCGATTTTCAATTTTCAAAATTCTATTAAAAGTACTTCCTAAACCAAAACTACCCACACATAAGATTTTTTAATTTCGCAAAAATTATGAAAAAAAAATTATTTTAATAATATCGTTTATTAAAAAACTCCACGTTTCTGTAAATTCAACCCCTTAAATTTAATTTAAGCCCCAAATATTATCACTCCCTAAAAATCTTTTAAAATACACTTTACGAGGAAAAAGAATCACTTTGATATCATTTTTCGTTTTCGAGTTATATTGAAAATGTAGCTAAAATTTCCCAAAATGTTGTTTGGGAATTTTTTAAGTTTTTAGAAAATGATTAATATCTTCAAGACTACTCATACCACCAAGACGTATAATACCTTAAAAATTTTCACGTGACCTTCCCTACAAAAATCCGTTAAAAAAATAATTTTCGATTAAAAATTGCGCCGTTCAAGGTCGGATTAATACAAAATTTCGACAAAAATTTTTGATTTTTTTGTAAAAAAACTGTTCAACCGATTTTAACCAAATATTTTTTTAAATACTCCTATGGACTGTATTTATCTTCAGTAAAAATTTGAAATCGCTAACTTTTATGGTTTTCGAGAAACCAAAATAATTTACTTTTTTCGATCATCCAATGTGGGTAATCGTGATCTTCCAACGACCAAATCAATTTCTTCCTGCATTTTAGATTGAATTTCAGGTTTATCCAATAAATTTGCGAAGAGTGTGTTTAACTGGTGACCAACTCCAGCTGGGGCAGGCATCATGTAATCAGAAATGATGTACAAAAGTTGTTGTTCTAAAAAAATTAGGTAAAAGTATTTTGGTTTTTTTGGAGAAATTTAATATTTACCATCAAATGAGGTGTTTTTCACATTGTTGCCATTTAAATAATCCAGTTCTTGTAAGTAAACGTCGATGAAATCACGAGGATAACCTGGCACGAAAGTTTTTTTATGTTCCTCAATTATTTTCTAAAAAAATTAATAAAAATTGGTGTTTTTTAGTTTTTTGATAAAAAAAATACTTTAGAAAAGTTTAGGATGACTTGATTTTCATTCATGGCTAAATTCCAGCCAAAATATTCGGCGGAAATGTGACGTAACCAAGGAGTTGCGCATAAACTGTTTCCTGTAGCATCAACTGCTTGGAAAAAATTCATGCTAGCTCTTCCAACTCTCCTCAACTCAAAATAATCTTCGTGATGTGTTGATGAAATTGTATGGTGTACTGTGTTGATTACTGGCCCAAAAAATATTTCAGGCATCTTCACCACACTTTGTTCAGTAAAAACATCCTAAAAAAACAACAAAATTTTTTGGACTTTTTTGGGGGTTCTTATATTTACAGCGTCTTTAATTTTGGGTTTACTCGTGAAGAAATCGATTAAATATCGTACTTCATCAGCTGCAGCTTGTTCCATGAGGTCATCCCTTCTTCCAAAACCATAATCCCGCATGTGACGTAATGAAAACCATCTCTGATCCTTCCAAAACGCGCCATCAGTAAAGAAAATTCCTAAAAAATCAACGTTTTATGCAAATTATTGTATTATTTGGTTATTTTTTACCCAACAATCGGCCCAATCCTCTGGTTAAAGTTATTGCAGTTATGCCACGTCCAACAAATTCATCTCGAGTCAAAATTTCTTTGCATATATTTTGGTCATAAGCTGTGATCATGGGAGTATCACCCATGTAAAAACCTAGTATATCGGTTTTGTATTTTTCATGAAGTTTCGCCACTGCTTTGTAAGGAAGACTGAGGTGTTCTTTTAAAAGGAACCAGTAGCTACCCCAAAATGGTAACCTTGGAGGACCTAAAATTACCAAAAAGGAATATTTTTTGTACTTGTGCATAAAAAAGAACGAGAAATTTCAATTTTTCAACTTTAAACGCAAATAACTTCTAGAAAAAAATTGTGAAGAAAATAAATGTGGTTCCAAATTATAGCTGTAAAATTCAGGTTTATACAAAGTTTAATTTAAGACTTTTGAGATTTGTGGTTTTGAAATTATTTAAGTTTATATTGTGGTTGTGCATAAAAAATTACAAGAAATTTCAATTTTTCAACTTTAAACACAAATAACTTCTAGAAAAAAAATGTTATAAAAATAAATTTAGTTTCAAATAAAAGCTGCAGAATCCAGGTTTATAAATAGTTTAATTTTAGGTTTTTGAGATTTGTAGTTTGGAAATTATTTAAGCTTATGTTGTAGTTGAGCATAAAGAAGTATAAGAAATTTCAATTTTCTAAATTTAAAACCAAGTAACTTCTAGGAAAAAAATGTTAAAAAATTAAATTTAGTTTCAAATGAATGGTACAAAATTGAGGTTTATGAAATGTTTATTTTTATTTTTTGAGATTTGTAGTTTTGAAATTATTTAAGTTTATGTTGTAGTGGTGCATATAAAAGTACAAGAAATTTCAATTTTTGAACTTTAAACCCAAATAACTTCTAAGAAAATTTTTTTTGAAAACTACATTTAGTTTCAAATGATAGCTACAGAATCCAGGTTTATAGAAAGTTCAATTTTAGGTTTTTGAGATTTGTAGTTTAGAAATCATTTAAGTTTATATTGTAGTGGTGCATAAAAAAGTACAAGAAATTTCAATTTTTTAAGTTTAAACCCAAATAACTTTTGGGAAAAAAAAGTTTGAAAATTAAATTTAGTTTCAAATGAAAGCTACATAATCCAAGTTAATAAAAAGTTTAATTTTTGGTTTAGAAATCATTAAAGTTTATTTTGTGGTGGTGCATAAATAACTACAAGAAATTTGAAATTGTCAACTTCACACCGAAATAACTTCTAGTAAAAAAATGTTAGAAAAGTAAATTTAGTTTCAAATAAAAGTTACACAGTCTAGGTTTATATAAAGTGTAATTTTAGGTTTTTGAGATTTGTAGTTTAGAAATCTTTTAAGTTTATGTTCTGGTTGTGCATAAAAAATTACAAGAAATTTTAAAATGTCAACTTTAAAGCGAAATAACTTCTAGAAAAAAGATGTTGCAAAAATAAATTAGTATCAAATGAAAGGTTTATAAAACGTTGAACCAAGAAATTTTAATTTTTTAAATTTAAACCCAAATAACTTCTGGAAAAAAAATGTTAGAAGAGTAAATTTAATTTCAAATGAAAGGTACAGAATGAATTCAGGAAAATGTTAGAAAATTAAATTTAGTTTCATATCAAAGCAACAAAATGTAGGTTTCTAAAAAGTTTAATTCTAGGTTTTTAAGATTTGTAGTTTAAAAATCATTAAAGTTTATGTTGTGGTAGGGCATAAGTTTACTTTCAAATGAAAGGTACAGAATTTAGGTTTATAAATAGTTTAATTTTAGGTTTTTGAGATTTGTAGTTTGGAAATTATTTAAGCTTATGTTGTAGTTGGGCATAGAAAAGTATAAGAAATTTCAATTTTCTAAATTTAAAACCAAGTAACTTCTAGGAAAAAAATGTTAAAAATTTAAATTTAGTTTCAAATGAAAGGTACAGAATTCAGGTTTACGAAATGTTTATTTTTATGTTTTTGAGATTTGTAGTTTTGAAATTATTTAAGTTTATGTTGTAGTTGTCCATAAAAAAGTACAAGAAATTTCAATTTTCTAAATTTAAAACCAAGTAACTTCTAGGAAAAAAATGTTAAAAAATTAAATTTAGTTTCAAATGAATGGTACAGAATTGAGGTTTATGAAATGTTTATTTTTATTTTTTGAGATTTGTAGTTTTGAAATTATTTAAGTTTATGTTGTAGTGGTGCATATAAAAGTACAAGAAATTTCAATTTTTCAACTTTAAACCCAAATAACTTCTAGAAAAAAAAATGCTAGAAAAGTAAATTTCGTTTAAAATGAAAGGTACAGAATTCATATTTATAAAATATTTAATTGTATGTTTTTAAGCTTAGTAGTTCTGAAATTATTTAAGTTTATGTTGTAGTTGGGTATAAAAAACTACAGGAATCTTCAATTTTTGAACCTTAAACCCAAATAACTTCTAGAAAAATAATGTTAGAAAATCAAATTTAGTTTCAAATCAAAGCTACAAAGTCTAGGTTTATAAAAGGTTTAATTTTTGGTTTTTGAGAGTTGTAGTTTAGAAATCATTTAAGTTTGTGTTGTGGTTGTGCATAAAAATTTACAAGAAATTTTAAATTGTCAACTTTAAAGCCAAATAACTTCTATAAAAATGTTAGGAGAATGAATTTAGTATCAAATGAAAGCTACAAAATTCATGTTTATAAAATGTTTAATTTTATATTTTTGAGATTTTTAATTCTGAAATTATTTAAGTTTATGTTGTAGTTGGGCATAAAAAAGTACAGGAAATTCCAATTTTTGAACGTTAAACCCCAATAACTTCTAGGAAAATAATGTAAGAAAATTAAATTTAGTTTCAAATCAAAGCAACAGAGTCTAGGTTTATAAAAAGTGTAATTTTTGGTTCTTGAGATTTGTAATTTAGAAATCATTTAAGTTTATATTGTGGTTGTGCATAAAAAATTACATGAAATTTTAAAATGTCAACTTTAATCCCAAATAACTTCTAGAAAAAAAAAATGTTAGAAGAGTAGGTTTAATTTCAAATGAAAGGTACAGAATATAGGTTTATAAAATGTTATGTTGTAGTTGTCCATAAAAAAGTACAAGAAATTTCAGTTTTTGAACTTTAAACCCAAATAACTTCAAGAAAAAAAATGTTAGAAAAATAAGTTTAGTTTCAAATCAAAGCTAGAGAGTCTAGGTTTATAAAACGTTTAATTTTTGGTTTTTGAGAGTTGTAGTTTAGAAATCATTTAAGTTTATGTTGTGGTTGTGCATAAAAATTTACAAGAAATTTTAAATTGTCAACTTTAAAGCCAAATAACTTCTAGAAAAAAAATGTTAGAAGAATAAGTTTAGTATCAAATGAAAGCTACAAAATTCATGTTTATAAAATGTTTAATTTTATATTTTTGAGATTTTTAATTCTGAAATTATTTAAGTTTATGTTGTAGTTGGGCATAAAAAAATACAGGAAATTTAAATTTTTGAAGCTTAAACCCAAATAGCTTCTAGGAAAAATTTTTTTAGAAAATTAAATTTAGTTTCAAATCAAAGCTACAGAATGTTGGTTTATAAAAATTTTAATTTTAGGTTTTTGAGAAGTGTAGTTTAAAAATCATTTAAGTTTATGTTATGGTTGTGCATAAAGATTTACAAGAAATTTCAATTTTTCAAATTTAAACCCAAATAACTTCTAGAAAAAAAATGCTAGAAGAGTAAATGTAATTTC
Source organism: Stenus bimaculatus (assembly GCA_963971135.1). NCBI lineage: Eukaryota > Metazoa > Arthropoda > Insecta > Coleoptera > Staphylinidae > Stenus > Stenus bimaculatus. The sequence continues at coordinate 22,316,273 of OZ020186.1, forward strand.
AAATGAAAGGTAGAGAATTTAGGTTTATAAAATGTTTAGTTTTAAGTTTGTGAGATTTGTAGTTTTGAAATTATTTAAGTTTATGTTGTAGTTGGGCATAAAAAAGTACAGGAAATTTCAGTTTTTGAATCTTAAACCCAAATAACTTCTAGGTAAAAAATGTTAGAAAAATAAATTTAGTTTAAAATCAAATGTACAGAATGTAGGTTTATAATTAGTTTAATTTTAGGTTTCTGAGATTTGTAGTTTAGAAATCATTTAAGTTTATGCTGTGGTTGTGCATAAAAAATACAAGAATTTTCAATTTTTCAACTTTAAACCCAAAAATAACTTCGAGAAAAAAAATGCTAAAAAAACTAATCTAATTCCAAATGAAAGCTAAAATATCCAGGATTTCTGAAAGTGTAATTTAATGTTTTTGAAATTTGTAGTTTTAAAAAAAATTAAAGTTTTTGTTGAAGTTGTATATAAAAAAGTACCAGCAACTTCAATTTTTCAACTTTAAACCCGAATAACTTTTAGAAAAAACATGTTAAAAAAATAAATTTAGTTTCAAATGAAAGTTGCAGAATCCAGGTTTATATAAAGTTTAATTTTAGGATTTTGAAATTTGTAGTTTTGTAATTATTTAAGCGTTTGTTGTAGTTGTGCGTAAATAAATACAAAAAATTGGTTTATACCTACTCTTTTTGTATAAAATAGTTTCAACCTTGATTTTTTTAAATTCTGGGTGTTTTAGCACACATATTTGTACGTACAAATGCAACAACTATCTAAAACATGTAATTTAAAAGAATAACAAATTATTTTTTTGCAACAATTAACAACATAAGCCGCTTCAAAGCACGAATACTTAAATAGCTTCGAGCTGTTATCTACATTCACATTATTTAATAATTGTGTAATTATAAACACTTCTTTTAATCAGGACAAATTAATAGAAGCTTTAGTGGGGCACAGTTAGACACCAAAAGATTTTCAAATCTCATTTTTTATCACTAAAGCTTTGAACTCACTACAACAAAGATATACGACAATCAGCAAATATAATTAAGTGCAAAAATTTATATTCAAGGTAAATTAAAATTTTTTTAATTAGTACAAAATTATAAAAAAATTTAGGTGATTTTTTAGTTTAATTAAAGATGTTCGCTCTTCCTGTGCTTTTTATCATCGCAATTTTGCTTTTGGTAATTTACACCATTAGACTTAATAAGGACACACCAAAAAATTTCCCCCCAGGTGAGTCAAAACATAATAAAAAAAACCAATAGATCAATTTAATTATTGGATTATTAAAAATTTAAAAGAATGACGTTGCCAAATACAAGGATTTATAATAATATTATTCGTTTTGTTTTTTTCCTGGAAATTGCATGTTTTACCTTGATTTTGAAAATACAAATTGTTACAAAGTTTATTATACTAAATATTTTTTATAAAAATGTTTTTTTAATATCTTAAAACTTAAAATAAACACTAAAAAATCCTTGATTAAAAGTCAAGTGTTTGATAATTTTTAAATTTGTTATTTTTTATAATTTTTACATTAGCTTCATTAGTTTTGGTATTAGCATAATGAATGAGGTTAATTTTGTTTGTAATTTTCCATTTTTATACACCGAGTCGATATGATAATCAAAATATTAAATATTCGTACTACAAATTATTAGTCTTATCACTCAATAATTAATCGTCGGTCATGTTTACATTGAAAAGTAATGACCTGATAATATTTTACAACATTAAATATCTCCAAAATTTATTTACATCCAAATTAATTAGAGCGCAATTCATTTTGTTGTAATCAAAACTCAAATTTGTACAAATCTTAAAAACATAAAATTAATCCTGGATTCTGTAGCTTTCATTTGGTGCTGCATTTATTTTACTAACATTCTTTTTTATAAAAGTTATTTGGGTTTAAAATTGAAAAAATGAAATTTTTTATAATTTTTTATACACAACCACAACATAAACTTAAATAACTTCTAAACTACAAATTTTTAAAACCCAAAATTAAACTTCTTATAAACCAGGATTCTGTAGCTTTTATTTGAAAATAAACTTATTTTTCTAACATTTTCTTTTTAAAAGTTATTTGAGTTTAAAGTTCAAAAACTAAAATTTCTTATACTTTTTATTGGACAACTACAACATAAACTTAAATAATTTAAAAACTACAAATTTCAAAAACATGAAGTTAATCATTTTATAAACCTGAATTCTGTACCTTTCATTTGATATTAAATTTACTTTTTTATCCTTTTTTTTTTCTAGACGTTATTTGGGTTTAAAGTTGATAATTTGAAATTTCCTGTAATTATTTATGCATAACCACAACATAAACTTAAATGATTTTTAAACTACAAATCTCAAAACCCTAAAATTACACTTTTAATAAACCTGGATTTTATAGCTTTCATTTGAAACTAAATCTAATTTTTTAACATTTTTTTCCTAGAAGTTATTTGGGTTTAAATTTCAAAAATTCAAATTTCTTGTACATTTTTTATGCCCAACTATAACATAAACTTAATAATTTCAAAACTACAAATCTCAAAAACACAAAATTAAACATGTAATAAACCTGAATTTTATATCTTTTTTTTAAAACTAAATTTACTTTTACAACATTTTGTATTCTCGAAGATATTTGGGTTTAAAGTTGACAATTTGAAATGCCTTGTAATTATTTATGCACAACCACAAAATAAACTTAAATGATTTCTCAACTACAAATCTCAAAAACCTAAAATTAAACTTTTTATAAACCTGGATTCTGTAGCTTTCATTTGAAACTGAATTTAATTTTCAAACATATTTTTCCTAGAAGTTATTTGGGCTTAAAGTTCAAAAATTGAAATTTCTTGTACTTTTTTATGCATCACTACAACATAAACTTAAATAATTTCAAAACTACAAATCTCAAAAACATAAAATTAAACATTGTATAAACCTGAATTATGTGCCTTTCATTTGAAACTAAATTTAATTTTTTAACATTCTTTTCCCAGAAGTTACATGGTTTTAAATTTAGAAAATTGAAATTTCTTATACATTTTTATGCCCAACTACAACATAAGCTTAAATAATTTCAAAACTACAAATCTCAAAAATCTAAAATTAAACAATTTATAAACCTGGATTCTGTAGCTTTCATTTGAAACTAAATTTAATTTTTTAACATTCTTTTCCTAGAAGTTACTTGGTTTTAAAGTTCGAAAATTGAAATTTCTTATACATTTTTATGCCCAACTACAACATAAGCTTAAATAATTTCAAAACTACAAATCTCAAAAATCTAAAATTAAACTATTTATAAACCTGGATTCTGTAGCTTTCATTTGAAACAAAATTTAATTTTTAAACATATTTTTCCTAGAAGTTATTATTATTAAATTCAAAAATTGAAATTATTTGTACTTTTTTATGCACCACTACAACATAAACTTAAATAATTTCAAAACTACAAATCTCAAAAACATAAAAGTAAACAATTTATAAATCTGAATTCTGTAGCTTTCATTTGAAACTAAATTTAATTTTTTAACATTCTTTTCCTAGAAGTTACTTGGTTTTAAAGTTCAAAAATTGAAATTTCTTATACTTTTTTATGCCCAACTACAACATAAGCTTAAATAATTTCAAAACTACAAATCTCAAAAACCAAAAATTAAACTATTTATAAACCTGGATTGTGTAGGTTTTATTTGAAGCTAAATTTATTTTTATAGCATTGTTTTTCTAGAAGTTATTTGTGTTTAAAGTTGAAAAATTGAAATTTCTTGTAATTTTTTATGCACAACCACAACATAAACTTAAATAATTTCAAAGCCACAAATCTCAAAAATCTTAAATTAAACTTTGTATAAACCTGGATTTTACAGCTTTAATTTGGAACCACGTTTATTTTCTTCACAAACTTTTTTCTAGAAGTTATTTGGGTTTAAAATTGTCAATTTGAAATTTCTTGTAATTATTTGTGCACAACCACAAAATAAACTTAAATGATTTCTAAACTACAAATCTCAAAAACCTAAAATTAAACTTTTATAAACCTGGATTCTGTAGCTTTCATTTGAAACTAAATTTAATTTTTAAACATATTTTTCCTAGAAGTTATTTGGGCTTAAAGTTCAAAAATTGAAATTTCATGTACTTTTTTATGCACCCCTACAACATAAATTTAAATAACTTCAAAACTACAAATCTCAAAAACATAAAATTAAACAATTTATAAATCTGAATTTTGTAGCTTTCATTTGAAACTAAATTTAATTTTATAACATTCTTTTCCTAGAAGTTACTTGGTTTTAAATTTCGAAAATTGAAATTTCTTATACTTTTTTTATGCCCAACTACAACATAAGCTTAAATAATTTCAAAACTACAAATCTCAAAAATCTAAAATTAAACTATTTATAAACCTGGATTCTATAACTTTTATTTGAAACTAAATTTATTTTTATAACATTTTTTTTCTAGAAGTTATTTGTGTTGAAAAATTGAAATTTCTTGTAATTTTTTAGGCACAACCACAACATAAACTTAAATAATTCAAAGCCACAAATCTCAAAAATCTTAAATTAAACTTTGTATAAACCTGGATTTTACAGCTTTAATTTGGAACCAAATTTACTTTCTTCACAATTTTTTTTCTAGAAGTTATTTGCGCTTAAAGTTGAAAAATTGAAATTTCTCGTTCTTTTTTATGCACAACTACAAAAAATCTTCCTTTTTGGTAATTTTAGGTCCTCCAAGGTTACCATTTTGGGGTAGCTACTGGTTCCTTTTAAAAGAACACCTCAGTCTTCCTTACAAAGCAGTGGCGAAACTTCATGAAAAATACAAAACCGATATACTAGGTTTTTACATGGGTGATACTCCCATGATCACAGCTTATGACCAAAATATATGCAAAGAAATTTTGACTCGAGATGAATTTGTTGGACGTGGCATAACTGCAATAACTTTAACCAGAGGATTAGGCCGATTGTTGGGTAAAAAATAACCAAATAATACAATAATTTGCATAAAACGTTAATTTTTTTAGGAATTTTCTTTACTGATGGCGCGTTTTGGAAGGATCAGAGGTGGTTTTCATTACGTCACATGCGGGATTATGGTTTTGGAAGAAGGGATGACCTCATGGAACAAGCTGCAGCTGATGAAGTACGATATTTAATCGATTTCTTCACGAGTAAACCCAAAATTAAAGACGCTGTAAATATAAAAACCCAAAAAAAAATCCAAATAATTTTGTTGCTTTTTAGGATGTTTGTACTGAACAAGGTGTGGTGAAGATGCCTGAAATATTTTTTGGGCCAGTAATCAACACTGTACACCATACAATTTCATCAACACATCACGAAGATTATTTTGAGTTGAGGAGAGTTGGAAGAGCTAGCATGAATTTTTTCCAAGCAGTTGATGCTACAGGAAACAGTTTATGCGCAACTCCTTGGTTACGTCACATTTCCGCCGAATATTTTGGTTGGAATTTAGCCATGAATGAAAATCAAGTCATCCTAAACTTTTCTAAAGTATTTTTTTTATCAAAAAACTAAAAAACACCAATTTTTATTAATTTTTTTAGAAAATAATTGAGGAACATAAAAAAACTTTCGTGCCAGGTTATCCTCGTGATTTCATCGACGTTTACTTACAAGAACTGGATTATTTAAATGGCAACAATGTGAAAAACACCTCATTTGATGGTAAATATTTAATTTCTCCAAAAAAAAACCAAAATACTTTTACCTCATTTTTTTAGAACAACAACTTTTGTACATCATTTCTGATTACATGATGCCTGCCCCAGCTGGAGTTGGTCACCAGTTAAACACACTCTTCGCAAATTTATTGGATAAACCTGAAATTCAAACTAAAATGCAGGAAGAAATTGATTTGGTCGTTGGAAGATCACGATTACCTACATTGGATGATCGAAAAAAGTAAATTATTTTGGTTTCTCGAAAACCATAAAAATTAGCGATTTCAAATTTTTACTGAAGATAAATACTGTCCATAGAAGTATTTAAAAAAATATTTGGTTAAAATCGGTTTATCAGTTTTTTCACAAAAAATTCATAAATTTTTTTCGAAATTTTGTATTAATCCGAGCTTGGACGGGGCAATTTTAAATCGAAAATTATTTTTTTAAAAGATTTTTATAGGGGAGGTTACGTGAAAAATTTTAAGGTATTATACGTCTTGGTGGCGTGAGTAGTCTTGAAGATATTAATCATTTTCTAAAAACTTAAAAAATTCCCAAACAACATTTTGGGAAATTTTAGCTACATTTTCAATAATAACTCGAAAACGAAAAGTGATATCAAAGTGAATCTTTTTTCTCGTAAAGTGTATTTTAAAAGATTTTTAGGGAGTGATAATACTTGGGGCTTAAATTAAATTTAAAGGGTTGAATTTACAGAAACGTGGAGTTTTTTAAAAAACGATATTATTAAAATAATTTTTTTTTCATAATTTTTGCGAAATTAAAAAACCTTATGTGTGGGTAGTTTTGGTTTAGGGAGTACTTTTAATAGAATTTTGAAAATTGAAAATCGGTTAAAAAATGGTTTAACTCGAGTCACGCAACTTTAAAATTCAAAATTTCGAAAATAAAAATTCCCTACACGCTATACTGAATGTAGAAATTATTTCTTTATAAGTAGTGCAGTAAAACTTAACCTTTTTGATAAACTATAGGCCCCAGTCGTAAAAACCACATTAACGCCGATTTTTTTTTAACTTTATTCGCGATTTTTTTTTGTAAAATCCACGGTTAAAATTTGAACTTGCTGATTTTTTTATTTATTAAAAATAAAGTAAGGAAAAAAATAAAAAATATTTGACTGTTATAGTTGATTCAGATCAAAGTTAAAAATCTTTAAAGTTGGCTTTGAAAAAACATGAAAAATAAAACGCGATTTTTGGGGTGCTAAAACGACATAAAAACTTAACGTATCAAAATAAATCTCCACAAAAAGTGGTTTTAAGATTACAAATTATAATACCTCGATTATTTTTACCTTTTTAACGATTTTTACGACCTAAAAAACGCTAAAATTGTACCCTTCACGTCCTGGCGCCGTGACGCCACTGGGTTACACGTGGAGACTTAAAAATTATTCTGGTCAATCCTAAGGATCCTAAGAATAAAAGTGACCAAATTTCATAGGTATCCTTTAAAACACGACGGAGCTGCGAATTTTTAAAGTTTCCACCACCGAAGATCTAAAAAAAATCAAAAAAGCGGACGTTTTTAGAATTTTTTTACAAAGTATTTTCGTGTTTTAAAAAAATTAAATTTTATACAGCTATTAGAGAAAACTTTCACGTTTATGGTGGAACTCGAATTTTTAAAATCGGTCGAAAAAAACTAAAATTTTTGAGGTTCTTCGCAAAATACGTCCAATTTCGGGGTGAGAACACAAAAGGGGTTGTATCTTCGTCCCCTAAACCGATAGGTTGGGTCGGGACAATATTTTAATATTCATAGTTTTGTCCCCTACAACATACTAAAAGTTAATGCGATTCGGGATGAATTTCAGACCCCCTTAAATGAAATTAGAAATTTGACGTTACAAAAATGGTCGTGACTTCTTAAAATAATGGACGCACTACAAAAATTCATGCTTCGCCGAAGCCAGGATTTAAGTAAAACCTGTTAATTTTACAAAATTCAAAATTTTTTATTTTTTTTTTCAAAAATTAAAAATTGTACCAGGCTGAATTTTTTACCAAAGTTAAAGGACTTTAATAGGCATGTTTTAAAAAATATTGTATAAAAATCAGCGTGTTAGTTTATCCGCAAAAAAAGCTAAAATTTTCCACGATTTTCGACACTAAATTGTTAATAAAAACAGCAATTTTATTTTGATCAAAATTGTTATAAATAATTTTAATAAAGGAGTTTTTCCTGCAAATTTTAAGCTATTTAACATTATAATCAATACAGTAGTTTTCAAAATTTTCTAAAATTGCGAATAATTTTTTTCATATAATTTTTTGGCGTCATAAAATTTCTAAAATACTGGTCGTACCAAAAAAATTCTTGCTTCACCGAATTCAGAACACAAAATCCTATTAATTTTATAAAATTCGATATTTTAATATTTTTTTTATTTTTTTAACGAAATATTTGAAATTTTTCTTAAATTTAAGTTTTTAGTTTTTTTGTCAAAAATTAAAAATTTTACCAGGCGAAAATTTTAACTAAAATTAAAGGAATTTTTAAAAAATATTGCATAATTTTTTTTTTTAGTTTACACTACAATGAAGCAGTTCTTCGTGAAGGGATGAGAAAAGATACTTTAGTGCCTTTAGGTTTAGCACGTCGTTGCATGGAGGACACCACTTTAGGAGGTTACTACGTACCTAAAAATGCCATTTTACTCCCCAATTTATGGGGGATGCACCATGACCCAAAATATTTTGACGAACCCAACGAATTTAAACCTGAAAGATTTTTAGACCACAAAGGTGCTTTATTGAAGAAGGACATGACTTTACCTTTCGGAGCAGGTTCGTACATTTTTTCAAAAATTTTTGAGGTAACTTAAAACAAATTTTTAGGAAAACGATTGTGTGCTGGTGAAACTTTTGCAAGAAACACCATGTTTTTGTACCTCACCGGAGTAATCCAAAATTTTACCTTTAGGGTACCTAAAGGGCACCCTAAACCTGACTTGACCAACCAAAAAAATGGAGTGAACTTGTCTATACCTGATTATTACATGGAAGCAGTTCCACGGGTTTAAAATAAAAAAAAATTACTAAAATTTTAGGGGAATGGTTGATTTTAATTATTGTTGAAAAAATAAAATAAATAATTTTGTGTTTAATGTTTTTTTGATACAATAAAAAGCACAAAATTTTGGGTTAGTTTTTATGAAAATCATAAAATAACGGTTATATTTTAAGTGATTTTAAAGGTTTTAATGGTGTCTTAAAATTTTTATTGTTATAAATATTTTTATAGCCGTTAAATATTCAAAAATTTACGACTTTTCGTCGGTGTTATTTTTATTTCCTCGCAAATTATGAATAATTAATTAGGAATATTTTATATAAAGTAGCTAAAATAATAAATTTTGCTTCAAATAAATACGAGTACTTCAATAAAAAAAATGAAGTTATTTTTAGTGTTTTTAGTGTTGCACCAGGTAAATTTTTATTAATTTTTTGAAATTTGAATTAATTAATTTTTTGAAGGCTTTTGCTTGTATTGATTACGGTATTTTGAACTGTAAACGATGTACGGGTGAACCAACAAAATTCCTGCAAGATTTCACTGATGTACACAAGTACATTTTAAACAAAAAAAATGAACTTCTTCTTCAACTTTTCCAAAAGACCACCGATCCTCAAGAAATCATCAAAATCCTAGTAGATATTAATAAACGGATTAGTTTTAGTTCTGATTTTGTGGTTAGACAGTTCGGGGATTTGACTAGGTTTGATGTACAAAGGTCTGAACGTGATGAATACTGCGCAGAAACTATTTCAGGTTTCCAAAAATACCTAGAAGATTTCCATAAGGAAATTGCTGTTTATAATGTTCCTTGCGAAGAGAATTTACTTATGGAAAAATTTGTGGAAGAACCTTTTGAAGACAGGAAGCTTGAGGAAGAAGTAAAACCAAAACAAGAAACACCTAAAGTTGAAGAGACTCCTGTTAAAGAAGCTACACCAGAAGTACAACCTGTAGTAACTGAGCAGGTTAAATCTGAAGCTGCACTGTCCAAACTCGAGGTGGTTGAGGTTAAATCAGAAGTGGTTGAGGAGAAATCTGTGGTACAAGAATCCAAGCTCGAAGTACATGAGGTTAAAACTGAAGATACCAAACCCGAGGTAAATCTTGAGAAACCAGAAGCAAAACCTGAGCCACAAGAAGCAAATCAGGTCAAATCTGAAGTACCAGAAGCTAAACCAGAAGCACTTGAGGTTAAATCTGAAGTACCAGAAGCCCATGAGGTCACATCTGAAGTACCAGAAGCTAAACCAGAAGCACTTGAGGTCAAATCTGAAGTACCAGAAGCACATGAGGTCAAATCTGAAGTACCAGAAGCTAAACCAGAAGCACTTGAGGTTAAATCTGTAGTACCAGAAGCACATGAGGTCAAATCTGAAGTAGCAGAAGCTAAACCAGAAGCACATGAGGCCAAATCTGAAGTACTAGAAGCCAAACCAGAAGCACATGAGGTCAAGTCGGAAGTACCAGAAGCTAAACCAGAAGAAAAAGAGTTAACACCTGAGGTACAAGTCAATAAACCTGAAAATCATGAAGAAACTCCTGAAAAAACAGAGACTGCAAAGCCTACAGAAGCTCCTAAACCTTAAAATCCATATTAAATTCTAGGTAAATTCCAAAACTAAATTGTTTATAAAAATAATGTTTAAATAATAAATTAATGCTGCAATTATTTTTTTATTGTTAAAATCAAGAAATTTTTACTACAGAAAAAATGGTTTTATTTGAGTTAAACAAATAATGTTAAACCACTAAAAACCCATTGCTCAACTTCCACTTAAAATTTAAGTGACACTTAAACTTAAAAATTGAATGAAACAGCTGTCAAAAATTTATCACTTAAAAGCATTAAACTGTAGTGACTTTTTTTTTAAATTTAAGTGTCACTTAAATTTTAAGCGGAAGTGGTGCAAGTCGCGCTTAGAAGTTTAAGGAAAAATAGTATTTGTAAAACTCCAAAATTTTTAAGTTTAAAGTTTAAGTGAGGCTTAAATTTAAACATTCAGTTAAAAATCAGTCACTTAAAAATTAAGCATCACTTGAACCTCTAAGTGTGGTGCTTCATTTTATAAGTTCATGATTTAACATCGTATCCCCAAAATTAAGGTGATGCAACTAGTTGTTGGTTTAAAGTTTAAGTGACTCTTAAGTGAGACTTGAATTTAAAAAAATGACTTATTTACTTAAAAAATTGTATATTTTACCATTCGGCACAATTTTAAACCAATTAGAACCACTTAAAATTTAAGTGACAATTGAACTTAAAAATTTAATGAAACAGCTGTCAAAAATTTATCACGTAGAAACATTAATCTTCAGTGACACTTTTTTTTAATTTAAGTATGATTAATCATCATGAATTTAATGATTTAACATTATATCCCAGTAAATTATTGAATTTAAGTGTCGCTTCAATTTTAAGTGGAAGGGATGCAACTAACCATTGCTGGTTTAAAGTTTAAGGGACATTCAAATTAAAATTTGACAAAAATGCAGTCGAAAATCTGTGACTAAAAATTAGGCGTTACTTAAACCTTCAAGTCGGGCTTATTTTTTTATGTAACTGATTTGACGTTGTATCATCGTCAATGATTTTAAGTGTCGCTTAAATTTTAAGAAGATGGTGTCATTATTTAATGATCGATCTCACCGACACGACTTAGGTCCCTAAGTAGTACCTAAATTTTGAGATAGGACCCCTTTTGAATTTTTACCCCAAAATCGGACGTTTTTTGCGCCAAGCCGCGAAAAGGGTAGCTTTTTTCGTCAGATTTTAAAAATTCTGGTAGCATCGTAAAGAGGGATGTCGATTCTCAATGGGGTTAGAGTTTTAAATTTTTGGAACACGCCGACACTGAAAAAAATTCTCAAAAATGGTCGATTTTTTTGCTTTTTTTCCAAATTTCGTCGGCGTCAACTTTGAAAAATTGCACCCCCGTTCGGTTTTAAAGGGAAGCGACGAAATTCGCGGTTTTTATATTCCTAATTCTTATACCACTTTTTTTGATATCTCAATTTTTTTCTCTGTTTTTGGCGCCCTCAAATTCGTGGTTGGATTTTCGCGTAATTTCGACGCGGAATTTGAAAATTCGTAACTTTTGATTAATACCGGCTATGTCAGTCGAATATTTTTTATTTTCCTCATTACATTAATACTTATAAGTAAAAAAATCAGCGCTCTTAAATTTTCACCCCGAGCATCAGAAAAAAATCGAACGTGAAATGTTCAAAAATCGCGCTCGACGCGGTCGGACTTTTCTACCCCTACCGCCCATAGTTTTTAATTTATTTTAAATTTTACATCATTTCCCTTAACAGGAATAATTTTTGGACTTGATCGGCTATCTTTTGTTTTTAAATTCCAAGGGGTTGGAAAGTTATGCGCGAATTGATACAAAACTTTAATTTTAGGGGTTAGGGCTCCCGTCTGGCTATTTTTTAACCGATTTTCAATTTTAAAAGCTCAATCAAATTTGCTCCTCGAATCAAAACCATCCACGCATAGGGTTTTTCGAATTTCGAAAACATAACGAAATAATAATTTTTTTTAAGTCCCATTTAAAAAAGTCGCAATTTTTGACGCTTTTTGGTCTAATCAACCCCCATGTAATACACCTTTTTTGAAAGCTTTTAAGGTTCACTTTACGACAAAAAAAAAATCACTTCGCTATCTTTTTTGGCTATCGAGTTATGACTGAAAATGTAGCAAAATTAAACAAAATCTCCGTTTGGAGGCAAAATTTCGGTTTGAAATTTTTCACTTTTCACAAAATAATTAATATCTTCAAAACTTTTAGCACCACCGTGACTATTAATAGCTTAAAATTCGCACCTTCAACTCCTCCACCAAATTCCGTGGAAATTATAATTTTCGATTGAAAATTGCGCAGTCCACGGCCGTATTTGTACCAAATTTTTTCAAAACTTTGCGAATTTTTTCCAAAAAAGCTAATTAACCGATTTTTACTAAATATTTTTTAAAATACGTGTATCCACAGTTTTTGTTTTTGGTGAAAATTTTAAATCGCTAACTTTTATAGTTTTCAAGAAAAACAATAAAAACCAATTCCCATGAAATTTTTTTTAAATATACTTAAAAATTTTTTTTTGAATTTTTTTGAAATCGACCCTCCAAATGAAAGATATTAGAAAATGGATGAAATGTAGGTGGTCACTTGCCCTCCACACCCTCCAAAAAAAATTTTACACCCCAAAAACTCAAAAAAATCAATAATTAAATTTTAAAAAATGTAATAAGATAATATTGATAATTTTTATAAACTTATCTGTATGAATTTTTATTTCTTAACTGTAATTATTAAGCGAAATATGATTTTTTCAAAATACACATTTACTCTTTTATCAGAATTTTATGTAAAAATTCATAATTTTTGAATTTCTTTATAATGCAACCCAAAATTATTAATTTTCAAATTTTTAATTTGAAACGCTGCACCCTTGTATTCAAACTATAACTTTTGATTGGAAAGTTCGATTAAACTCGAACTTTCTCATTATGTTCAAACTTCTTCAAAGTTGGAACTTTTGAGTGAAAATTCGCTCGAAAGCGAACATCTTTCGATCTTTTGCTTAATATTCGAACTTTTGTTGGAACGGAAATTTTGAAGTTGTAACTTTTGAATGGAAAGTTCTATTGAACTCGAACTTTTTATAAATGTTCGAATGGTTTGAACGATGCTAGAACTTTTAAATGGCAACTTCGACTGAACTCATTATTTTCAAACTAACTGTTTTGAACTTTTGAATGGAAAGTCCGATCGAATTTTTTCGAAATTTTGCTAAATATTCAAACGATTTGAACTATTTTCTGTTATAAAATAAATTTAAAAAAAATTGTAATAATAAAAAATTGGAGAGAAACAACATCTGACGTATTACTTTTTTGAAATTCAAATGATGTAGTGCCAATTAGTATAGTTTAAAAATTATCTACAGTCATTAAATTTGAGTTGTAAGATAGAAGCGTGTTGAAGGTCATGTAATGGGCAGTATTTACGTCAAAAATTATGTTGGCCTCGTCATGAATACACTAATTTTAAATATTTCGGCAGTAAAAATTTAAAAATATGAAAATTTTGGAGTTTGAATTATTCAAATAAGCAATTAGGATTTGGACACGTTTTCGGACAAGGAGTATAAATAGTGTAGGGTTTCATAGGAGAATACATAACATCTTTTGTTTTGTTAACAACAGTTTCAACATGATGTGGAAGTTAATAATCATAGCCAGCTGTTTCAGTCAGGTGAGTTATTTTGGTTGTTATAAATAGTTGATATGGTGATCAAAATTTGGATTTTTGCAGTTGTTGGCTGATAGACCTGGTAATTTAGCTGATCTTGAAATTGATATTGGAGGAGGTTCAAGTAGAGGTAGAGGTGAAGGTAGAGGTAGAGGTCGTGGTGGTGTTAATGTTGATGTCGATATCTTCGGTGGAGGAAGAGGTAAAGGTCGTGCTGGTGCTGGTGTTGGAGCAGGTTTTGGAAACTTCATTGACGATGTAGTTGAATTTGCTGAGGACTTTGTTGGTGATGCCGCAAATGTCGCAAAAGACGCAGTTAAAGGAGCTGGAAGATTCGCAAATAATGCAGTAAAAGGAGTTAGGGGAGTCGCCAAAAACACAGTTGGTGCAGCTACAAGAATCGTAGATGACGTTGTTGATGGAACAGGAAAAGCCATAAAAACTTCAGTTGGCTTAAAAGGAAGGAGACCCCAAAATGTTGAAATCGATGTTCAAGTTCCTGCATTTAGACCTAAGCCCATCTACGCTAAACAAGCCATTGCCGTTCCAGTCCTTAATGAAGCTATTTTACCAAGAAGGCTCCCAATTGAGCCGGTAGCCCCCATACAAGCAGATTACGAACCAGACGAGGATTTCCAAATCCTCGCTGCGCTTAAACAAAGAGAATCTTACAGACATCAATACCAAAAGAGCGCAGTCCTCCCAATGGCTCTTGAGTTAGTCGGCGACATTTTGGACAACCCAGGAAACGTTGGAGATACCATTATGGAGACCTTACTTACTGGAAAGAAGAAAGCTGTTGCTCCCAATACTGCTGCTACCTCAAAATGCGTTAGTTCCATTCGCTCCGCTGTATACATGAAAATGTATGAAGGGGAAAAGGGTATGGATACAACACCAGTTTCCGAAGTTATGGAAACAGATTGCCCTAAGGATTGTCAACCAATTATGGATTATGTACCAAGAGAAGTTTTAGATGGCATCATGTGCACCAATCCAAGCCTTTTGAACGTACTTATGTCTTATGCTGAAGATAAAGATAATGAATCATACGAAGAGTTCTACCATCCAATTAGTCTTGGATTTTTGAACACACTCCTCGGAGGACTCTTGGGAGGTGTTACAAAAGCAGTCACAGATACCGCTAGTACCGTTACTGGTACCGTACTTAGCACCGCTACTGGTGCCGTCAATAAAGCCTTAAAAACCGGAGCTGATTTAGTTGACTCCACCGCTGGTACAGCCTTAAATGCTGCTGGCAAAGCCGTCAAAACCGTAGGAAATGCTGCTGGTAAAGCCGTCGACACCGTAGGAAATGTTGCTGATAAAGCCATCGACCTCGCAGGAACTACAGCTGATCAAGCTTTAGATTTAGGAAAGAAAGTTGGCAAAGGTGCACTTGGAGCTGCCAATAAGATCGCAGGATAAATATAAAAACTTCAATTTTTAACGACCCTCGCAAATCAATGGACTTCCTTATTTTAAACTATATTGTTATCTTATCAAATACAATTAAATTAAATAAAGCATGTTGAAATGAAAATTTGGGTTTGTAATATTTTGAAAACCACTGTGCCCATTAAAACTTTTAATGGTTCAAAATTTCCAGGAAGAACTCCTCTATTAGAATTATTCATAAAAATTTAAAATAAAATTGCGGTTTTTATCACCGTGCCGATTAAAATACTAGGTATAAATAGCTTATACTAATAGGATTTTGTATTCTTTTGTGGTGCGACCAGTATTTGAAAATTATTCGATATTTTATTAATTTTGAAAATTACTGTGCCGATTAAAACGTTTAATGGCTTAAATATGCAGGAGCAACTCCTCTATGATTATGTCTGTAAAATCTTTAACAGGAAATGTCTCGGAACTTAAACTTCAAAAAATGCAAAAAAATCTGTAGTTTCGGCAATGGTCAGATGTCATTCCTACGTTGTTGTTTATCACAAAAACTGCACAAAGGCACGTTCACTGCAATTAATTAGCGATGATACTTGATACTTGTATTTGCAAAGCTTGTGATATTAGGAATAGTGCTCAAGGGTTGCAACCACTCCATCAGGATTCAACTGTTCCTGTTCCTGTTCCTGTTCCTGTTCCTGTTCCTGTTCCTGTTCCTGTTCCTGTTCCTGTTCCTGTTCCTGTTCCTGTTCCTGTTCCTGTTCCTGTTCCTGTTCCTGTTCCTGTTCCTGTTCCTGTTCCTGTTCCTGTTCCTGTTCCTGTTCCTGTTCCTGTTCCTGTTCCTGTTCCTGTTCCTGTTCCTGTTCCTGTTCCTGTTCCTGTTCCTGTTCCTGTTCCTGTTCCTGTTCCTGTTCCTGTTCCTGTTCCTGTTCCTGTTCCTGTTCCTGTTCCTGTTCCTGTTCCTGTTCCTGTTCCTGTTCCTGTTCCTGTTCCTGTTCCTGTTCCTGTTCCTGTTCCTGTTCCTGTTCCTGTTCCTGTTCCTGTTCCTGTTCCTGTTCCTGTTCCTGTTCCTGTTCCTGTTCCTGTTCCTGTTCCTGTTCCTGTTCCTGTTCCTGTTCCTGTTCCTGTTCCTGTTCCTGTTCCTCTTCCTGTTCCAATTTTTGAACTGCTAGAAGTTGATCAACTCCATGTCCTGATACCAAAATTGGCAGCTGATCTACAATTTCATGTCCAGTAATATCGTCTATAAGTTTGCCATCCCAATGGATTGTTAATGACGAATTAGGTTTAAACTCGCTTTTGAGAGACTCTGCAACTGCTTTTGCGATTTTTCACAAGCTGCCGACGAATAGAAGATCTATTGACATTAAACTCTGATGGATCACATCCTGCACTTTTCAAAGTAGATGTCATGACCATAGCTGCTTTTCTGTCACTCAATTTAGAGACATCACGACTAGAAGCTAATTGGCTGTTAATAATGTTTTTTCGAGATCGTTTTTGAGGTGGTTGCATTTTGGACAATTCTGATATGCCTTCAGAATCAGATGAAGTTGCTTCTTCACTGGTGGCGGTAGACGACGACGAAAGAAACAACAATGAAGAAAAATATTAAAATTTGGCATCTGGTAGCTCTAAATCGTAACAAAAAATTAAAAGAAAAAAATCTGTTTCATATTTAGATGTATCTATATAATCGAATGACAAAGTGCCGTGGTAATAATTCAAAAGTCGAAAAATAAGGACCACCCTAATATACAGGGTGACTCAGACCACCCGTCCACACCTTTTATTTTGAGAACACCTTGTCGTACATGGCTGAAATAAAAAAAATTATTACCAAAGCAAATCCGAAGAATGTATTGGTGCACTTATTTTTTTCCGGAATAATCCGGAAGTGCCCGGAACCGGAAGTAACTTTCGATTTTTAAATGGCAACATAAGTCGAGTATGGTATCGTTGGAAAGGTCTTTTAAAAAGAAACAACTTTTATTAAAATATTTTTTTAATATCTTTCATAATTAACAAATTAAACGAAAAACAAAAGCAAACAAGTGACAAATGGTTTCTTAAATTATGGAAAAATTAAAACACTACCATCATCCTCAATGGGTAAGGGTAGAGGCAATTATGATTTTTTAATTGGAAACATGTTTTTTTTGCTTCGCTTGTTAAAAATAATCAACTTTTTTAGGTTATGTATTTACCTTAATTCAAAAAATAAAAAAAAGTTGATTATTTTTAACGAATAAAGCGACAAACGCAAAAAAGAGTTTCAATTTAAAAATCTCTCTTTTAATTTTTCCATAATTTAAGAGACCAATGGTCACTTGTTTGCATATTTTTTTTTTCGTTTAATTTGTTAATTATGCAAGATATTAAAAAAATATTTTAATAAAAGTTGTTTCTTTTTAAAAGACCTTTCAAACGATACCATACTCGACGTATGTTGCCATTTATAAATCGAAAGTTACTTCCGGTTTCGGGCACTTCCGGATTATTCCGGACAAAAATAAGTGCACCAATACATTCTTCGGATTTGCTTTGGTAATAATTTTTATTATTTCAGCCATGTACGACAAGGTGTTCTGAAAATAAAAGGTGTGGACGGGTGGTCTGAGACACCCTGTACATCTTTAAAAATTGGCCTTCCTGCTCAATCAATGGAACTTTTTTGCAACTCTACAATGTGACCCTCATCGGTAATTATAAAAGGGTTTGAAAACCATCCAGCAAGGAAGAAACCTACCATGCCTGCAGAAACCCACTCATCTGACAATTTTTTATGAAGTCACTGCGTTCAGAACCAGTAACTAATAAACAACCTTATACTTTATAACTTTATTATCAAAACGTCTTCGGTTTAAATTATCGGACGTGGGTATTGCAGCAAGTTTAATGAGCTACGACATTATCATTTTACCAGGATTAAATAGCGATTTGCATAATGAAGAGTTGGGCCTGGTTACAACATATTTAGGAAAGATCGTAATGCTTCAGTTACTGGGTAGTGGTGTAATCACTGCCATTAAATGCAAATTTTCTTGTAAAGTTTTGGATATTTGATCGAATGAACTTCTTGAAAGGTTATGAGTATTCATAGAGGACTGTCCACATTCCCCTGTTTAATTTTGGGTGGTGTTTACATACCCCTTGGAAATTTAAAATGAAAATGTTTTTAATAAAGGAAGATATTGGGTCTGTAATTAGTGATGAAAAACCAACTGAAGTAACTGTTGCATGGAAAAATAAGGATCAAAAAGCACAAGCTAATATATCATAAAGTATAAATGATGATCAAATTGTCCATATTTGCAAATGTTCTTCAGCAAAAGAAATGTGGGATGAACTACAAAAAATTCATGAAAGAGCTAATTTGACAAATAAATTATATCAGATTCAAATGTCAAAAGCACAGGAAATGCAAGATTACATAAGGATTATTTTGGAAATGGTTGAAAGTCTTCGCGGAATTGGTGAAGAAATAAAGGAATTTCTTATAGCAGCACTTCTTTTAAGTGGTTTATCAGAAGATTATGATACTTTAATTACAGCACTTGATGCTCGTCCAGATGAAGAATTAACTTTAGAATATGTGAAAGGTAAACTTATAGATGAACATGAAAGAAAAAATGAATCCAAAATGGATTTGGAAAAAGCTATGAAAATTTTTGACAAAAATATCAAATCATTCAATAATATTGAATATTATTATTGCAAGAAACTTGGACATGTAAAGAAAGATTGTTGGAAATGGAAAGCTAAGGACAAACTAGAAGAATTAATGGAGAATTTTTGTTTTCAAATTAAATCTAAGAATCTGTCAAGAGAAGTTTGGATTATAGATTCTGGAGCAACTTGTCATATGACAAATGATTTTAAATTCTTTAGTAATTTTCATAATTCACACATAAATATAATTACTATAGCAAATGGAAGTAAAATTGATTGCAAAGGAACAGGTGACGATTATGTACTAATGAAAATACTTCAAGAAAAATACTAATAAAAGATGTATTGTTTGCTCCAGATCTGGAAAATAATTTATTAAATAAATTGACACAAAATGGATTGACAGTTATTTTTAAAAATGATAAGTGCAATATAGTAAAAAATGAGGAAATTATTGGAACTTGTGAAAATGTAAATAATTTATATAAATTAGTGTACAAAAGGATCTCAGAAAATGTAAATATAATAAAGAATGTTGAGCATTATAATTGTATTCATATTTGGCATCGTAGACTTTGTCATAGAGATCCTGAAATTATAAAAAGAATGAATATAAAATAATTTGGTTAATGGAATAAATTTAAAAAACTGTGGAGAAAAATTAATTTGTGAAAGTTGTATTAAAGGGAAATTAAAAAGAAAATCTTTTCAAAAAGTCAGTAATTTAAAAAGTTGTAATTCATTAGATGTAATACACAGTGATTTATGTTGTCCAATGGAAACTCAAACACCAGGAAAAAAAATTTTTATGACACTAATAGATGATTTTTCTCGATATACAACAATATATCTTGTTCATGGAAAATATGAAGTTTATGAAAAATTGGAAGAATTTACAAATTTTGTTAAAAATAAATTTGGTAAAGCTCCAAAAATTATTAAGGCAGATAATGGAAGAGAATATTTAAATCAAAACTGTATAAATTTACTTAATAAAAATGGAATTAAATTTGAAACTACAGTTCCATATTCTTCAGAACAAAATGGTGTGGTTGAAAGGAAAAATAGAACACTAGTAGAAGCTGTTAGGTGTATGTTAATAGATTCAAAATTGCCAAAGAACTATTGGGGAGAAGCAGTAGTTATAGCATGTTATTTACAAAATCGTATTCCAAATAAAGCGATTGAAAGAACAACTTTTGGGTTATGGAATGGATTTATACCAAACAATAAACATTTAAAAGTCTTTGGTACTAAAGTATTTTCCTACATACCCAAACAAAAACGAACTAAACTTAGTTCTAAAGCTGATGAAGGAATATTTGTAGGAACAATCAAGAGGTTACAGAATTTTAGATATTTGTACAGACAAAATTACAATCAGCCATACTGCAATTTTTGATGAAAAGATGAATGATTATTTAAATGAAAATATATACCCAGATTCTGGTCAAATCATTTAAGTTTAAAGGCCTTTAAATTAAAATTTGTTATATGGGTTGTAATGGACAATTTCTGTGGTTACATTATTTGTGTCTAATTAAAGGCCTTTAATTTTGACCAGAATCTGCCCAATAAAATATAAAAGTAAAGAAAACTTAATGGAAATAGATTTAAATCTAAATATTACAGATAATGATATGGAAAATGCTAAAATTGCAACGGATCAGGATTATAATTTAGAATATGTAAAAATTGAAAAAGAAGATAATGGAAGTGATGTATTATGTCAAGAAAGTGATGTATGTCAAGAAAATGATGTATGTGATGTGTGTCAAGACAATGATATAAGTCACAAAAATGATGTACGTCAGGAAAATGCAGAAATTGAAAACCAAAAATTAGAACTTGTGGATAACAATTTAGATAATATAAATGAAATCAGAATATCCAATAGAAGAACGAAAGGAATTCCACCAGAGAAATATGGATTTTTAAGTAAATTTATACCTGAAGAACCTGAATCTTGGGGAATTGTTTTACAGCTACCTAGAAATGAAAAAGAATGTTGGATTGAAGCAGCAAAAGAGGAATATGCATCATTACTTGAAAGAAAAACATGGGAATTAATGGAGTTACCTCCAGGAAAAACAGCTATCGGTTGTAAGTGGACTTTTAAATTAAAACAAGATTTGGATGGAAATATAAAATGTAAAGCTCGTCTAGTTGCAAAAGGATACAGTCAAAAATATGGTGAAGACTATGACATGACATTTGCTCCAGTTGTTAAATATACAACTATAAGGATATTATTATGCATTGCAACATATAATAATATGAATGTAAAACATTTTGATGTGAAAACTGCATTTTTAAATGGAGATCTAAATGAAGAAATTTATATGCAACAACCAGAAGGTTTCCAAGAGGAAAAGAATAAAAATATATTCTGTAAATTAAATAAATCTCTATATGGACTAAAACAAGCAGCAAGAAGTTGGAATTTAAAAATTAATAATATTCTAATAGATTTAGGATATAAACGAAGCTTATCTGATCAATGTTTATATACACAATATTTAAATGAAAAATGGATCGCAAACGAAGGTTGATTGCTATGGCAACCAAAAAATACTGTTTCCTTCGTTCGTGATTTATAATAGAACAGTGTTTCGTTATGAAATAGTTTGCCATAAATATAAGAGGTGGCGCCACATCTGCGTTGACAATATGCACTTCTAAATGTTATTATTCTGTGATCTTAACCTTAAAAATTAAATAAGGTAACTTTTAATTTAAGTTTTAAGGATATAAGAATTTATGAACGGTAAGTGTACAAATGTAGGTTGGTAGCGCAAAAAATAATATGTTAAGTGCGGTATGACAGGCCTCGCCCAACGGGGCTCGTTTTTCTAACCTTTTTCTCGTTCTGTCATAATGCGCTTACCGACCTTGTATCGTAATATACTATAACGTGGCGGTTGAGTTATTTTACTCACACTTATTATATGCTCTTATTGATGTACATGTTCCCAAACAAATAATTAAGGATAATTTTTCCAGGAAATTTCCGGTTTGGTTTAGCGCCGAATTGAAAACGTTAGTCTTAAATCAAAGGGCTCATTATTCCTTTAAGATGTCGTATAATGTAATATTAGGCATTTTGTCAAAATGCGTCGGTAATTTGTGAAAAGCTGGCAAAATGGGTAAGCAAGTAACTTTTTCGTGTTTTGACTAGGCCAATCATAAAATGCCGGCCGAACTAAACCGTCAAAATAAAAATTTCGTTATGCCTGCTTATTTTCAGGCATTTTATAATTTACCTAGAATAAACTAATTAAAACATGCGCATTTTGAATTGAACATCAAAGAAAATTTGTAACTCTTATTAAAAAAAACTATAGTCATCCTTTTGGAAAATCACAGATTTTTATATTTGAAACAAGCACATCTTTTTTACTATTGTATAATTTAATGGTACCTTCAATTAATTGGCTTTATTCTTATCTCAAATTAGGGAGTCAAATAAAGCGTATCAATTTTCCATCGTTTTTAAAACCACACTAATCGATTATGAGTGGAGCAAATTAAAAAAATTTAATTGCATATGAAAGAACGATTCATATATTAGTACTGACTTTACCTAGAATTTAATATTTATATTTGCAAATAGCAAAAAAAAAATAATAAATTACGCAAAAATATGCTCTAATTTGAAGCATATTTTTTGAGTTAATAATTTTTTTTATTAAATAATTCTTAAAGTAAGTACTAGAATTAGATTTTATTTAATCAATACTTTTTGAAATTTTTAAAAATCTCCAAAGACATGCCCGTAGAATTGCTGGTCAAATAGGACGATTTTCAGCAGTTTGGCGGTAAAATAAAGGTAACTTTTCCGATCCCTTTTGTGTTTGTTCTGGTGTTTATCAAGTTTCTCATTTGGGCCCATTATTATTCATGATGTTGTGGATGTTTTTAAATCTTATGACGTACTCATGTATGCAGATGATCTTAAAATTTTTATTATTATTTATTTAAAATTATTTTTTGATCTTAATTAATTAAATTAAATAATACTAAATTTGCATATAAATTTATTAAGTTCCATCGTAACAAAAATCTAGTTTCCAGTCATTTTGGTCGGCCTATCAGACAAATTAGCCAATTAGCGTAGAGCTAAAAATTGGTATGAATAAACACCTTTATAAATGAATGCTGAAAAGTCCCCATCGATCCCGTACCTGGAAAAAATTTTATTCAAAGTCAAAGGTCTTAAAAATGATTTTTTCGCGTTTTTCAGCAAAACGGTAAGTTTTATCATAAAATTAGGTCCGACAAAAATTGTAGATCATATAATTATCTATAAAAAATGTCTTAATACTTTTTATCCTAAGAGCCACCGTTTCTGTGATATAACGATTATAAAAGTTGTAACCTTCATTATATGCACATTATTCGTCAGATTCATAACCGTCTAATATTCACGATAACGGGTACATTTTTTAACCAAATTTCAAAAACCCGGTCTCGAATTAAAGGGGAATGTTTGTTTTAAAATCCTATCAAAATTGATTTTTTTTAAGCGACTGGATAGCTTTCAAAAGCGGTCCCGAAAAAGTCAATTTTTTCGCGGTTTTTTTCGACCGTCCTGCGCGCCTATTTTGAAAAATCGCAGCTCCACCGGGTTCGGAATCGAAACGACCAAATCGGGGCCCCTTTTTTTCCCCATCCTTATTTACTATATCCAAAATTTTTGATCCTCCTAGGTTAATCCTGTGGCGAGGGCGAATTTTCCTTTGAAAACGTCAAAATGTCGCGTTTTTTAGCGAAAAAAACAAAAAGGTAATATTGCTTAGCTTTTGGCTGTAGCCGGAGGAAAAAAATCGCGAATGGCATTTTCTTAAAGAGGAAATAGACTTTCGTACCCATAGCGGAGCACTTTTTCGAAATTTTTGTTTGTATCTCATGTTCTGACGTTTGAAAATCGGGGTACAATTTTGGACATTTTTTAACGAAATTTAAAAAATCGTACCTACCAAACGACTGGACCGATTTTAACGAAACGTGGCTTATATTGTGGCTAAAAGTACCGTTAATACCCAGAAAAATAATCGGTTTAATCCGGCGCGTCCAGCGGCGTCGGTATTTTTTTTTTCCAAAAACGTAGAAAAATATCGATAAAAAACGCCGCGTAGATAAAATTAGTAGAGGAAATGGGGCCAAAACGGGATAAAAAATGAAAAATCGCTAGACGTGACTTGCAAGAGGATTGATCGAATGAGGTCGGTCTGAAATTTTGAAATTTCTATCTTTTCATTTCACCTCACACCGACCTAATAAAGTCAAAATTGTGTTTTTCAACCCCCAGCGACGAAATAATCGCTGTAAGGAAACGACACATCCTATAGTCTAAAACTAAAATATGCGTTGGAATGAGATTTTCAAGTACCACTACACGAGGCGTTGAGTTTATTTAATTTCGAAAAAAAACTCAAAATTTTAATCGCACAAAAAAATTTTGTAAAAAAATGCGATTTTGGCAATTTTTTTACCCCCCTGCCCCGTCATCGATTTTAACAAATGATGGCTTATCTTAAAACTGTTTGCATAGGCTTTCACAAAAAAAAGATTCGTTTTGATATCTTTATTCGTTTAGAAGTTATGACCGAATAACCGTTGAAAATTTGAATATTTCATTTTTGGACGAAGAAATTGCTATGAAATTTTTGATTAATCGGAAAATAATAAATTTTGGCCGATTAGAACGATTTATGGATTACTTTGACCGATAGAAAAATGTTTTTACTTGTATTACAGCTTCAGTGATATGTATACGTGGCATACTTATGCATATTATGAAGATTACAACTTTTTCAACTTTTATAATGGTTATATCTCAGAAACGGTGGCTCTTAGGAGAAAAAGTATTAAGTGATTTTTTATAGATAATTATATGATCTACAATTTTTGTCTGACCTAATTTTATGATAAAACTTACCGTTTTGCTAAAAAACGCGAAAAATCCATTTTTAAGACCTTTGACCTTGAATAAAATTATTTTCAGGTACGGGATCGATAGGGGATTTTTCAGAATTCATTTATAATAGTGTTCCGAACATTCATACCAATTTTTAGGTCTACGCTAATTTTTGCACCTTTATTAGTTCAAAATTTGCAGTTTTTATCACCAATTTAGTGTCCAAAATCGGGGAAAGTTTAGGATTTTTTTGCTGAGCCGATTTTTATTCAATATTTTTTAAAACATGCCTATTAGAGTCCTTTAATTTTGCTAAAAATTTCAGCTTGGTATAACTTTTAATTATTGCAAAAAAAAGTAAAAACTGAAAAATTGGAAAATTGGAAAAAATTGAAATTTCGAATTTTGTTAAATTAATAGGCCAAAATAGGATTTTGTGTTTTAAATTCGGTGAAGCAAGAATTTTTGTAGTACGTCCATTATTTTAAAAAGTTACGCCAATTCCTTTTGTTTTTTTACCCCGAAATCGGACGATCAACTGTAAAAGTTAAATATTTTTTTCCTTACTATATTTTTTACATTCAATAACGTGTAGGGTATTTTTATTTTCGAAATTTTGAATTTTAAGGTGGCGCTTTTCACGTATAGGGATTTTTAAATTTCTCAAAAACTATGAAAAATTAATTTTAATAAAATCGTTTTTTAAAAAAAATTCGCGTTACTGTAAATTCAGCCCCTTAAATTCAGCCCCACGTATTGTAACTCCCTAAAAAGCTTGTAAAGTTGCTCCCAGCTGGAAGTAGGACAAAGAATACTCGATCGTGATTATTTTTGTCCCACTTCCAGCTGGGACCAACTGTACAATACACTTTACGTCAAAAAAAGAATCACTTTAATATCACTTTTCGTTTTCGAGTTATTACTGAAAACGTGGGTAAAAACACCAAATTTTTTTTGTGAAAAACTTCCTCTTAAATTTTAATTCACTTAAAAAATTTTTTTTGAGAGATTTTTAGACTAGAATTTAATGAATTTTATAATTGGCCCATAAAAAAATGAATTATTTTTTACGAGGTTGAGTAATTTAATGATTTTTTTAAATAAT
Organism: Stenus bimaculatus; assembly: GCA_963971135.1. Lineage (NCBI taxonomy): Eukaryota > Metazoa > Arthropoda > Insecta > Coleoptera > Staphylinidae > Stenus > Stenus bimaculatus. The sequence goes on from OZ020186.1 coordinate 22,342,399, forward strand.
GTAAATTTATCGTATTTTTTTAACTTTTAAATTTTTGTGCAATAACAATTAAAACATTTTAATTGTGCATACAATAAAGTAATAATAATTATTGTCGTCAAAAAGCCAAAAAAAAATATATTATATAACTCGTTAGTTTGTTATTTAAAAATTAGCATAAAAAAAACTTATCAAAAACCGATTCTATTGATTTTTTATTCAAATGGTGGGCCTTGAGGGAGAAAATCTCGCGTTCGTAAACAATTTTGAGTATGAAAATAGAATATTATCTTTAGCACGGCTTTAAATTTGAATTATTTCAAAGTGAATTATTCAAATTGGCAATTAAGATTTGAAAACGGCCAAAAGAAGGCCTTATAAAAGGCTGGGATTTTCTCGCTGAAATCACAAATAGTTCGATCGTCATTGAATTTCCAAACATGGTTTGGAAATTGGTGATAATCGCCGTCTGCATTCAGGTAAGTTTTTTTAAATTTTTTTTTTTTTTTTTGAAAAAAACGATTTTTTTAGATAATTATAGCGGCCAATGGACGAATTAAAGCTGAAGAAAAAAATGATGAAAAAGAAGTTGAAGGTAAAGCAGCACTTGATGTTGCAGCTTCACCAAGTGGAGATGTGAAGGCAAATGAAAATGGTAAAGGAGAAACCAAGGTTTCAAAACCTAAAAAAACGGAAAAAGTTAAGAAAAAGCGGATGAAGAAGACGAAGAAAACCAAAAAGCCAAAAGAAGAAAAGGTGAAAGGTTTAAACTTTAATAAAGGTCAACTTTTTTCTGCTTACAAAAAATGGAAGTTCTGCAACGATTTATACAAGAAAAAGGGTACTAATGGTTTGAAAAAATCTGACTTTAATAAAGATGTATCCATGGATGATTACATTAGTTGGAGTAAATTCAAAGTCATCGACCAAAACACCAAGAACATCAAAGGAAAGAAGAAACAAGTCGCTTTCTCCAATAAACAAGAAAAAGACAATTTCCAAATTTGGAATTACTGCAATTACGCCCACGGCAAAGCGCAGAAAGTAAAGCAAGATTTCAATGACGAAAACTTATATCTTGAATTCCGATCAAAAAGATCACCAAGAAGATTTAGTCCTAAAGACTTGCGGTCATGGATTTCCAACGATGATGTAAACACGAAATTGCAGAAAAATGGTAAAAAACCAACACGAAGAGACTTCAAAAACGACAATCGTGCTCTATCAAAATTCAAAACATGGCAGAGATACTTTACTTTACTCGCCAACAAAAAAGACAAAATAAAACCCTCCGATTGCAAAGACGATGCCGATTTCCAAAACTTCAAAAAATGGTACAGTATCCGAATCTTCTACTTATTCCTCAAAAAAATGAAGTTAAATACCACCTTCCAAAAAATCACCAAAGAAATAAGATGGTACCCTTACTTATACTCCGAAATTGATGAGTTGGTCGATTCTTCCAAAGAATTAGACCCAGAAATTGACGAAGATACTTTGAAAAAATTAGCCGACAAAGCGAAAAATCAACAAACCAACGCCGTAATTGATGAAGAAGAAGTCGACGATGTCTTCGATTACATCGATATAGAAGAAACCGATGAAGAAGATTCCGAAGAAGAAGACAGCGAAGAATCAGATGAATCTGAGGAAGAAGAAGAACCTGAAGAAAAACCAGTTGAGAAAAAGAAAAGGGTAACTAAAATTACTGTTACTATAAGGACGCGAAGAATCAAGAAGATGAAGGTTATAAAAGTCGAATTAAAAAGAGCGAACCGATTTAATAAAATATACGACGACTTTGATAAGAACAAGAAAACACCAAAAGTTTCCGACTTTGATAATGACCAAAAAGAATACGATTTATACCAAATTTGGCTTAAATACAAAAAAATGTTCTTGAATAAAGAAAAAGTAGACCCCAAAGATAAACGTTACAGAAAATTCACCCTCTTCGAAATACTCTGCAAGATTTTAAAACAAAGGGGAATTAAAATCGACGATGATTTGGATTTAGAAAAACCAAATTACAGGTGGATTTATATTATAACCCATTTAATAAAGAAGAAGAAACCAACCCAAGCTCCTTCAGATGATGACATTAAAGCTCTTATTAAATCAGCTGAAGATAAAGCCAAGTTAGGCGATGATTACATCGAAGAAGAAGATGAAGACGATATTTTAGAATACGAAGATGTAGAAGAAGATGAAGAAGACGATAGTGAAAAATCTCCCAAAAATCCCAAATCACCCAAAACCAAGAAACCAAAGAAACCAAAGAAAGCCAAGAAGCCCAAGAAGAATAAACCTCAAAACGCCGACGAAGACGAGGATGACAAATCCGAATACGAAGAAGAAGAGGAAGAATATGAGGAAGAAAATACAGTAGAAGACGATGATGATGATGAAGACGATGACGCCAAAAAGCAAAAAGGTAAAAAGCCAAAGAAAGGCAAAAAACCAGGCGAAGACGATGATGATGAAGAACCTGAAGATCCAAACAAACCTAAAGACGGCAAGAATGGTAAAAATCCGAAGAGCAAAAAACCAGGTGAAAAAGGAGATGATGAAGAACCCGAAGATCCAAACAAACCCAAAGATCCTAAAGACGACATGAAGGGTAAAAACCCGAAGGGCAAAAAACCAGGTGAAAAAGGAGATGATCAAGAACCCGAAGATCCAAACAAACCCAAAGATCCTAAAGACGACATGAAGGGTAAAAACCCGAAGGGCAAAAAACCAGGTGAAAAAGGAGGTGATGTAGAACCTGAAGAAGGAACCGATCCAAACAAACCCAAAGATCCAAAAGAAGGTAAGAAAGGTAAAAACCCGAAAGGCAAAAAACCAGGTGAAAATGGAGATGATGAAGAACCTGAAGAAGGTACTGATCCAAACAATCCCAAAGATCCTAAAGAAGGCAAGAAAGGTAAAAACCCGAAAGGAAAAAAACCAGGTGACAAAGGAGATGATGAAGAACCTGAAGAAGGTACTGATCCAAACAAACCCAAAGATCCTAAAGAAGACAAGAAAGGTAAAAACCCGAAAGGAAAAAAACCAGGTGACAAAGGAGATGATGAAGAACCTGAAGAAGGTACCGATCCAAACAAACCCAAAGATCCTAAGGATGACAAAAAAGATGACCCTCAAAATCCAAAACCTAAGGATGGTAAAGATCCCAAAAATAAGGGAGACAAACCATTGGATGGTACAGACGATGATCCTAAAAAGAAACAAAACAAAGACAAAACTGGATTATTGGGACTTAAAGTAAACATAGGTTTAAATACAAATATGGATACAGATGAATCAGATGATGGATCAAATAACGATTCGGAAAATACTGAGGAAGATGATGATGACGAAAACAAACCAGGTACAAAAAAAGACAAAAAACCCAAAAATAAAAAACCCGGTGAAGAAGATTCAGAAGAACCTGATGACGCAGAAAATGACCCAATGAAACGCAAGAAGAAAAAACCAAAGGGCAAAAAGGGTAAAAAACCAGGAGACAAAGTTGATGAAGATACTGAAGAAGATTCAGATCCAAATAAATCAAAAGATCCTAAAAAGAAGAATGGCAAAAAAGGTAAAACACCAGAGGGTGACGACAAAGACGTAGATGCAAATCCCAAAAATCCAAAACCTAAAGATGATAAAAATCCTAAAGATCCCAAAAACAAAGAAATGAAACCAAAGGATGATCCTAAGAAGAAACCAACTAAAGACAAAACTGGATTATTGGGACTTAAAGTAAACATAGGTTTAAATCCAGATGAATCAGATGATGGATCAAATAGTAGGCCTGAAAGCGAAGAGCCCAAAGAAGAAAACAATCCTGAAGAACCCAAAAATAAAGACAAAAACCCGAAGGATGGTAAAGATGTTATGCCGGAAAAAGGTGATAAACCCAAAAACAACAAAGGAGGTAAACCAGAAGAACCTGAAAAACCTAACGATAAAGGTAACAAACCTGATGGTAAGAAACCAAAGGATGGCAAAGATGTTTTACCTGAAGAAGGAGATAAACCCAAGGAGGTAAAAGGTAAACCTAAGAGTGGTAAACCAGAAGAGCCAAAGAAACCAGGAGATGATGTAAAAGACACGCCACAAGAACCCAAGAATGGTAAACCAGACGAGCCAAAGAAACCCAAAGATGATGTAAAAGGCATTCCACAAGAACCTAAAACTGGTAAATCTGACGACCCAAAGAAACCCAAAGATGATGTAAAAGGCATTCCACAAGAACCTAAGACTGGTAAACCTGACGAGCCAAAGAAACCCAAAGATGATGTAAAAGGCATTCCACAAGAACCTAAAACTGGTAAATCTGACGACCCAAAGAAACCAAAAGATGATGTAAAAGGCATTCCACAAGAACCTAAGACTGGTAAACCTGACGAGCCAAAGAAACCCAAAGATGATGTAAAAGGCATTCCACAAGAACCTAAAACTGGTAAATCTGACCCAAAGAAACCCAAAGATGATGTAAAAGGCATGCCACAAGAACCTAAGACTGGTAAACCTGACGAGCCAAAGAAACCCAAAGATGATGTAAAAGGCATGCCACAAGAACCTAAGACTGGTAAACCTGACGAGCCAAAGAAACCCAAAGATGATGTAAAAGGCATGCCACAAGAACCTAAGACTGGTAAACCTGACGAGCCAAAGAAACCCAAAGATGATGTAAAAGGCATTCCACAAGATCCTAAGACTGGTAAACCTGAGGAGCCAAAGAAACCAGGAGATGATAAGATTGATACTCCACAACAACCAAAGGCAGGTGAACCTAAAGGAGAGAAACCTGAAGGCCGAAAAGAAAAACCTAGTGATAAAGGTAAGCCAAAGAATCCTAAAACCAAAGGTGATAAACCAGGAGAGAAACCCGAAGAAGAACAACCTGAAGGAAATAAACCTGAAGAAGAGAAGCCATATGGTAGTAAGGAAGTAACGCCCGAGGATGGTAATAAGCCAAAAGGCGGCAAAGGGAAACCTGATGACAAGGGCAAACCAACGAATCCTAAAACTAATGATGATAAACCAGGAAAGAAACCAGATGGTGGTAAGGAAGTTATGCCTGAGGATGGTAATGAACCCGAAGGCGGCAAAGGCAAACCTGATGACAAGAATAAACCTAAGAATCCCAAAAACAAAGGTGATAAACCAGGAGATAAACCTGAAGAAGAGAAACCTGAAGGCGGCAAAGGCAAACCTGATGACAAGAATAATCCAAAGAATCCCAAAAATAAAGGTGATAAACCCGAAGAAGAAAAACCTGAAGGCGGCAAAGGCAAACCTGAAGACAAAAATAAACCAAAGAATCCTAAAAATAAAGGTGATAAACCAGGAGATAAACCCGAAGAAGAAAAACCTGAAGGCGGAAAAGGCAAACCTGATGACAAGAATAATCCAAAGAATCCCAAAAATAAAGGTGATAAACCCGAAGAAGAAAAACCTGAAGGCGGCAAAGGCAAACCTGAAGACAAAAATAAACCAAAGGATCCTAAAAATAAAGGTGATAAACCAGGAGATAAACCTGAAGAAGAGGAACCTGAAGGCGGCAAAGGCAAACCTGGTGACAATATGCCTAAGAGTCCTAAAACTAAAGGAGGTAGTTCAGAAGAAAAACCTGAGGCAGAGAAACCTGAGGAAGAAAAACCAGAAGCAGAAAAACCTGAAGAAGAGAAACCCGAAGGCGGCAAAAGCAAACCGGATGACAAGAATAAACCAAAGAAACCTAAAAATAAAGGTGATAAACCAGGAGATAAACCTGAAGAAGAGAAACCTAAAGGCGGCAAAGGCAAACCTGGTGACAAGATGCCTAAGAATCCTAAAACTAAAGGAGGTAGTTCAGAAGAAAAACCTGAGGGAGTGAAACCTGAAGAAGAAAATCCAGATGCAGAAAAACCTGAAGAAGAGAAACCTGAAGGCGGCAAAGGCAAACCTGGTGACAAGATGCCTAAGAATCCAAAAACTAAAGGAGGTAGTTCAGAAGAAAAACCTGAGGGAGAGAAACCGGAAGAAGAAAATCAAGATGCAGAAAAACCTGAAGAAGAGAAACCTGAAGGCGGCAAAGGCAAACCTGGTGACAAGATGCCTAAGAATCCTAAAACTAAAGGAGGTAGTTCAGAAGAAAAACCTGAGGGAGAGAAACCTGAAGAAGAAAATCCAGATGCAGAAAAACCTGAAGAAGAGAAACCTGAAGGTGGCAAAGGCAAACCTGATGACAAGAATAATCCAAAGAATCCCAAAAATAAAGGTAATAAGCCAGGACAGAAACCAGATGGTGGTAAGGAAGTAATGCCTGAGGATGGTAATGAACCCGGAGTTGGCAAAGGCAAACCAGATGACAAGAATAAACCAACGAATCCTAAAAATAAAGGTGATAAACCAGGAGATAAACCTGAAGAAGAGAAACCCGAAGGCGGCAAAGGCAAACCTGATGACAAGAATAAACCAAAGAATCCCAAAAATAAAGGTGATGAACCAGGAGATAAACCTGAAGAAGAGAATCCTGAGAGCGGCAAAGGCAAACCTGATGACAAGATGCCTAAGAATCCTAAAACTAAAGGAGGTAGTTCAGAAGAAAAACCTGAGGGGGAGAAACCTGAAGAAGAAAATCCAGATGCAGAAAAACCTGAAGAAGAAAAACCTGAAGGCGGCAAAGGCAAACCTGGTGACAAGATGCCTAAGAAACCTAAAACTAAAGGAGGTAGTTCAGAAGAAAAACCTGAGGGAGAGAAACCTGAAGAGGAAAATCCAGATGCAGAAAAACCTGAAGAAGAGAAACCTGAAGGCGGCAAAGGCAAACCTGATGACAAGAATAATCCAAAGAATCCTAAAAATAAAGGTGATAAACCAGGGCAGAAACCAGATGGTGGTAAGGAAGTAATGCCTGAGGAAGGTAATGAACCCGAAGGCACCAAAGGCAAACCTGATGACAAGAATAAACCTAAGAATCCCAAAAACAAAGGTGAGAAACCAGGAGATAAACCTGAAGAAGAGAAACCTGAAGGCGGCAAAGGCAAACCTGATGACAAGAATAAACCAAAGAATCCTAAAAACAAAGGTGATAAACCAGGAGATAAACCTGAAGAAGAGAAACCTGATGGCGGCAAAGGCAAACCTGGTGACAAGATGCCTAAGAATCCTAAAACTAAAGGAGGTAGTTCGGAAGAAAAACCTGAGGGAGATAAATCTGATGAAGAAAAAACAGATGCAGAAAAACCTGAAGAAGAGAAACCTGAAGGCGATAAAGGCAAACCAGGTGACAAGATGCCTAAGAAACCTAAAACTAATAGAGGTAGTTCAGAAGAAAAACCTGAGGGAGAGAAACCTGAGGAAGAAAAACCAGAAACAGAAAAACCTGAAGAAGAGAAACCCGAAAGCGACAAAGGCAAACCTGATGACAAGAATAAACCAAAGAAACCCAAAAATAAAGGTGAAAAACCAGGAGATAAACCTGAAGAAGAGAAACCTGAGGGCGGCAAAGGCAAACCTGGTGACAAGATGCCTAAAAATCCTAAAACTAAAGGAGGTAGTTCTGAAGAAAAACCTGAGGGAGAAAAATCTGATGAAGAAAAACCAGATGCAGAAAAATCTGATGAAGAAAACCCAGATGCAGAAAAACCTGAAGAAGAAAATCCTGAAGGCGGCAAAGGCAAACCTGGTGACAAGATGCCTAAGAATCCTAAAACTAAAGAAAGTAGTTCAGAAGAAAAACCCGAGGGAGAGAAACCTGAGGAAGAAAAACCAGAAACAGAAAAATCTGAAGAAGAGAAACCCGAAGGCGACAAAGGCAAACCTGATGACAAGAATAAACCAAAGAAACCCAAAAATAAAGGTGAAAAACCAGGAGATAAACCTGAAGAAGAGAAACCTGAAGAAGAGAAACCTGAAGGCGGCAAAGGCAAACCTGATGACAAGAATAAACCAAAGAATCCTAAAAACAAAGGTGATAAACCAGGAGATAAACCTGAAGAAGAGAAACCTGAAGGCAGCAAAGGCAAACCTGGTGACAAGACGCCTAAGAATCCTAACAATAAAGAAGGTAGTTCAGAAGAAAAACCTGAGGGAGAGAAACCTGAAGAAGAAACACCAGAAGCAGAAAAACCTGAAGAAGAGAAACCTGAAGGCGGCAAAGGCAAACCTGATGACAAGAATAAACCAAAGAATCCTAAAAACAAAGGTGATAAACCAGGAGATAAACCTGAAGAAGAGAAACCTGAAGGCAGCAAAGGCAAACCTGGTGACAAGACGCCTAAGAATCCTAACAATAAAGAAGGTAGTTCAGAAGAAAAACCTGAGGGAGAGAAACCTGAAGAAGAAACACCAGAAGCAGAAAAACCTGAAGAAGAGAAACCTGATGGCGGCAAAGGCAAACCTGATGACAAGAATAATCCAAAGAATCCCAAAAATAAAGGTGATAAACCAGGGCAGAAACCAGATGGTGGTAAGGAAGTAATGCCTGAGGAAGGTAATGAACCCGAAGGCACCAAAGGCAAACCTGATGACAAGAATAAACCTAAGAATCCCAAAAACAAAGGTGATAAACCAGGAGATAAACCTGAAGAAGAGAAACCTGAAGGCGGCAAAGGCAAACCTGATGACAAGAATAAACCAAAGAATCCTAAAAACAAAGGTGATAAACCAGGAGATAAACCAGAAGAGGAGAAACCTGAAGGCAGCAAAGGCAAACCTGGTGACAAGACGCCTAAGAATCCTAACAATAAAGAAGGTAGTTCAGAAGAAAAACCTGAGGGAGAGAAACCTGAAGAAGAAACACCAGAAGCAGAAAAACCTGAAGAAGAGAAACCTGAAGGCGGCAAAGGCAAACCTGATGACAAGAATAAACCAAAGAATCCTAAAAACAAAGGTGATAAACCAGGAGATAAACCTGAAGAGGAGAAACCTGAAGGCAGCAAAGGCAAACCTGGTGACAAGACGCCTAAGAATCCTAACAATAAAGACGGTAGTTCAGAAGAAAAACCTGAGGGAGAGAAACCTGAAGAAGAAACACCAGAAGCAGAAAAACCTGAAGAAGAGAAACCTGAAGGCGGCAAAGGCAAACCTGATGACAAGAATAAACCAAAGAATCCTAAAAACAAAGGTGATAAACCAGGAGATAAACCTGAAGAAGAGAAACCTGAAGGCAGCAAAGGCAAACCTGGTGACAAGACGCCTAAGAATCCTAACAATAAAGAAGGTAGTTCAGAAGAAAAACCTGAGGGAGAGAAACCTGAAGAAGAAACACCAGAAGCAGAAAAACCTGAAGAAGAGAAACCTGAAGGCGGCAAAGGCAAACCTGAAGACAAGAATAATCCAAAGAATCCCAAAAATAAAGGTGATAAACCAGGGCAGAAACCAGATGGTGGTAAGGAAGTAATGCCTGAGGAAGGTAATGAACCCGAAGGCACCAAAGGCAAACCTGATGACAAGAATAAACCTAAGAATCCCAAAAACAAAGGTGATAAACCAGGAGATAAACCTGAAGAAGAGAAACCTGAAGGCGGCAAAGGCAAACCTGATGACAAGAATAAACCAAAGAATCCTAAAAACAAAGGTGATAAACCAGGAGATAAACCTGAAGAGGAGAAACCTGAAGGCAGCAAAGGCAAACCTGGTGACAAGACGCCTAAGAATCCTAACAATAAAGAAGGTAGTTCAGAAGAAAAACCTGAAGGAGAGAAACCTGAAGAAGAAACACCAGAAGCAGAAAAACCTGAAGAAGAGAAACCTGAAGGCGGCAAAGGCAAACCTGATGACAAGAATAATCCAAAGAATCCCAAAAATAAAGGTGATAAACCAGGGCAGAAACCAGATGGTGGTAAGGAAGTAATGCCTGAGGAAGGTAATGAACCCGAAGGCACCAAAGGCAAACCTGATGACAAGAATAAACCTAAGAATCCCAAAAACAAAGGTGATAAACCAGGAGATAAACCTGAAGAAGAGAAACCTGAAGGCGGCAAAGGCAAACCTGATGACAAGAATAAACCAAAGAATCCTAAAAACAAAGGTGATAAACCAGGAGATAAACCTGAAGAAGAGAAACCTGAAGGCAGCAAAGGCAAACCTGGTGACAAGACGCCTAAGAATCCTAACAATAAAGAAGGTAGTTCAGAAGAAGAACCTGAGGGAGAGAAACCTGAAGAAGAAACACCAGAAGCAGAAAAACCTGAAGAAGAGAAACCTGAAGGCGGCAAAGGCAAACCTGATGACAAGAATAATCCAAAGAATCCCAAAAATAAAGGTGATAAACCAGGGCAGAAACCAGATGGTGGTAAGGAAGTAATGCCTGAGGAAGGTAATGAACCCGAAGGCAGCAAAGGCAAACCTGATGACAAGAATAAACCTAAGAATCCCAAAAACAAAGGTGATAAACCAGGAGATAAACCTGAAGAAGAGAAACCTGAAGGCGGCAAAGGCAAACCTGATGACAAGAATAAACCAAAGAATCCTAAAAACAAAGGTGATAAACCAGGAGATAAACCTGAAGAGGAGAAACCTGAAGGCAGCAAAGGCAAACCTGGTGACAAGACGCCTAAGAATCCTAACAATAAAGAAGGTAGTTCAGAAGAAAAACCTGAGGGAGATAAACCTGAAGAAGAAACACCAGAAGCAGAAAAACCTGAAGAAGAGAAACCTGAAGGCGGCAAAGGCAAACCTGATGACAAGAATAATCCAAAGAATCCCAAAAATAAAGGTGATAAACCAGGGCAGAAACCAGATGGTGGTAAGGAAGTAATGCCTGAGGAAGGTAATGAACCCGAAGGCAGCAAAGGCAAACCTGATGACAAGAATAAACCTAAGAATCCCAAAAACAAAGGTGATAAACCAGGAGATAAACCTGAAGAAGAGAAACCTGAAGGCGGCAAAGGCAAACCTGATGACAAGAATAAACCAAAGAATCCTAAAAACAAAGGTGATAAACCAGGAGATAAACCTGAAGAGGAGAAACCTGAAGGCAGCAAAGGCAAACCTGGTGACAAGACGCCTAAGAATCCTAACAATAAAGAAGGTAGTTCAGAAGAAAAACCTGAGGGAGAGAAACCTGAAGAAGAAACACCAGAAGCAGAAAAACCTGAAGAAGAGAAACCTGAAGGCGGCAAAGGCAAACCTGATGACAAGAATAATCCGAAGAATCCCAAAAATAAAGGTGATAAACCAGGACAGAAACCAGATGGTGGTAAGGAAGTAATGCCTGAGGATGGTAATGAACCCGAAGGCACCAAAGGCAAACCTGATGACAAGAATAAACCTAAGAATCCCAAAAACATAGGTGATAAACCAGGTGATAAACCTGAAGAAGAGAAACCTGAAGGCGGCAAAGGCAAACCTGATGACAAGAATAAACCAAAGAATCCTAAAAACAAAGGTGATAAACCAGGAGATAAACCTGAAGAAGAAAAACCTGATAGCGGCAAAGGCAAACCTGATGACAAGAATAATCCAAAGAATCCCAAAAATAAAGGTGATAAACCAGGGCAGAAACCAGATGGTGGTAAGGAAGTAATGCCTGAGGAAGGTAATGAACCCGAAGGCAGCAAAGGCAAACCTGATGACAAGAATAAACCTAAGAATCCCAAAAACAAAGGTGATAAACCAGGAGATAAACCTGAAGAAGAGAAACCTGAAGGCGGCAAAGGCAAACCTGATGACAAGAATAAACCAAAGAATCCTAAAAACAAAGGTGATAAACCAGGAGATAAACCTGAAGAAGAGAAACCTGAAGGCAGCAAAGGCAAACCTGGTGACAAGACGCCTAAGAATCCTAACAATAAAGAAGGTAGTTCAGAAGAAAAACCTGAGGGAGAGAAACCTGAAGAAGAAACACCAGAAGCAGAAAAACCTGAAGAAGAGAAACCTGAAGGCGGCAAAGGCAAACCTGATGACAAGAATAATCCAAAGAATCCCAAAAATAAAGGTGATAAACCAGGGCAGAAACCAGATGGTGGTAAGGAAGTAATGCCTGAGGAAGGTAATGAACCCGAAGGCAGCAAAGGCAAACCTGATGACAAGAATAAACCTAAGAATCCCAAAAACAAAGGTGATAAACCAGGAGATAAACCTGAAGAAGAGAAACCTGAAGGCGGCAAAGGCAAACCTGATGACAAGAATAAACCAAAGAATCCTAAAAACAAAGGTGATAAACCAGGAGATAAACCTGAAGAGGAGAAACCTGAAGGCAGCAAAGGCAAACCTGGTGACAAGACGCCTAAGAATCCTAACAATAAAGAAGGTAGTTCAGAAGAAAAACCTGAGGGAGAGAAACCTGAAGAAGAAACACCAGAAGCAGAAAAACCTGAAGAAGAGAAACCTGAAGGCGGCAAAGGCAAACCTGATGACAAGAATAATCCGAAGAATCCCAAAAATAAAGGTGATAAACCAGGACAGAAACCAGATGGTGGTAAGGAAGTAATGCCTGAGGATGGTAATGAACCCGAAGGCACCAAAGGCAAACCTGATGACAAGAATAAACCTAAGAATCCCAAAAACATAGGTGATAAACCAGGAGATAAACCTGAAGAAGAGAAACCTGAAGGCAGCAAAGGCAAACCTGATGACAAGAATAAACCAAAGAATCCTAAAAACAAAGGTGATAAACCAGGAGATAAACCTGAAGAAGTAAAACCTGATAGCGGCAAAGGCAAACCTGATGACAAGAATAATCCAAAGAATCCCAAAAATAAAGGTGATAAACCAGGGCAGAAACCAGATGGTGGTAAGGAAGTAATGCCTGAGGAAGGTAATGAACCCGAAGGCAGCAAAGGCAAACCTGATGACAAGAATAAACCTAAGAATCCCAAAAACAAAGGTGATAAACCAGGAGATAAACCTGAAGAAGAGAAACCTGAAGGCGGCAAAGGCAAACCTGATGACAAGAATAAACCAAAGAATCCTAAAAACAAAGGTGATAAACCAGGAGATAAACCTGAAGAAGAGAAACCTGAAGGCAGCAAAGGCAAACCTGGTGACAAGACGCCTAAGAATCCTAACAATAAAGAAGGTAGTTCAGAAGAAAAACCTGAGGGAGAGAAACCTGAAGATGAAACACCAGAAGCAGAAAAACCTGAAGAAGAGAAACCTGAAGGCGGCAAAGGCAAACCTGATGACAAGAATAATCCAAAGAATCCCAAAAATAAAGGTGATAAACCAGGGCAGAAACCAGATGGTGGTAAGGAAGTAATGCCTGAGGAAGGTAATGAACCCGAAGGCAGCAAAGGCAAACCTGATGACAAGAATAAACCTAAGAATCCCAAAAACAAAGGTGATAAACCAGGAGATAAACCTGAAGAAGAGAAACCTGAAGGCGGCAAAGGCAAACCTGATGACAAGAATAAACCAAAGAATCCTAAAAACAAAGGTGATAAACCAGGAGATAAACCTGAAGAAGAGAAACCTGAAGGCAGCAAAGGCAAACCTGGTGACAAGACGCCTAAGAATCCTAACAATAAAGAAGGTAGTTCAGAAGAAAAACCTGAGGGAGAGAAACCTGAAGAAGAAACACCAGAAGCAGAAAAACCTGAAGAAGAGAAACCTGAAGGCGGCAAAGGCAAACCTGATGACAAGAATAATCCGAAGAATCCCAAAAATAAAGGTGATAAACCAGGACAGAAACCAGATGGTGGTAAGGAAGTAATGCCTGAGGATGGTAATGAACCCGAAGGCACCAAAGGCAAACCTGATGACAAGAATAAACCTAAGAATCCCAAAAACATAGGTGATAAACCAGGAGATAAACCTGAAGAAGAGAAACCTGAAGGCAGCAAAGGCAAACCTGATGACAAGAATAAACCAAAGAATCCTAAAAACAAAGGTGATAAACCAGGAGATAAACCTGAAGAAGTAAAACCTGATAGCGGCAAAGGCAAACCTGATGACAAGAATAATCCAAAGAATCCCAAAAATAAAGGTGATAAACCAGGGCAGAAACCAGATGGTGGTAAGGAAGTAATGCCTGAGGAAGGTAATGAACCCGAAGGCAGCAAAGGCAAACCTGATGACAAGAATAAACCTAAGAATCCCAAAAACAAAGGTGATAAACCAGGAGATAAACCTGAAGAAGAGAAACCTGAAGGCGGCAAAGGCAAACCTGATGACAAGAATAAACCAAAGAATCCTAAAAACAAAGGTGATAAACCAGGAGATAAACCTGAAGAAGAGAAACCTGAAGGCAGCAAAGGCAAACCTGGTGACAAGACGCCTAAGAATCCTAACAATAAAGAAGGTAGTTCAGAAGAAAAACCTGAGGGAGAGAAACCTGAAGATGAAACACCAGAAGCAGAAAAACCTGAAGAAGAGAAACCTGAAGGCGGCAAAGGCAAACCTGATGACAAGAATAATCCAAAGAATCCCAAAAATAAAGGTGATAAACCAGGGCAGAAACCAGATGGTGGTAAGGAAGTAATGCCTGAGGAAGGTAATGAACCCGAAGGCAGCAAAGGCAAACCTGATGACAAGAATAAACCTAAGAATCCCAAAAACAAAGGTGATAAACCAGGAGATAAACCTGAAGAAGAGAAACCTGAAGGCGGCAAAGGCAAACCTGATGACAAGAATAAACCAAAGAATCCTAAAAACAAAGGTGATAAACCAGGAGATAAACCTGAAGAAGAGAAACCTGAAGGCAGCAAAGGCAAACCTGGTGACAAGACGCCTAAGAATCCTAACAATAAAGAAGGTAGTTCAGAAGAAAAACCTGAGGGAGAGAAACCTGAAGAAGAAACACCAGAAGCAGAAAAACCTGAAGAAGAGAAACCTGAAGGCGGCAAAGGCAAACCTGATGACAAGAATAATCCAAAGAATCCCAAAAATAAAGGTGATAAACCAGGGCAGAAACCAGATGGTGGTAAGGAAGTAATGCCTGAGGAAGGTAATGAACCCGAAGGCAGCAAAGGCAAACCTGATGACAAGAATAAACCTAAGAATCCCAAAAACAAAGGTGATAAACCAGGAGATAAACCTGAAGAAGAGAAACCTGAAGGCGGCAATGGCAAACCTGATGACAAGAATAAACCAAAGAATCCTAAAAACAAAGGTGATAAACCAGGAGATAAACCTGAAGAAGAGAAACCTGAAGGCAGCAAAGGCAAACCTGGTGACAAGACGCCTAAGAATCCTAACAATAAAGAAGGTAGTTCAGAAGAAAAACCTGAGGGAGAGAAACCTGAAGAAGAAACACCAGAAGCAGAAAAACCTGAAGAAGAGAAACCTGAAGGCGGCAAAGGCAAACCTGATGACAAGAATAATCCAAAGAATCCCAAAAATAAAGGTGATAAACCAGGAGATAAACCTGAAGAAGAGAAACCTGAAGGCAGCAAAGGCAAACCTGGTGACAAGACGAATAAGAATCCTAACAATAAAGAAGGTAGTTCAGAAGAAAAACCTGAGGGAGAGAAACCTGAAGAAGAAACACCAGAAGCAGAAAAACCTGAAGAAGAGAAACCTGAAGGCGGCAAAGGCAAACCTGATGACAAGAATAATCCGAAGAATCCCAAAAATAAAGGTGATAAACCAGGAGATAAACCTGAAGAAGAGAAACCTGATGGCGGCAAAGGCAAACCTGATGACAAGAATAATCCAAAGAATCCCAAAAATAAAGGTGATAAACCAGGGCAGAAACCAGATGGTGGTAAGGAAGTAATGCCTGAGGAAGGTAATGAACCCGAAGGCAGCAAAGGCAAACCTGATGACAAGAATAAACCTAAGAATCCCAAAAACAAAGGTGATAAACCAGGAGATAAACCTAAAGAAGAGATACCTGAAGGCGGCAAAGGCAAAGGCAAACCTGATGACAAGAATAAACCAAAGAATCCTAAAAACAAAGGTGATAAACCAGGAGATAAACCTAAAGAAGAGAAACCTGAAGGCAGCAAAGGCAAACCTGGTGACAAGACGCCTAAGAATCCTAATAATAAAGAAGGTAGTTCAGAAGAAAAACCTGAGGGAGAGAAACCTGAAGAAGAAACACCAGAAGCAGAAAAACCTGAAGAAGAGAAACCTGAAGGCGGCAAAGGCAAACCTGATGACAAGAATAATCCAAAGAATCCCAAAAATAAAGGTGATAAACCAGGGCAGAAACCAGATGGTGGTAAGGAAGTAATGCCTGAGGAAGGTAATGAACCCGAAGGCACCAAAGGCAAACCTGATGACAAGAATAAACCTAAGAATCCCAAAAACAAAGGTGATAAACCAGGAGATAAACCTGAAGAAGAGAAACCTGAAGGCGGCAAAGGCAAACCTGATGACAAGAATAAACCAAAGAATCCTAAAAACAAAGGTGATAAACCAGGAGATAAACCTGAAGAAGAGAAACCTGAAGGCAGCAAAGGCAAACCTGGTGACAAGACGCCTAAGAATCCTAACAATAAAGAAGGTAGTTCAGAAGAAAAACCCGAGGGAGAGAAACCTGAAGAAGAAACACCAGAAGCAGAAAAACCTGAAGAAGAGAAACCCGAAGGCGGCAAAGGCAAACCTGATGACAAGAATAAACCAAAGAATCCTAAAAACAAAGGTGATAAACCAGGAGATAAACCTGAAGAAGAGAAACCTGAAGGCGGCAAAGGCAAACCTGATGACAAGAATAAACCAAAGAATCCCAAAAACAAAGGTGATAAACCAGGAGATAAACCTGAAGAAGAGAAACCTGAAGGCGGCAAAGGCAAACCTGATGACAAGAACAAACCAAAGAATCCTAAAAACAAAGGTGATAAACCAGGAGATAAACCTGAAGAAGAGAAACCTGAAGGCGGCAAAGGCAAACCTGATGACAAGAATAAACCAAAGAATCCCAAAAACAAAGGTGATAAACCAGGAGATAAACCTGAAGAAGAGAAACCTGAAGGCGGCAAAGGCAAACCTGATGACAAGAATAAACCAAAGAATCCTAAAAACAAAGGTGATAAACCAGGAGATAAACCTGAAGAAGAGAAACCTGAAGGCGGCAAAGGCAAACCTGATGACAAGAACAAACCAAAGAATCCTAAAAACAAAGGTGATAAACCAGGAGATAAACCTGAAGAAGAGAAACCTGAAGGCGGCAAAGGCAAACCTGATGACAAGAATAAACCAAAGAATCCTAAAAACAAAGGTGATAAACCAGGAGATAAACCTGAAGAAGAGAAACCTGAAGGCGGCAAAGGCAAACCTGGTGACAAGACGCCTAAGAATCCTAACAATAAAGGAGGTAGTTCAGAAGAAAAACCTGAGGGAGAGAAACCTGAAGAAGAAAAACCAGAAGCAGAAAAACCTGAAGAAGAGAAACCCGAAGGCGGCAAAGGCAAACCTGATGACAAGAATAAACCAAAGAATCCCAAAAACAAAGGTGATAAACCAGGAGATAAACCTGAAGAAGAGAAACCTGAAGGCGGCAAAGGCAAACCTGATGACAAGAATAAACCAAAGAATCCCAAAAACAAAGGTGATAAACCAGGAGATAAACCTGAAGAAGAGAAACCTGAAGGCGGCAAAGGCAAACCTGATGACAAGAATAAACCAAAGAATCCTAAAAACAAAGGTGATAAACCAGGAGATAAACCTGAAGAAGAGAAACCTGAAGGCGGCAAAGGCAAACCTGGTGACAAGACGCCTAAGAATCCTAACAATAAAGGAGGTAGTTCAGAAGAAAAACCTGAGGGAGAGAAACTTGAAGAAGAAAAACCAGAAGCAGAAAAACCTGAAGAAGAGAAACCCGAAGGCGGCAAAGGCAAACCTGATGACAAAAATAATCCAAAGAATCCCAAAAACAAAGGCGATAAACCTGAAGAAGAGAAACCTGAAGGCGACAAAGGCAAACCTGATGACAAGAAGAAACCAAAGAATCCCAAAAATAAAGGAGATAAACCTGGAGATAAACCTGAAGAAGAGGAACCTGAAGACGGCAAAGGCAAACCTGATGACAAGAATACACCAAAGAATCCCAAAAATAAAGGTGATAAACCAGGAGATAAACCTGAAGAAGAGAAACCAGAAGGCGGCAAAGGCAACCCTGATGACAAGAATAAACCAAAGAATCCCAAAAATAAAGGAGATAAACCTGGAGATAAACCTGAAGAAGAGGAACCTGAAGGCGGCAAAGGCAAACCTGGTGTAAAGGCGCCTAAGAATCCTAACACTAAAGGAGGTAGTTCAGAAGAAAAACCTGAGGAAGAGAAACCTGAAGAAGAAAAACCAGAAGCAGAAAAACCTGAAGAAGAGAAACCCGAAGGCGGGAAAGGAAAACCTGATGACAAGAATAATCCAAAGAATCCCAAAAACAAAGGTGATAAACCAGGAGATAAACCTGAAGAAGAGAAACCTGAAGGCGGCAAAGGCAAACCTGATGACAAGAATAAACCAAAGAATCCTAAAAACAAAGGTGATAAACCAGGAGATAAACCTGAAGAAGAGAAACCTGAAGGCGGCAAAGGCAAACCTGATGACAAGAATAATCCAAAGAATCCCAAAAATAAAGGTGATAAACCAGGACAGAAACCAGATGGTGGTAAGGAAGTAATGCCTGAGGATGGTAATGAACCCGAAGGCGGCAAAGGTAAACCTGATGACAAGAATAAACCAAAGAATCCCAAAAACAAAGGTGATAAACCAGGAGATAAACCTGACGAAGAGAAACCTGAAGGCGGCAAAGGCAAACCTGGTGACAAGATGCCTAAGAATCCTAACACTAAAGAAGGTAGTTCAGAAGAAAAACCTGAGGGAGAGAAACCTGAAGAAGAAAATCCAGAAGCAGAAAAACCTGAAGAAGAGAAACCCGAAGGCGGTAAAGGCAAACCTGATGACAAGAATAATCCAAAGAATCCCAAAAACAAAGGTGATAAACCAGGAGATAAACCTGAAGAAGAGAAACCTGAAGGCGGCAAAGGCAAACCTGATGACAAGAATAAACCAAAGAATCCTAAAAACAAAGGTGATAAACCAGAAGATAAACCAGAAGAAGAGAAACCTGAGGGCGGCAAAGGCAAACCTGATGACAAGATGCCTAAGAATCCTATCACTAAAGGAGGTAGTTCAGAAGAAAAACCTGAGGGAGAGAAACCTGAAGAAGAAAATCCAGAAGCAGAAAAACCTGAAGAAGAGAAACCCGAAGGCGGTAAAGGCAAACCTGATGACAAGAATAAACCAAAGAATCCTAAAACTAAAGATGATAAACCAGGACAGAAACCAGATGGTGGTAAGGAAGTTATGCCTGAGGATGGTAATGAACCCGAAGGCAGCAAAGGCAAACCTGATGACAAGAATAAACCTAAGAATCCCAAAAACAAAGGTGATAAACCAGGAGATAAACCTGAAGAAGAGAAACCTGAAGGCGGCAAAGGCAAACCTGATGACAAGAATAAACCAAAGAATCCTAAAAACAAAGGTGATAAACCAGGAGATAAACCAGAAGAAGAGAAACCTGAAGCAGAAAAACCTGAAGAAGAGAAACCCGAAGGCGGTAAAGGCAAACCTGATGACAAGTATAAACCAAAGAATCCTAAAAACAAAGGTGATAAACCAGGAGATAAACCTGAAGAAGAGAAACCTGAAGGCGGCAAAGGCAAACCTGGTGACAAGATGCCTAAGAATCCTAACACTAAAGGAGGTAGTTCAGAAGAAAAACCTGAGGGAGAGAAACCTGAAGAAGAAAATCCAGAAGCAGAAAAACCTGAAGAAGAGAAACCCGAAGGCGGTAAAGGCAAACCTGATGACAAGAATAATCCAAAAAATCCCAAAAACAAAGGCGATAAACCAGGAGATAAACCTGAAGAAGAGAAACCTGAAGGGGGCAAAGGCAAACCTGATGACAAGACGCCTAAGAATCCCAACAATAAAGGAGGTAGTTCAGAAGAAAAACCTGAGGGAGAGAAACCTGAAGAAGAAAATCCAGAAGCAGAAAAACCTGAAGAAGAGAAACCCGAAGGCGGTAAAGGCAAACCTGATAACAAGAATAATCCAAAGAATCCCAAAAACAAAGGCGATAAACCAGAAGATAAACCTGAAGAAGAGAAACCTGAAGGCGGCAAAGGCAAACCTGGTGACAAGATGCCTAAGAATCCTAACACTAAAGGAGGTAGTTCAGAAGAAAAACCTGAGGGAGAGAAACCTGAAGAAGAAAATCCAGAAGCAGAAAAACCTGGAGAAGAGAAACCCGAAGGCGGTAAAGGCAAACCTGATGACAAGAATAATCCAAAGAATCCCAAAAACAAAGGCGATAAACCAGGAGATAAACCTGAAGAAGAGAAACCTGAAGGCGGCAAAGGCAAACCTGATGAGAAGAATAAACCAAAGAATCCCAAAAACAAAGGTGATAAACCAGGAGATAAACCTGAAGAAGAGAAACCTGAAGGCGGCAAAGGCAAACCTGGTGACAAGACGCCTAAGAATCCTAAAACTAAAGGAGGTAGTTCAGAAGAAAAACCTGAGGGAGAGAAACCTGAAGAAGAAAATCCAGAAGCAGAAAAACCTGAAGAAGAGAAACCTGAAGGCGGCAAAGGCAAACCTGATGAGAAGAATAAACCAAAGAATCCCAAAAACAAAGGTGATAAACCAGGAGATAAACCTGAAGAAGAGAAACCTGAAGGCGGCAAAGGCAAACCTGGTGACAAGACGCCTAAGAATCCTAAAACTAAGGGAGGTAGTTCAGAAGAAAAACCTGAGGGAGAGAAACCTGAAGAAGAAAAACCAGAAGCAGAAAAACCTGAAGAAGAGAAACCCGAAGGCGGCAAAGGCAAACCTGATGACAAGAATAATCCAAAGAATCCCAAAAATAAAGGTGATAAACCAGGACAGAAACCAGATGGTGGTAAGGAAGTAATGCCTGAGGAAGGTAATGAACCCGAAGGCAGCAAAGGCAAACCTGATGACAAGAATAAACCTAAGAATCCCAAAAACAAAGGGGATAAACCAGGAGATAAACCTGAAGAAGAGAAACCTGAGGAGGGCAAAGGCAAACCTGATGACAAGAATAAACCAAAGAATCCTAAAAACAAAGGTGATAAACCAGGAGATAAACCTGAAGAAGAGAAACCTGAAGGCAGCAAAGGCAAACCTGGTGACAAGACGCCTAAGAATCCTAACAATAAAGAAGGTAGTTCAGAAGAAAAACCTGAGGGAGAGAAACCTGAAGAAGAAACACCAGAAGCAGAAAAACCTGAAGAAGAGAAACCTGAAGGCGGCAAAGGCAAACCTGATGACAAGAATAATCCGAAGAATCCCAAAAATAAAGGTGATAAACCAGGACAGAAACCAGATGGTGGTAAGGAAGTAATGCCTGAGGATGGTAATGAACCCGAAGGCACCAAAGGCAAACCTGATGACAAGAATAAACCTAAGAATCCCAAAAACAAAGGTGATAAACCAGGAGATAAACCTGAAGAAGAGAAACCTGAAGGCGGCAAAGGCAAACCTGATGACAAGAATAAACCAAAGAATCCTAAAAACAAAGGTGATAAACCAGGAGATAAACCTGAAGAAGAGAAACCTGAAGGCGGCAATGGCAAACCTGGTGACAAGATGCCTAAGAATCCTAAAACTAAAGGAGGTAGTTCAGAAGAAAAACCTGAGAGAGAGAAACCCGAAGAAGGAAAACCAGAAGCAGAAAAACCTGAAGAAGAGAAACCCGAAGGCGGTAAAGGCAAACCTGATGACAAGAATAAACCTAAGAATCCCAAAAACAAAGGTGATAAACCAGGAGATAAACCTGAAGAACAGAAACCTGAAGGCGGCAATGGCAAACCTGGTGACAAGATGCCTAAGAATCCTAACACTAAAGGAGGTAGTTCAGAAGAAAAACCTGAGGGAGAGAAACCTGAAGAAGAAAATCCAGAAGCAGAAAAACCTGGAGAAGAGAAACCCGAAGGCGGTAAAGGCAAACCTGATGACAAGAATAATCCAAAGAATCCCAAAAACAAAGGCGATAAACCAGGAGATAAACCTGAAGAAGAGAAACCTGAAGGCGGCAAAGGCAAACCTGATGACAAGAATAAACCAAAGAATCCTAAAACTAAAGGAGGTAGTTCAGAAGAAAAACCTGAGGGAGAGAAACCTGAAGAAGAAAAACAAGAAGCAGAAAAACCTGAAGAAGAGAAACCTGAAGGCGGCAAAGGCAAACCTGATGACAAGAATAATCCAAAGAATCCCAAAAATAAAGGTGATAAACCTGGACAGAAACCAGATGGTGGTAAGGAAATAATGCCTGAGGAAGGTAATGAACCCGAAGGCAGCAAAGGCAAACCTGATGACAAGAATAAACCTAAGAATCCCAAAAACAAAGGGGATAAACCAGGAGATAAACCTGAAGAAGAGAAACCTGAGGAGGGCAAAGGCAAACCTGATGACAAGAATAAACCAAAGAATCCTAAAAATAAAGGTGATAAACCAGGAGATAAACCTGAAGAAGAGAAACCTGAAGGCGGCAATGGCAAACCTGGTGACAAGATGCCTAAGAATCCTAAAACTAAAGGAGGTAGTTCAGAAGAAAAACCTGAGGGAGAGAAACCTGAAGAAGAAAAACCAGAAGCAGAAAAACCTGAAGAAGAGAAACCCGAAGGCGGTAAAGGCAAACCTGATGACAAGAATAAACCAAAGAATCCTAAAACTAAAGATGATAAACCAGGACAGAAACCAGATGGTGGTAAGGAAGTTATGCCTGAGGATGGTAATGAACCCGAAGGTGGTAAAGGCAAACCTGATGACAAGAATAATCCAAAGAATCCTAAAAACAAAGGTGACAAACCAGGAGATAAACCTGAAGAAGAGAAACCTGAAGGTGGCAAAGGCAATCCTGATGACAAGAATAAACCAAAGAATCCTAAAAATAAAGGTGATAAACCAGGAGATAAACCTGAAGAAGAGAAACCTGAAGGCGGCAATGGCAAACCTGGTGACAAGATGCCTAAGAATCCTAAAACTAAAGGAGGTAGTTCAGAAGAAAAACCTGAGGGAGAGAAACCTGAAGAAGGACAACCAGAAGCAGAAAAACCTGAAGAAGAGAAACCCGAAGGCGGTAAAGGCAAACCTGATGACAAGAATAAACCTAAGAATCCCAAAAACAAAGGTGATAAACCAGGAGATAAACCTGAAGAAGAGAAACCTGAAGGCGGCAATGGCAAACCTGGTGACAAGATGCCTAAGAACCCTAAAACTAAAGGAGGTAGTTCAGAAGAAAAACCTGAGGGAGAGAAACCTGAAGAAGGAAAACCAGAAGCAGAAAAACCTGAAGAAGAGAAACCCGAAGGCGGTAAAGGCAAACCTGATGACAAGAATAAACCAAAGAATCCTAAAAACAAAGGTGACAAACCAGGAGATAAACCAGGAGATAAACCTGAAGAAGAGAAACCTGAAGGTGACAAAGGCAAACCTGATGACAAGAATAAACCAAAGAATCCTAAAAATAAAGGTGATAAACCAGGAGATAAACCTGAAGAAGAGAAACCTGAAGGCGGCAATGGCAAACCTGGTGACAAGATGCCTAAGAATCCTAAAACTAAAGGAGGTAGTTCAGAAGAAAAACCTGAGGGAGAGAAACCTGAAGAAGGAAAACCAGAAGCAGAAAAACCTGAAGAAGAGAAACCCGAAGGCGGTAAAGGCAAACCTGATGACAAGAATAAACCTAAGAATCCCAAAAACAAAGGTGATAAACCAGGAGATAAACCTGAAGAAGAGAAACCTGAAGGCGGCAAAGGCAAACCTGATGACAAGAATAAACCTAAGAATCCCAAAAACAAAGGTGATAAACCAGGAGATAAACCTGAAGAAGAGAAACCTGAAGGCGGCAAAGGCAAACCTGATGACAAGAATAAACCAAAGAATCCTAAAAATAAAGGTGATAAACCAGGAGATAAACCTGAAGAAGAGAAACCTGAAGGCGGCAATGGCAAACCTGGTGACAAGATGCCTAAGAATCCTAAAACTGAAGGAGGTAGTTCAGAAGAAAAACCTGAGGGAGAGAAACCTGAAGAAGGAAAACCAGAAGCAGAAAAACCTGAAGAAGAGAACCCCGAAGGCGGTAAAGGCAAACCTGATGACAAGAATAAACCAAAGAATCCTAAAACTAAAGATGATAAACCAGGACAGAAACCAGATGGTGGTAAGGAAGTAATGCCTGAGGAAGGTAATGAACCCGAAGGCGGTAAAGGCAAACCTGATGACAAGAATAATCCAAAGAATCCTAAAAACAAAGGTGACAAACCAGGAGATAAACCTGAAGAAGAGAAACCTGAAGGTGGCAAAGGCAAACCTGATGACAAGAATAAACCAAAGAATCCTAAAAATAAAGATGATAAACCAGGACAGAAACCAGATGGTGGTAAGGAAGTAATGCCTGAGGAAGGTAATGAACCCGAAGGCAGCAAAGGCAAACCTGATGACAAGAATAAACTTAAGAATCCCAAAAACAAAGGGGATAAACCAGGAGATAAACCTGAAGAAGAGAAACCGGAAGAGGGCAAAGGCAAACCTGATGACAAGAATAAACCAAAGAATCCTAAAAACAAAGGTGATAAACCAGGAGATAAACCAGAAGAAGAGAAACCTGAAGCAGAAAAACCTGAAGAAGAGAAACCCGAAGGCGGTAAAGGCAAACCTGATGACAAGTATAAACCAAAGAATCCTAAAAACAAAGGTGATAAACCAGGAGATAAACCTGAAGAAGAGAAACCTGAAGGCGGCAAAGGCAAACCTGGTGACAAGATGCCTAAGAATCCTAACACTAAAGGAGGTAGTTCAGAAGAAAAACCTGAGGGAGAGAAACCTGAAGAAGAAAATCCAGAAGCAGAAAAACCTGAAGAAGAGAAACCCGAAGGCGGTAAAGGCAAACCTGGTGACAAGAATAAACCTAAGAATCCCAAAAACAAAGGTGATAAACCAGGAGATAAACCTGAAGAAGAGAAACCTGAAGGCGGCAAAGGCAAACCTGGTGACAAGATGCCTAAGAATCCTAACACTAAAGGAGGTAGTTCAGAAGAAAAACCTGAGGGAGAGAAACCTGAAGAAGAAAATCCAGAAGCAGAAAAACCTGAAGAAGAGAAACCCGAAGGCGGCAAAGGCAAACCTGATGACAAGAATAATCCAAAGAATCCCAAAAACAAAGGCGATAAACCAGAAGATAAACCTGAAGAAGAGAAACCTGAAGGCGGCAAAGGCAAACCTGGTGACAAGATGCCAAAGAATCCTAACACTAAAGGAGGTAGTTCAGAAGAAAAACCTGAGGGAGAGAAACCTGAAGAAGAAAATCCAGAAGCAGAAAAACCTGGAGAAGAGAAACCCGAAGGCGGTAAAGGCAAACCTGATGACAAGAATAATCCAAAGAATCCCAAAAACAAAGGCGATAAACCAGGAGATAAACCTGAAGAAGAGAAACCTGAAGGCGGCAAAGGCAAACCTGATGACAAGAATAAACCAAAGAATCCTAAAACTAAAGGAGGTAGTTCAGAAGAAAAACCTGAGGGAGAGAAACCTGAAGAAGGAAAACCAGAAGCAGAAAAACCTGAAGAAGAGAAACCCGAAGGCGGCAAAGGCAAACCTGATGACAAGAATAATCCAAAGAATCCCAAAAATAAAGGTGATAAACCAGGACAGAAACCAGATGGTGGTAAGGAAGTAATGCCTGAGGAAGGTAATGAACCCGAAGGCAGCAAAGGCAAACCTGATGACAAGAATAAACCTAAGAATCCCAAAAACAAAGGGGATAAACCAGGAGATAAACCTGAAGAAGAGAAACCTGAGGAGGGCAAAGGCAAACCTGATGACAAGAATAAACCAAAGAATCCTAAAAACAAAGGTGATAAACCAGGAGATAAACCTGAAGAAGAGAAACCTGAAGGCGGCAATGGCAAACCTGGTGACAAGATGCCTAAGAATCCTAAAACTAAAGGAGGTAGTTCAGAAGAAAAACCTGAGGGAGAGAAACCCGAAGAAGGAAAACCAGAAGCAGAAAAACCTGAAGAAGAGAAACCCGAAGGCGGTAAAGGCAAACCTGATGACAAGAATAAACCTAAGAATCCCAAAAACAAAGGTGATAAACCAGGAGATAAACCTGAAGAAGAGAAACCTGAAGGCGGCAATGGCAAACCTGGTGACAAGATGCCTAAGAATCCTAACACTAAAGGAGGTAGTTCAGAAGAAAAACCTGAGGGAGAGAAACCTGAAGAAGAAAATCCAGAAGCAGAAAAACCTGGAGAAGAGAAACCCGAAGGCGGTAAAGGCAAACCTGATGACAAGAATAATCCAAAGAATCCCAAAAACAAAGGCGATAAACCAGGAGATAAACCTGAAGAAGAGAAACCTGAAGGCGGCAAAGGCAAACCTGATGACAGGAATAAACCAAAGAATCCTAAAACTAAAGGAGGTAGTTCAGAAGAAAAACCTGAGGGAGAGAAACCTGAAGAAGAAAAACCAGAAGCAGAAAAACCTGAAGAAGAGAAACCTGAAGGCGGCAAAGGCAAACCTGATGACAAGAATAATCCAAAGAATCCCAAAAATAAAGGTGATAAACCAGGACAGAAACCAGATGGTGGTAAGGAAATAATGCCTGAGGAAGGTAATGAACCCGAAGGCAGCAAAGGCAAACCTGATGACAAGAATAAACCTAAGAATCCCAAAAACAAAGGGGATAAACCAGGAGATAAACCTGAAGAAGAGAAACCTGAGGAGGGCAAAGGCAAACCTGATGACAAGAATAAACCAAAGAATCCTAAAAATAAAGGTGATAAACTAGGAGATAAACCTGAAGAAGAGAAACCTGAAGACGGCAATGGCAAACCTGGTGACAAGATGCCTAAGAATCCTAACACTAAAGGAGGTAGTTCAGAAGAAAAACCTGAGGGAGAGAAACCTGAAGAAGAAAATCCAGAAGCAGAAAAACCTGGAGAAGAGAAACCCGAAGGCGGTAAAGGCAAACCTGATGACAAGAATAATCCAAAGAATCCCAAAAACAAAGGCGATAAACCAGGAGATAAACCTGAAGAAGAGAAACCTGAAGGCGGCAAAGGCAAACCTGATGACAAGAATAAACCAAAGAATCCTAAAACTAAAGGAGGTAGTTCAGAAGAAAAACCTGAGGGAGAGAAACCTGAAGAAGAAAAACCAGAAGCAGAAAAACCTGAAGAAGAGAAACCCGAAGGCGGTAAAGGCAAACCTGATGACAAGAATAAACCAAAGAATCCTAAAACTAAAGATGATAAACCAGGACAGAAACCAGATGGTGGTAAGGAAGTTATGCCTGAGGATGGTAATGAACCCGAAGGCGGTAAAGGCAAACCTGATGACAAGAATAATCCAAAGAATCCTAAAAACAAAGATGACAAACCAGGAGATAAACCTGAAGAAGAGAAACCTGAAGGTGGCAAAGGCAAACCTGATGACAAGAATAAACCAAAGAATCCTAAAAATAAAGGTGATAAACCAGGAGATAAACCTGAAGAAGAGAAACCTGAAGGCGGCAATGGCAAACCTGGTGACAAGATGCCTAAGAATCCTAAAACTAAAGGAGGTAGTTCAGAAGAAAAACCTGAGGGAGAGAAACCTGAAGAAGGACAACCAGAAGCAGAAAAACCTGAAGAAGAGAAACCCGAAGGCGGTAAAGGCAAACCTGATGACAAGAATAAACCTAAGAATCCCAAAAACAAAGGTGATAAACCAGGAGATAAACCTGAAGAAGAGAAACCTGAAGGCGGCAATGGCAAACCTGGTGACAAGATGCCTAAGAACCCTAAAACTAAAGGAGGTAGTTCAGAAGAAAAACCTGAGGGAGAGAAACCTGAAGAAGGAAAACCAGAAGCAGAAAAACCTGAAGAAGAGAAACCCGAAGGCGGTAAAGGCAAACCTGATGACAAGAATAAACCTAAGAATCCCAAAAACAAAGGTGATAAACCAGGAGATAAACCTGAAGAAGAGAAACCTGAAGGCGGCAAAGGCAAACCTGATGACAAGAATAAACCAAAGAATCCTAAAAATAAAGGTGATAAACCAGGAGATAAACCTGAAGAAGAGAAACCTGAAGGCGGCAATGGCAAACCTGGTGACAAGATGCCTAAGAATCCTAAAACTAAAGGAGGTAGTTCAGAAGAAAAACCTGAGGGAGAGAAACCTGAAGAAGGAAAACCAGAAGCAGAAAAACCTGAAGAAGAGAACCCCGAAGGCGGTAAAGGCAAACCTGATGACAAGAATAAACCAAAGAATCCTAAAACTAAAGATGATAAACCAGGACAGAAACCAGATGGTGGTAAGGAAGTTATGCCTGAGGATGGTAATGAACCCGAAGGCGGTAAAGGCAAACCTGATGACAAGAATAATCCAAAGAATCCTAAAAACAAAGGTGACAAACCAGGAGATAAACCTGAAGAAGAGAAACCTGAAGGTGGCAAAGGCAAACCTGATGACAAGAATAAACCAAAGAATCCTAAAAATAAAGGTGATAAACCAGGAGATAAACCTGAAGAAGAGAAACCTGAAGGCGGCAATGGCAAACCTGGTGACAAGATGCCTAAGAATCCTAAAACTAAAGGAGGTAGTTCAGAAGAAAAACCTGAGGGAGAGAAACCTGAAGAAGGAAAACCAGAAGCAGAAAAACCTGAAGAAGAGAAACCCGATGGCGGTAAAGGCAAACCTGATGACAAGAATAAACCTAAGAATCCCAAAAACAAAGGTGATAAACCAAGAGATAAACCTGAAGAAGAGAAACCTGAAGGCGGCAATGGCAAACCTAGTGACAAGATGCCTAAGAATCCTAAAACTAAAGGAGGTAGTTCAGAAGAAAAACCTGAGGGAGAGAAACCTGAAGAAGGAAAACCAGAAGCAGAAAAACCTGAAGAAGAGAAACCCGAAGGCGGTAAAGGCAAGCCTGATGACAAGAATAAACCAAAGAATCCTAAAACTAAAGATGATAAACCAGGACAAAAACCAGATGGTGGTAAGGAAGTTATGCCTGAGGATGGTAATGAACCCGAAGGCGGCAAAGGCAAACCTGATGACAAGAATAATCCAAAGAATCCTAAAAACAAAGGTGACAAACCATTAGATAAACCTGAAGAAGAGAAACCTGAAGGTGGCAAAGGCAAACCTGATGACAAGAATAAACCAAAGAATCCTAAAAATAAAGTTGATAAACCAGGAGATAAACCTGAAGAAGAGAAACCTGAAGGCGGCAATGGCAAACCTGGTGACAAGATGCCTAAGAATCCTAAAACTAAAGGAGGTAGTTCAGAAGAAAAACCTGAGGGAGAGAAACCTGAAGAAGGAAAACCAGAAGCAGAAAAACCTGAAGAAGAGAAACCCGAAGGCGGTAAAGGCAAACCTGATGACAAGAATAAACCTAAGAATCCCAAAAACAAAGGTGATAAACCAGGAGATAAACCTGAAGAAGAGAAACCTGAAGGCGGCAATGGCAAACCTGGTGACAAGATGCCTAAGAATCCTAAAACTAAAGGAGGTAGTTCAGAAGAAAAACCTGAGGGAGAGAAACCTGAAGAAGGAAAGCCAGAAGCAGAAAAACCTGAAGAAGAGAAACCCGAAGGCGGAAAAGGCAAACCTGATGACAAGAATAAACCTAAGAATCCCAAAAACAAAGGTGATAAACCAGGAGATAAACCTGAAGAAGAGAAACCTGAAGGCGGCAATGGCAAACCTGGTGACAAGATGCCTAAGAATCCTAAAACTAAAGGAGGTAGTTCAGAAGAAAAACCTGAGGGAGAGAAACCCGAAGAAGGAAAACCAGAAGCAGAAAAACCTGAAGAAGAGAAACCCGAAGGCGGTAAAGGCAAACCTGATGACAAGAATAAACCTAAGAATCCCAAAAACAAAGGTGATAAACCAGGAGATAAACCTGAAGAAGAGAAACCTGAAGGCGGCAAAGGCAAACCTGATGACAAGAATAAACCAAAGAATCCTAAAAATAAAGGTGATAAACCAGGAGATAAACCTGAAGAAGAGAAACCTGAAGGCGGCAATGGCAAACCTGGTGACAAGATGCCTAAGAATCCTAAAACTAAAGGAGGTAGTTCAGAAGAAAAACCTGAGGGAGAGAAACCTGAAGAAGGAAAACCAGAAGCAGAAAAACCTGAAGAAGAGAAACCCGAAGGCGGTAAAGGCAAACCTGATGACAAGAATAAACCGAAGAATCCCAAAAACAAAGGTGATAAACCAGGAGATAAACCTGAAGAAGAGAAACCTGAAGGCGGCAATGGCAAACCTGGTGACAAGATGCCTAAGAATCCTAAAACTAAAGGAGGTAGTTCAGAAGAAAAACCTGAGGGAGAGAAACCTGAAGAAGGAAAGCCAGAAGCAGAAAAACCTGAAGAAGAGAAACCCGAAGGCGGTAAAGGCAAACCTGCTGACAAGAATAAACCTAAGAATCCCAAAAACAAAGGTGATAAACCAGGAGATAAACCTGAAGAAGAGAAACCTGAAGGCGGCAATGGCAAACCTGGTGACAAGATGCCTAAGAATCCTAAAACTAAAGGAGGTAGTTCAGAAGAAAAACCTGAGGGAGAGAAACCTGAAGAAGGAAAACCAGAAGCAGAAAAACCTGAAGAAGAGAAACCCGAAGGCGGTAAAGGCAAACCTGATGACAAGAATAAACCAAAGAATCCTAAAACTAAAGATGATAAACCAGGACAGAAACCAGATGGTGGTAAGGAAGTTATGCCTGAGGATGGTAATGAACCCGAAGGCGGTAAAGGCAAACCTGATGACAAGAATAATCCAAAGAATCCTAAAAACAAAGGTGACAAACCAGGCGATAAACCTGAAGAAGAGAAACCTGAAGGCGGCAATGGCAAACCTGGTGACAAGATGCCTAAGAATCCTAAAACTAAAGGAGGTAGTTCAGAAGAAAAACCTGAGGGAGAGAAACCCGAAGAAGGAAAACCAGAAGCAGAAAAACCTGAAGAAGAGAAACCCGAAGGCGGTAAAGGCAAACCTGATGACAAGAATAAACCAAAGAATCCTAAAACTAAAGATGATAAACCAGGACAGAAACCAGATGGTGGTAAGGAAGTTATGCCTGAGGATGGTAATGAACCCGAAGGCGGTAAAGGCAAACCTGATGACAAGAATAAACCTAAGAATCCCAAAAACAAAGGTGATAAACCAGGAGATAAACCTGAAGAAGAGAAACCTGAAGGCGGCAATGGCAAACCTGGTGACAAGATGCCTAAGAATCCTAAAACTAAAGGAGGTAGTTCAGAAGAAAAACCTGAGGGAGAGAAACCCGAAGAAGGAAAACCAGAAGCAGAAAAACCTGAAGAAGAGAAACCCGAAGGCGGTAAAGGCAAACCTGATGACAAGAATAAACCTAAGAATCCCAAAAACAAAGGTGATAAACCAGGAGATAAACCTGAAGAAGAGAAACCTGAAGGCGGCAATGGCAAACCTGGTGACAAGATGCCTAAGAATCCTAAAACTAAAGGAGGTAGTTCAGAAGAAAAACCTGAGGGAGAGAAACCTGAAGAAGGAAAACCAGAAGCAGAAAAACCTGAAGAAGAGAAACCCGAAGGCGGTAAAGGCAAACCTGATGACAAGAATAAACCTAAGAATCCCAAAAACAAAGGTGATAAACCAGGAGATAAACCTGAAGAAGAGAAACCTGAAGGTGGCAATGGCAAACCTGGTGACAAGATGCCTAAGAATCCTAAAACTAAAGGAGGTAGTTCAGAAGAAAAACCTGAAGGAGAGAAACCCGAAGAAGGAAAACCGGAAGCCGAAAAACCTGAAGAAGAGAAACCCGAAGGCGGTAAAGGCAAACCTGATGACAAGAATAAACCAAAGAATCCTAAAACTAAAGATGATAAACCAGGACAGAAACCAGATGGTGGTAAGGAAGTTATGCCTGAGGATGGTAATGAACCCGAAGGCGGCAAAGGCAAACCTGATGACAAGAATAATCCAAAGAATCCTAAAAACAAAGGTGACAAACCATTAGATAAACCTGAAGAAGAGAAACCTGAAGGTGGCAAAGGCAAACCTGATGACAAGAATAAATCAAAGAATCCTAAAAATAAAGGTGATAAACCAGGAGATAAACCTGAAGAAGAGAAACCTGAAGGCGGCAATGGCAAACCTGGTGACAAGAATAAACCAAAGAATCCTAACACTAAAGATGATAAACCAGGACAGAAACCAGATGGTGGTAAGGAAGTTATGCCTGAGGATGGTAATGAACCCGAAGGCGGCAAAGGCAAACCTGATGACAAGAATAATCCAAAGAATCCTAAAAACAAAGGTGACAAACCAGGAGATAAACCTGAAGAAGAGAAACCTGAAGGTGGCAAAGGCAAACCTGATGACAAGAATAAACCAAAGAATCCTAAAAATAAAGGTGATAAACCAGGAGATAAACCTGAAGAAGAGAAACCTGAAGGCGGCAATGGCAAACCTGGTGACAAGATGCCTAAGAATCCTAAAAGTAAAGGAGGTAGTTCAGAAGAAAAACCTGAGGGAGAGAAACCTGAAGAAGGAAAACCAGAATCAGAAAAACCTGAAGAAGAGAAACCCGAAGGCGGCAAAGGCAAACCTGATGACAAGAATAAACCAAAGAATCCTAAAAACAAAGGTGATAGACCAGGAGATAAACCTGAAGAAGAGAAACCTGAAGGCGGCAAAGGCAAACCTGGTGACAAGATGCCTAAGAATCCTACAACCAAAGGAGGTAGTTCAGAAGAAAAACCTGAGGGAGAGAAACCCGAAGAAGGAAAACCAGAAGCAGAAAAACCTGAAGAAGAGAAACCTGAAGGCGGCAAAGGCAAACCTGGTGACAAGGGTAAAACAACGAATCCTAAAACTAAAGATGATAAACCAGGAGACAAACCTAAAGGAGGGAAACCAGAAGGAGATAAAACGAAAGGAAAGAAACCTTACGGAGAGAAACCTGAAGAAGAGAAACCCGAAGGCGGCAAAGGTAAACCTGATGAGAAGGATAAACCAACGATTCCTAAAACTAAAGGTGATAAATCAGGGGAGAAACCTGAAGGAGATAAACCTGAAGGAGATAAACCCGAAGGAGATAAACCTGAAGGAGATAAACCTGAAGGAGATAAACCTGAAGGAGAAAACCCAGATGAGCCCAACAAACCGATAACAAAGGACAAGACTGGTTTACTGGGACTTAATGTAAATATTGATGTAAATAATACAAAAAAAATCCCAGATGAACCCAAAGAGCAAACGATTGATAAAAATGAAGGTCCACAAAAACCTAAGACTAGTAAACCAGATCAGCCAAAGAAACCTAAAGATGATGTGAAAGGCATTACACAAGAACCCATAAATGGTAAACCTGACGAGCCAAAGAAACCCAAAGATGATGTAAAAGGAGTTCCCCAAGAACCTAAGAATGGTAAACCAGACGAGCCAAAGAAACCCATAGATGATGTAAAAGGCCTTCCACAAGAACCTAAGAATAGTAAACCAGAAGAACCAAATAAACCGAGAGATGATGTAAAAGGTATTCCACAAGAACCCATGAATGGTAAACCAGACGAGCCGAAGGAACCCAGAGATGATGTTAAAGGTCTTCCACAAGAACCCAAAAATGGTAAACCAGAAGAGCCCAAGAAACCGAAAGATGATGTAAAAGGCATTCCACAAGATCCTAAGAATGGTAAACCAGAAGAGCCAAAGAAACCAGGAGATGATAAAAAAGACATTCCACAAGAACCCAAGGATGATAAACCAGACGAGCCAAAGAAACCAGGAGATGATAAGAATGGTATTCCAAATGGACCAGAAGGTAATCCAGATGGAAAACCAGATCGCAATCCAAATGGAGGCACAAGACCTAAAGGACCTAGACGACCAGGAGGTAATCCAGATGAACCATCAGGGGAAGAAACAGATCGCAATCCAAATGGAGGCACAAGACCTAAAGGACCTAGACGACCAGGAGGTAATCCAGATGAACCATCAAGAGAAGAAACAGATCGCAATCCAAATGGAGGCACAAGACCTAAAGGACCTAGACGACCAGGAGGTAATCCAGATGAACCATCAGGGGAAGAAACAGATCGCAATCCAAATGGAGGCACAAGACCTAAAGGACCTAGACGACCAGGAGGTAATCCAGATGAACCATCAAGAGAAGATACAGATCGCAATCCAAATGGAGGCACAAGACCTAAAGGACCTAGACGACCAGGAGGTAATCCAGATGAACCATCAAGAGAAGAAACAGATCGCAATCCAAATGGAGGCACAAGACCTAAAGGACCTAGACGACCAGGAGGTAATCCAGATGAACCATCAAGAGAAGAAACAGATCGCAATCCAAATGGAGGCAAAGGACCTGGAGGACCAGGAGGTAAAGGACCAGGAGGCAATCCAGATGAACCATCACGTGGAGAACCAGATCGCAATCCAAGTGGAGGCACAAGACCTAAAGGACCTAGACGACCAGGAGGTAATCCAGATGAACCATCAGGGGAAGAAACAGATCGCAATCCAAATGGAGGCACAAGACCTAAAGGACCTAGACGACCAGGAGGTAATCCAGATGAACCATCAAGAGAAGATACAGATCGCAATCCAAATGGAGGCACAAGACCTAAAGGACCTAGACGACCAGGAGGTAATCCAGATGAACCATCAAGAGAAGAAACAGATCGCAATCCAAATGGAGGCACAAGACCTAAAGGACCTAGACGACCAGGAGGTAATCCAGATGAACCATCAAGAGAAGAAACAGATCGCAATCCAAATGGAGGCAAAGGACCTGGAGGACCAGGAGGTAAAGGACCAGGAGGCAATCCAGATGAACCATCACGTGGAGAACCAGATCGCAATCCAAGTGGAGGCACAAGACCTAAAGGACCTAGACGACCAGGAGGTAATCCAGATGAACCATCAGGGGAAGAAACAGATCGCAATCCAAATGGAGGCACAAGACCTAAAGGACCTAGACGACCAGGAGGTAATCCAGATGAACCATCAGGGGAAGAAACAGATCGCAATCCAAATGGAGGCAAAGGACCTGGAGGACCAGGAGGTAAAGGACCAGGAGGCAATCCAGATGAACCATCACGTGGAGAACCAGATCGCAATCCAAGTGGAGGCACAAGACCTAAAGGACCTAGACGACCAGGAGGTAATCCAGATGAACCATCAGGGGAAGAAACAGATCGCAATCCAAATGGAGGCACAAGACCTAAAGGACCTAGACGACCAGGAGGTAATCCAGATGAACCATCAAGAGAAGATACAGATCGCAATCCAAATGGAGGCACAAGACCTAAAGGACCTAGACGACCAGGAGGTAATCCAGATGAACCATCAAGAGAAGAAACAGATCGCAATCCAAATGGAGGCACAAGACCTAAAGGACCTAGACGACCAGGAGGTAATCCAGATGAACCATCAAGAGAAGAAACAGATCGCAATCCAAATGGAGGCAAAGGACCTGGAGGACCAGGAGGTAAAGGACCAGGAGGCAATCCAGATGAACCATCACGTGGAGAACCAGATCGCAATCCAAGTGGAGGCACAAGACCTAAAGGACCTAGACGACCAGGAGGTAATCCAGATGAACCATCAAGAGAAGAAACAGATCGCAATCCAAATGGAGGCACAAGACCTAAAGGACCTAGACGACCAGGAGGTAATCCAGATGAACCATCAAGAGAAGAAACAGATCGCAATCCAAATGGAGGCACAAGACCTAAAGGACCTAGACGACCAGGAGGTAATCCAGATGAACCATCAAGAGAAGAAACAGATCGCAATCCAAATGGAGGCACAAGACCTAAAGGACCTAGACGACCAGGAGGTAATCCAGATGAACCATCAAGAGAAGAAACAGATCGCAATCCAAATGGAGGCAAAGGACCTGGAGGACCAGGAGGTAAAGGACCAGGAGGCAATCCAGATGAACCATCACGTGGAGAACCAGATCGCAATCCAAGTGGAGGCACAAGACCTAAAGGACCTAGACGACCAGGAGGTAATCCAGATGAACCATCAAGAGAAGAAACAGATCGCAATCCAAATGGAGGCACAAGACCTAAAGGACCTAGACGACCAGGAGGTAATCCAGATGAACCATCAAGAGAAGAAACAGATCGCAATCCAAATGGAGGCACAAGACCTAAAGGACCTAGACGACCAGGAGGTAATCCAGATGAACCATCAAGAGAAGAAACAGATCGCAATCCAAATGGAGGCACAAGACCTAAAGGACCTAGACGACCAGGAGGTAATCCAGATGAACCATCAAGAGAAGAAATAGATCGCAATCCAAATGGAGGCACAAGACCTAAAGGACCTAGACGACCAGGAGGTAATCCAGATGAACCATCAAGAGAAGATACAGATCGCAATCCAAATGGAGGCACAAGACCTAAAGGACCTAGACGACCAGGAGGTAATCCAGATGAACCATCAAGAGAAGAAACAGATCGCAATCCAAATGGAGGCAAAGGACCTAAAGGACCTAGACGACCAGGAGGTAATCCAGATGAACCATCAAGAGAAGAAACAGATCGCAATCCAAATGGAGGCACAAGACCTAAAGGACCTAGACGACCAGGAGGTAATCCAGATGAACCATCAAGAGAAGAAACAGATCGCAATCCAAATGGAGGCAAAGGACCTGGAGGACCAGGAGGTAAAGGACCAGGAGGCAATCCAGATGAACCAACACGTGGAGAACCAGATCGCAATCCAAGTGGAGGCACAAGACCTAAAGGACCTAGACTACCAGGAGGTAATCCAGATGAACCATCAAGTGAAGAACCAGATCGCAATCCAAGTGGAGGCACAAGACCTAAAGGACCTAGACGACCAGGAGGTAATCCAGATGAACCATCAAGTGAAGAACCAGATCGCAATCCAAGTGGAGGCACAAGACCTAAAGGACCTAGACGACCAGGAGGTAATCCAGATGAACCATCAAGTGAAGAACCAGATCGCAATCCAAGTGGAGGCACAAGACCTAAAGGACCTAGACGACCAGGAGGTAATCCAGATGAACCATCAAGTGAAGAACCAGATCGCAATCCAAGTGGAGGCACAAGACCTAAAGGACCTAGACGACCAGGAGGTAATCCAGATGATCCTAAAAAACCACAAGATGAAATAAAGGGGGTGCCACAAAACCCTAAAAAACCACAAGATGAAATAAAGGGGGTGCCACAAAACCCTAAAAAACCACTAGATGAAATAAAGGGGGTGCCACAAAACCCTAAAAAACCACAAGATGAAATAAAGGGGGTGCCACAAAACCCTAAAAAACCTCAAGATGAAATAAAGGGGGTGCCACAAAACCCAAAAAATCCAAGAGACGATCAGAAAGGCTTGCCAGTAGAACCTAGGAAACCAGGAGATGATAAGAAGGGTGTGCCACAAGTTCCAGGTAATCCAAATGAACCAAGACGTAGAAAACCAGATAGTGAAGGACCAAGGGGAGGTACAAACCCAAGCAGACCAGGAAATGATGAATCAACTCCATCAAGTGATGATGATGGTAAAGTTCCTCCAGGTCAAGGAACCAAGCCAATCCGACCAGTAAATAGAAATCCAGTAGGTGGTAAAACTCCTGCAGGTCAAAGGCGTCCAACTAGACGTCCAATTACTAGACGACCAAATGATAATGGAAAACCAGTGCGTCCAGGAAGTAAAAAACCCACTAGTAAGGAAAGTGGGCCAAGAAGAAGACCAGGCTCCCTCATTGGTATGGGTGGAAAAAAACCAATCAGGCAACCCGGTGAAGACACTGACGAATCTTCAT
This sequence comes from Stenus bimaculatus, assembly GCA_963971135.1. NCBI lineage: Eukaryota > Metazoa > Arthropoda > Insecta > Coleoptera > Staphylinidae > Stenus > Stenus bimaculatus. The sequence goes on from OZ020186.1 coordinate 22,380,062, forward strand.
TTGACATTGACGTTTCAGTCAATGACTTACTAGGAAAGAGGAAAAGAAGAAAACCATTGAAGAAGAAGAAAACTGGAAAGGGTACACCAAGCGAAGAAACTGAGGAAGAATTCGATTTAGAATTTAATACAGACATACCTCTTAAAAAATTACGTAACAAAAAACGAAACCCAACGAAGAGGAAAGTAAAAAAAGTAATTCCAGTGGATGAGGATGAATACGATATAGATTTTAATGGATTGATTGAATACGAAGATGATAAACCAGGAAAACGTAGAGTGAAGAGGACAGGTCAAATAAAGCGAGTAACAGTTAAGGACTACGTTTTGAGTATCATCAAACGAGGTGGTTATACTATTGGACCTAAAGGATTAGAACGAACTGGAAAGAAAGATCCAAGATTCATGGAGATACCCGAAGAGTTTATTAGAGAACTTCTCGAATATTACTCTATGGAAGTGGATATACAAAATGAAACTGTTAAATACAAGAAAGTTCGAACTGTTAGGAGCACGGATGAAGCCGATAAATTCTACAATTATATTTTGAGAGTTTATGGTTTTGAGGTGAGAGAAGGTCGAGTGGTCAGGAAGGGAGGAGTTAAGGTCAACGAGAATGATGTGAGATTCCTAAATATTTTAAGTAGACCAATTGGATGGTCAGTAAGATTAAGTGGAGTATTCCTCAGGATTACGATTAACTACTTCGTCGAGGACTACGAGCGCGAACTCGTGCTTAGATTAAAATTATATGTTGATGAATGGTACTTCAGATTCTCAGAGTTGTGTCAATCTATCTACGATATGATTTACGTCATTTTGGATATTCAAAGTGGACGAATGACTGAAGATGATTACTACGATTATTTAGCCCAATTGTTTGAGTTTGATGAAGTCCTATCAATTTGTTATAGAATGCTCAAGGTTATTATCATAGACTATGACTGTGATGTTCGTCCTTATTTAGCACCAATGAGGAAATTCGTGAAGGAAACTGTACCACGCCTCGATTTCACTTTCAAACAACGTTTGACAATTGGTATGTTGTATGATCTTGAATTGCAAGGTCTCATTAAACTTGATGATGACGTCCATGACATTGTCATAATGGGAATGCTTTTCGGTTACGAGGAGCTTAGTATTTTTGATGAAGAAAACATGGAAGTCTACGCTGGACATGTAGTCTTCACTTTCGTCCAGAAATTCCAGATTTTCATTGTCATTACCGAAGACATTCGCGGAATTGTCACTGAATTCTTCAAACTGTTCGAGCTTGGATACGGAAGAGACGAATTTATATTAAACATTAGTCAAGAAACTTTAGACTTCTTCGCTGGCTTAAACATTGACATCAATTTAGTCGTAGATTGCTTCTACGAATATCTCTTCAGATTAGGTTACATAGATTCAATTGACATTCGCGGCGAAGTTGAGATTGATTTGGAAGAAGATGAATTCTCAGGAAGAATCGAAGGTTTAGAAGAATTTTATCTTGACTTAGGCAGCACTGAAATTCAATACGAATTCGTGGAATATGACGAGGATTACTCAAGTCCATTAATGAATTTGATTAAAACCGTATCCACTGAAGTCAAAAGACCTACAACCAAAATCGAAACAACTATCACAAAAAAATCTAAACCAGTCAAAAAAATCATTGAGGAAACCGAGGAAATTATCGAAGAAGAAATTATTGAAGAAGAAGATACAATAGGTAATTCGTGATTACTATTAACATTTTCTAAATACTAATTTTTTTAATTGCAGAAGATTCAGATTATGCTGAGATCACTATAGGAAAACCCAAGGTTACAGTTACCAAGTCCGAAAAAGTCTTCAAGAAGCCAAAACAAGACTAATTCATGTTGTTAAAATTATTGTTAATTAAATTAGATTAAATAAATTATGTGTATATTATTTCTGGGTTTTATTATAATTCTGATATCAACTTTCCATTCAAAACTTGCAACTTTAAAACAATTCGAACAGTTCGAACATTAAGCAAAAGTTCGAAAAAATCTAGTTCGAAAGTTTCCATTGAAAAGTTCGAATTGCAATATACTTCAAAGAAGTACGAGATCAATCAATTTCGAGTTCCATTCAAAAGTTCAAATAGTTTAAACTGATAGAATATTGAGCAAAAAATCTGGTTCGAGAATATGACAAGTTCAGAGAAATTTCATTGAATTTTGATCTTTGAAAATAAAAGGGTAATTTTTAAATAAATATTATTGTTTTTCGAAATATTTGATGTTCATCTTGTTGAAATAATATGTAAAGCAGCTTTGTTTTTTATTTCATAAGTTAAGTTTATTACTTGTCGAACTCGTTCAAAATTTGAACTTTGGGAAGGTCGAATTTTAGTTGGAATTTTAAGCCAAGAATATGAAAAGTTCAGGTTCCAAGATTTACAAGAAATAAAGTAGTTCCTAGTTGCTTGAAGATAAAATCTTGATCTTAATAGCATTACTTTCAAAAATTTGCAAAAATACAATGAATAGTCTTAAATTCAAAAATTTAAGTGTTATTACAGATTTAAAGGGAAATAATATCCGACCCTTAAATATTATTTTTTATGTTTAAGTGCCACTGGAAATTTAAGTAAACTTGTGCAATTGAAAATAAGTGACACATTTTTTGAAATAAGTGAAGCCGCTGCAATCGGTTCTAAGTGACACTTACTTTTTTAAGTTACATATGTTACATTGCAACTTTTAAAATTAAGTGGCACTTAAATTTTAAGTGGAAATTGCGCAATTGGTTAATTGACATTTATTTTTTTTTAATCAAGAAAAAACTTATTTTTTAAGGTCAAAAATTATAAAATCGACCTTCTTAAAATAACAAATTTAGATAAAATACGTCAATGAAATTATGTAAGTAGTAAACGAAGACTAGTAAAACAATTGGAATACAAATCGACCAAATTATTTTGAGTAAAATACGACGTCAACATGAATAAATAGCGCTTATCATCTTCAAAAAATTAACAAAAACCCTGAAAGCAAATTGCCACTTAAAATTTGAAAACAAAAAGATTGTTCACTAATTTTGAATATTAATAAAACATAAACAAAAATAATCCTAATCACCGACACAAATAAAAAATTTAAGTGACTCTTAATTTTTATATAAAACTTTAATTATAAGTGAAGCTTAAATTTTTAAGTGACACTTAAATCTAATGAAAAAGTTAAATTTTAAATAATACTTAATTTTTTTAGTGACACTTAAATTTTGTAAATGGGATTTTTATTATTTTTTTAAATGAGTAAATAATAGGCCCATCACTGACACAAGTAAATAATAAATTTGAAGTGACACTTAAATTTAATGAAAAACTTAAATTTTAAGTAAAACTTAATTTTTTAAGAGACACTTAAAATTTAAGTGACACATAAATTTTGTAAAATCTTAAAAAAAAAATGGAATTTTTATTGTTTTTTTGTTTGTTTGAAATGAGTAAATAATAAGGTGTAAATGCAAATTAATTGGGTGATGTTTTAAAATCATAATTTTATGTGGCTTATCAGAAAAGTAATTAAAATAATTGCGCCTTGAGTTAATGGTTTATTTCAAAAATTCTAGACGGTTTAAAATCATAACGAAAAATATGTTATTCCTTGCGTTTATCTTATTTGTAGGTATTACAGATGTTTTATCAAGACCAATTGAAATTTCGGAAGATGAAATACCAAAAATGGAAAAAATTGATGTAGGAGAGGAGTTGGTACGAGTAAAACGAGTTAAGCGTGATGATAATTTCATGTTTGCTACTGGAATTGGAGGAATTCCGGTTTTGAGAACTGCAACGGTGAATCAGGAGGATGGTAGCTTGAATTTATATCCAGTTTTTGGAAGTTTTTTGAAGGTGGATTCTGAGGAGGCTAAAAATGAAAGGAAGAAAGAAGAGGAGCGTAAAGAAAATGAAGTGAAGAAGGAGATTGTAGAAAAATTGCAACTTTTAGAAAAAATCCTATGTCCCAATTGTAATTTTTAAAAAATTTACTTACTAGTGATTAATAAAATTAAATAAAAATATTAGTTTATTTGGTTTTACACCTACAAAAACATTTTCAACAAAATTTATTTAAAAATGAAGCAATTTGTAGTAAAATTTTTTGTTATCTAAAATTTAAAAGATGCAAGGTTGTGTTATCTACGGACGTAGTTGTTTACCATACATTAGCATTTTTTGGAAAGTTTTGAAACAATCACCTATGATAGTTAAAAAATAAATTGGACGAAAACTAGTGAAGTTAAAAAATGAAACTGGCTTGGACTTTATTTTTCGTACTTTCCGTAGAATATGTAAGTTATTACTGTAAATTAAACCAAAATTATAGTAAATTTATTAAAGGCTTTATCTGGGGCGGTGGGTGAAGATCCAAAATTTGAAGAAGCTTTATCCATAATGGATTCTGCACTAAGAATGAAGGACCATGGTTTAAGTTTAGATTGGGATGGTTTTTTGTATTCACCACTTTTTAACGTGACTGGTGATGATTTGGATGCAGCTGATGAAGAAGCTTTGGAAAGGGATTTATTAATGTTAACAGAAGCTGAGGATAGAATTGATACTTTACTACTATACTATCCAGAAATTGGAGATAACATACAAATCCTCGCGAGTGATTACACTAATAATCCTCAAAACCGCTTCAAAGTCCTTCCAAAAGATTTAGATCTAAACGTAGTCGAATTCTACGATAAATTCGAACAATTATACTTAGCCCCCAAAAAACTTAACCCATCAGAAGAAGATGATGACACGCTACGTCCAAAATTAGTTAACCTCCTCCAAAATTATAATGAGGATTCTCAGGACGCCCAAATTAACAAAGCTGAGGATAATTTAGAAGATCTTGAGGCGTTATTAGAAGCTCTAAATGATCCCAGTTTAGAACGAATTATTGCAAATGGAAGTTCAAATGAGTTTGATTCGTTACTTAGATTTACATCAAGCCAACAAGAATGAACTTAATCTGTTAAACTTTAAAATAATATAAAGATTAACACTATTTTTATATTCACACATGTTTTAATAAAAACTTTAACCTCAAATCCTTGACCCTAGATTTAAAAATAAACAACTCATTTCACAAAAGAGTATATAAATACAAAAATCAATACTATTATTCAAAAAAATGATATTAAATCAAGTAGTTTTCGCGTTAATATCGCAGGTAAAACTGGAAATCTTAAAAAAACTTTAATGAAAACCTCTTTTTTAGATCATTGTTTATTGTTTTGCTGATGATTCTGATTATATCCCAACAAAAATTCAATTTGATGAAGATCCTAGAGCAAAATTCACCAAAAAAGCGAAGATGGTTGCAGAAACTGGAGTGATTAATCGTACTATTATTAAACCCTACAAACGTGAGGAGTTTAAAAATGGCGATAAGAATGATTTTAGTAAAGTTTCGATAAAAAAATCGATTAAGGATAATCAAAATAAGGTGTCTTTCTCGTCTGAAAAAAATTCAAAAATGATACTGGAAAATGAGCGGAACTGGGATTTGAATTTGAATTTGGGAATAAAACAAGCAATTGGTAAGGAGAATCTGTAAAACTTCAAATTACATATCATCACAAAAATGGCCAGAAGTATCTTTCTGAATTCGTGTTGTAACGGACAAACAAAAAACGTTTTTTTTTATATTTTTTGATGCTTTTTCAAGATTTTTAGTTTGAAGCCAAACAAAAAATACCAAAAGTGTATTTCTGTACTCATTTTGTTAATTAGAGAAAATTATACATAAAAAAATTAAATTCAGATTTTTTGTTGATTTTTTTTATCATCATTTTCAAGATTTTGTAAGTTTGAAGCGTTGTAACGGCCAAACAAAACCTGTTAAAAATACATTTATTTCCTCATTTTGTTTATTAGATATAATTGTAAGGATTTTACATAAAAAATGAGGGTTATATTTTTTTTTATTTTTTATGATTTTTTTTTTTCGCTGCATTTTTAAGATTTTTTAAGTGTTTTAACGGCCAAACAAAAATCACCAAAAATATATTTCTGTGCTCATTTTGTTTATTAGTTATAACGATTTTACATAAAAACATTAAGTTCATATTTTTGTTGATTTTTTATGATTTTTAAGTTTGGAGCGTTGTAACGTCCAACAAAAACTACTAAAAATGTATTTCTTTCCTCATTTCGTTTATTAAATATAATTGTAAGGATTTTACATAAAAAAATTCAGTTTAAATTTTTTCTTTTTTTTTATGATTTTTTTTGCTTCAATTTCATGATTTTTTAAGTTTAAAGTATTTTTATGACCAAACAAAAAATACCAAACATTTTTGGTATTTTTTGTGCTCATTTTGCTTATTAGTTATAATTATAAGGATTTTAAATAAAAAAATGAAGCTCATATTTTTTGTTGATTTTTTATGATTTTTAATATCACCAAACAAAAACTGCTAAAAATATTTCTTCCTCAAGTTTAATATATAATTCTAAAGATTTTACATAAAAAAATAAGTTTATATTTTTTATTCATTTTTTTAAGATTTTTTTCTTACCACTTTGCTACATTTTCATATATTTTTATGTTTGAAGCGTTGTAACTTCCTAACAAAAAATACCAAAAATATATTTCTTTGCTCATTTGCTTTAGTATTTATGATTGTAAGGATTTTACATAAAAAAATTCAGTTTAAATTTTTTCTATTATTTTATGATTTTTTTTTTGCTTCAATTTCATGATTTTTTAAGTTTAAAGTATTTTTATGGCCAAACAAAAAATACCAAATATTTTTTGTATTTTTTGAGCTCATTTTGTTTATTAGTTATAATTATAATTATAAGGATTTTATATAAAAAAATGAAGTTCAGATTTTTTGTTGATTTTTTTTGATCATCATTTTCAAGATTTTGTAAGTTTGAAGCGTTGTAACGGCCAAACAAAACCTGTTAAAAATACATTTATTTCCTCATTTTGTTTATTAGATATAATTGTAAGGATTTTACATAAAAAATGAGGGTTATATTTTTTTTATTTTTTATGATTTTTTTTTTCGCTGCATTTTTAAGATTTTTTAAGTTTTAAGTGTTTTAACGGCCAAACAAAAATCACCAAAAATATATTTCTGTCCTCATTTTGTTTATTAGTTATAGTTATAAGGATTTTACATAAAAACATTAAGTTCATATTTTTGTTGATTTTTTATGATTTATATTTTCTCGCAATTTTTAAGTTTGGAGCGCCCAACAAAAACTACTAAAAATGTATTTTTTTCGTCATTTCGTTTATTAAATATAATTCTAAGGATTTTACATAAAAAAATTCAGTTTAAATTTTTTCTATTTTTTTATGATTTTTTTTGCTTCAATTTCATGATTTTTTAAGTTTAAAGTATTTTTATGGCCAAACAAAAAATACCAAACATTTTTGGTATTTTTTGTGCTCATTTTGTTTATTAGTTATAATTATAAGGATTTTAAATAAAAAAATGAAGCTCATATTTTTTGTTGATTTTTTATGATTTTTAAAATCACCAAACAAAAACTGCTAAAAATATTTCTTCCTCAAGTTTAATATATAATTCTAAAGATTTTACATAAAAAAATAAGTTTATATTTTTTGTTGATTTTTTTAAGATTTTTTTCTTACCACTTTGCTACATTTTCATGTATTTTTATGTTTGAAGCCTTGTAACGACCTAACAAAAAATACCAAAAATATATTTCTTTCCTCATTTGGTTTACTATTTATGATTGTAAAGATTTAACATAAAAAAATGAAGTTTATATTTTTCTTTAATTTTTTATGATTTTTCGAATGCATTTAAATGTAATAAAAATATAGCTAGGGTCATGAAATTATTTATATTCGAAGTCAGACACAATAAAATTTCACAATATTTTTACAATATTGGTTATAAAAATCTTATCGTCTATACAAAAAGTTGTAGAAATATTTTAATGGTACCAACTTTTATAATAAAAACCAAAAAAATTATAAAATTTATCAGTCAAAATGTTCGTTTTAATTCTCAACACCTTGTTAATTTTAATAAAAGTAAACACCTAAAATAATTAAACAAATTTAAACATCAATTTTAAAATTGCAGCATGGTAATTTATCTCCTTCAGTACCAGATGATTTAAAACCTATCGAAGAAATTTTGAAAAATGTGGCACCGACTGTTACAACGGAATCACCGGATTTAATTGCCACACAAATTGAAGCACCAAAATATTTTAAAGAACCAACAACCACACCAAATCATTTTTCAAATGGCAACCCTAAACCACCAAAACATAAAATTCGCACACAAACAGAACCAACGCATTTAACAGAAGCAATTTTTACAAAAAAAGATTTTTTGGATGAACCGAAAATTGTGGAAAAAAAATTAATAAAAAGTCAATTTAATATTTTTCACAACGATTTTTAAAAATATTTTATTTATTTTAGGTTAATAAATTTTTTTGATCAATTATAAGAATTTCACATAAAAAAATGAAGTTCATATTTTTGGTTGATTTTTTCATGATTTTTTTTTTCTCATCATTTCGCTGGATTTTCTAGATTTTGTAAGTTTGAAGCATTGTAACAGCCAAACAAAAAATGAAGTTTAAACTTTTTTTCTAATTTCCAAGATATTTTGGATGAACCGTAAATTGTGGAAACTAAAATTAATAAAAAGTCAATTTAATATTTTTCACAACGATTTTTAAAAATATTTTATTTATTTTAGGTTAATAAATTTTTTTGATCAATTATAAGAATTTCACATAAAAAAATGAAGTTCATATTTTTGGTTGATTTTTTATGATTTTTTTTCTCATCATTTCGCTGCATTTTCTAGATTTTGTAAGTTTGAAGCATTGTAACAGCCAAACAAAAAATGAAGTTTAAACTTTTTTTCTAATTTCCAAGATATTTTGGATGAACCGTAAATTGTGGAAACAAAAATTAATAAAAAGTCAATTTAATATTTTTCACAACGATTTTTAAAAATATTTTATTTATTTTAGGTTAATAAATTTTTTTGATCAATTATAAGGATTTCACATAAAAAATGAAGTTCATATTTTTGGTTGATTTTTTTATGATTTTTTTTTCTCATCATTTCGCTGCATTTTCTGGATTTTGTAAGTTTGAAGCATTGTAACGGCCAAACAAAAAATGAAGTTTAAACTTTTTTTTTAATTTCCAAGATTTTTTGGATGAACCTTAAATTGTGGAAACAAAAATTAATAAAAACTTCACAACGATTTTTAAAATGTATTTTAGGTTAATAAATTTTTTTGATCAATTTTTTTGATTTATTTAAATTCATCTCAAGTTTCGTAAATCAAAATTTAAGCCAATTGCACAAGTTTTGCATAAACTTTTAAGGAACACTTAATTTTTTTAAGTGACAGTATTGCATCCCTACCAATCTTTTAATTTAAGAAATCTGTCAAATATTAATGTGTCACTTAAGGATATATAGGGTACTTTATATGTACTATCAAAGTGTTTGTAGATTTTTAGTACTCTTCTACCCTTACGATTTTATACTCTTGTACTCTTGGACCCTTACATTCTTGGCCTAGTGGGTTCTTGTACTCTTGCGCTATAGTTATCTTGCGCTATTGTGCTCCAGTAGCCTTGGAATCTTGTGCTCTTGGACCATTGTACATTGTACATTTGAGCTCTTGTACTTTTACGCTCTCTTACTCTTGTACCCTCGTACTCTCATACTCTAGTACTATTGGATTATAATAGTCCAATAATTGAACTATTGGATTATTGGACTATTGAACTATTTGACTATTTGACTATTTGACTATTTGACTATTTGACTATTTGACTATTTGACTATTTGACTATTTGACTATTTGACTATTTGACTATTTGACTATTTGACTATTTGACTATTTGACTATTTGACTATTTGACTATTTGACTATTTGACTATTTGACTATTTGACTATTTGACTATTTGACTATTTGACTATTTGACTATTTGACTATTTGACTATTTGACTATTTGACTATTTGACTATTTGACTATTTGACTATTTGACTATTTGACTATTTGACTATTTGACTATTTGACTATTTGACTATTTGACTATTTGACTATTTGACTATTTGACTATTTGACTATTTGACTATTGGACTATTGTACACTAATTTAAATTTTTAACAACTTTGTGAGTGAATATTTAAAACATTGATTTAAATGCACATTAGTAAACTAAAAAAAGATAAAAATGTATATGTGAAAAAAAAATATTTAGTTGGCAGTACACTAAAAATTCACACTAATTACAGAAAATTACTAACTCGGTTCTTTGAAATGTTTAAACATTGGTTATCATTCACGCTGATTTCAGCGTGTTATTTAATTAACGTAAGTTTTGGTTTAATCATAATTAATAATTTTAATGGTGTAATTTTAGGTCCAGAGTTTAATTTGCACCGATACAAAATGCGCTGATTATCGAACTTTAAAATGCAGCGAATGTATTAATAATTCCGAAGTTTTCAAAAAATCTTTTGAACAGTTTTATACTCGAATTTGGACACGACGACTGATATTTTTACAAAGAACTGATACTTTTATAAATCTACTCGGTGTGACAGATAACACGACTTCTTTAAAAAATCAAGTGGCAAATTTACGAAATGTCACTTCACGAGAAGGAGATCATTACAAAAAAAATTTTGCTGATATTTTAGACTTCAATAACACCGATTCAGCTGAGTGCTTTTGTTTTTATAAAATCAAAAAAATTTCGAAACTGTGGAAATTCATGCATTCCAAAATTAAAGCCGTTGAAGATGTTTTGGTTACAGGAAATTTCTCTAAAGATAGCACTGTTAAATATAAGGGAGACATCACTGATTTGCAAGATGAAGAATTGGTCACTAAAGCAGTTGAAGCGACTTTGAGCAAAAGCTTGATCGAAACAACAGGTGCACCAGCTGTTGAGAATAAAAATTTGACCGAAACTAAAGTTCTTGAGAAAGAAGTTGCTTCGTTAATCCTTAAACCTGTTGTTGAAAACGCGGAAGCTCAAAAATGGATCGATATGATCAAGAGTTTGGAAGAAAAACTAGCGAAAACCATCAATTCGGGTGGTTTGAATCAAAATGTTACAAGTAATGTCACTGGATTGGTTCAAACAACACCAAAAATTGATGAAATGACAACAAAAATTGATCAAACGACACCAAAAATTGATCAATTGACACCAATAAATGATCAATTAACATCTAAAAATGATCAAACGACACCGAAAATTGATCAATTGATACCAAAAATTGATCAGACGACACTAAAAATAGATCAATTGACATCAAAAATTGATCAATTGATACTAAAAATTGATCAGACGACACTAAAAATAGATCAATTGACATCAAAAATTGATCAAACGACACCAAAAATTAATCCATTGACACCAAGAATTGATCAAACGACACCAAAAAACTCTGATTCACCTGAGTGCTTTTGTTTGTATAAAATCAAAAAAAATGACGAAGCTTAGCAAATTCACAGATTATAAAATTGAAGCTTTATCAAAGAAATTTTAAAAAATGAGGAACCATTGCCACACAAATTTTAAAAAAATACAAAAAATATAATAAATTTTTTTTATCAAATTTTGTTTTGATTTATTTATATTCACCCCAAGATTTGTAAATCAAAATTTACAACTTTTACTTAAACTCGTAAGTGATATATAAATTTAAGTACCACTTAAATTTTAATCATCTCTTAATTTTTTTAAGTGACATATTTTCCTTACCCCCAGTATTATCAACAGACATTTAATTTTAAATGAGGTTTAATTTGACATATAGTTTAAATGACATGGCTGCAAAATAGACTGTACAGGGTATTTCTAAATACATATATGCGAAAAAATTCTAAGACAAAAGTAAAGAATAAAAATTTTCTCAAAAGTGCTCTATTTTTTAGTTATGGGCTGTCAAACTTTCTATACTTTCTTCATTTTTTGAGTATAACTTCTTTATTTTTTAAGATAATTTGATCAAATTTGAAACACACTTTAGTTATTATAGTCGTAACAAGATAAAAATATCAAATATCGAAATAAAATACAGGGGGATGTATTTTGGGGGTATAAACCCCATATTTTATGCCATAACTTTTTTGTGTTACCCCACTTAAAATTTTAAATGAGATATTCTTATTCCTTGCTTTTTTCTGAAAATTTTTATCCCTTTAATTTTTTTACAGCTGATACGGTTTAAAAGTTATTTAAAAACATGTACGAAGTTGTATGCCAATTTTGTAATAAGCAGGGGTGGCTTTTTTAAAAAAATAAATACCAGAAACTTCCTAGAAGACTATTTGACCAATTTTAAGACGAAACAGAGAATAAATATTTTCTTTAAAATGCTTCGTTTTTAATTTAAATTAAAATAAAATTAAGGTTCATTTATGTTACTCGCACCGCGCACGGATTTAAAAACTAAATACTCAATTTAAATAAATAATAAGAACAATATACACAGTTTTATATAATAATTGAAAACTATTGTACATATTATTTATGTTTATGTGTTTTTTTTGTTGCTGCGTTTAAATTGGGGAACTTTTGTTCAAAAACAACGTTTCGTACCTCACGAATAACTAATTAAAGAAATTTTTCTTTGGCATGTTTATGGTACCAATCGATTCATATTTTATGCCTTACCTATGTATCACGAGATTAACTTGATACTTTGATTGGTTTTTGAGTAAATTAACTGCAAAGTAGGAGCACTTTAAGGGTCTTAAAAAATACACTTACCGTTAATATTTTTAATTTATTTTGTGATACATTGGTCATTATAAATATTTTTTAATGCTACCAAAATTTGGTACAAAAATATTAAGTAGTTTATAAGTTATTTATGAGGGCGTGGTACCCTATTTAGAATACTCAAAAAATGACTTAACAAAATAAAAAATAAACTTATTTAAATTAATAATATATTTATTAAATATTGTTTTTATATGAAAATATATTAGAAATCCACTATATTTTTTAAATATTAATGAAATATTTTTAACACATTTTAGAAACATTATGAAAAAATATATTTTAAATATTCTTAAATGATATTTATGAAATATTATTTTTACTTCAGAAATATTTTATAAAGATTTAATGTTTCCTAAATATTATATAAATATATCTGAAACATTTTGTGCTATAGGGGCAGTGAAGTCTCTCTCATATTTAACAGTGCTATCTTTAGAGAAATTTCCTGTAACCAAAACTTCTTCAACGGGATTAATTTTTGAATGCATGAATTTCCCCAGTTTCGAAATTTTTTTGATTTTATTAAAACAAAAGCACTCAGCTGAATCGGTGTTATTGAAGTCTAAAATATCAGCAAAATTTTGTTTGTAATAATCTCCTTCTCGTGAAGTGACATTTCGTAAATTTTCCACTTGATTTTTTAAAGAAGTCGTGTTATCAGTCACATCGAGTAGATTTAAAAAAGTATTAGTTCTTTGTAAAACTACCAGTCGTCGTGTCCAAATTCGAGTATAAAACTGTTCAAAAGATTTTTTAAAATCCTTGGGATTTTTAATACATTCGTTGCACTTTAAAGTTTTATAATCAGCGCATTTTACATTGGTACAATTTAAACTTTCGACCTAAAATTACTAAATTAAAACTTATAATTCTGATTAAACTACAACTTACATTAATTAAATAACACGCTGAAATCAGCGCAAAACATAACCAATGTTTAAACATTTCTAATTACAATGAACCGATTTGGTTTAAAGTTGATTTGGCTTTAATATTTTTGGGAAAATAATTTTAAGTAGATAAGATAAGCTAATTGCTTAAAGACGTTTTATTCATTGATTATAATTTTATACAATTGGTCTGTATTTTATTGTAGTTCCACTATTTATTTCCTTCGAACTTGTATTTTTATCTATTTTTTTAGTCGGCTAATGTGCTTTTCGTTGTGAATTTAAATAAGTTTTTTTAATTTTGTTAATTTTATTTTAATTTAAATTAAAAACGAAGCATTTTAGAGAAAATATTTTTTCTCTGTTTTCGTCTTAAAATTGGTCAAATAGTCTTCTAGGAAGTCTCTTATTTTTTAAAAAAAGCCACCCCTGTTTAATGCAAAATTGGCATACAATTTCCTACATGTTTTTAAATAACTTCTAAACCGTACCAGCTGTGAAAAAATTAAAGAGATCAAAAATTTTCAGAAAAAAGCAAGGAATAAGAATATCTCATTTAAAATTTTAAGAGGGGTAACACAAAAAGTTATGGCATAAAATATGGGGTTTATACCCCCAAAATATATCTCCCTGTATTTTATTTCGTTATTTGATATTTTTATCTTGTTACGACTATAATAACTAAAGTGTGTTTCAAATTTGATCAAATTATCTTAAAAAATAAAGAAGTTATACTCAAAAAATGAAAAAAATATAGAAAGTTTGACAGCCCGTAATTAAAAAAATAGAGCACTTTTGAGAAAATTTTTATTCTTTACTTTTGTCTTAGAATTGGTCAAGGAATCGCCTGTAGAATTTCTTCGCATATATTTAGCAACACCCTGTATATGTCAAATTAAACCTCATTTAAAATTAAATGTCTGTTGATAATAGTGGGGGTTAGTCTTCTAAGTGGTTCAACATTTTTGAAACTTAAATTTTAAGCGTAACTGGTTTAATTGACCCCTGCTGGTTTAAAGTTTGAGTGACACTTAAAAAAGTATCAGTTCAAATGAAACAAAAAATTTAGCAAATTTTCTATTGTATTTCTGTCCTTTTTTTCAGTTGCCACTTAAATTTTAAGTGAAACCAGTGCAACTAAACCTTGAAAGATTAAGTGGTGCAGATAACCTAACGACCTCTACAAAAAATTATTAAGTTTCACCATTTAACTGGGTGATTAAAAAAATTCCCCGACTTAAAATATTTAAAGTTTCAAGTTCTAAAAAGTAATTAGCAATTTGTAATATTAATATTAATATACATAAGGTGATAAGGACAAACACATTAACGTAGGTTAAATTAATTCAAGTTTAAAAGGCGACCCATAATTAAGAATTTAACAATCTTATCAACGTTTTTAAATTGCCTTAACGAAATTTATTTTAATTTAACCTAATTTTAATAAAAGATGTTACAAAAAAAAAACTCCTGTCATAAAAAATTGGAAAGATTTCAACAAAATTAAACTACTTTTGATAGTTGATAGAGTAGATAGAGTTGTACTCTTGTACTCTTGTACTCTTGTACTCTTGTACTCTTGTACTCTTGTACTCTTGTACTCTTGGACTATTGGACTATTGGACTATTGGACTATTGGACTATTGGACTATTGGACTATTGGACTATTGGACTATTAGACTATTGGACCATTGAACCATTGGACCATTGGACCATTGGACCATTGGACCATTGGACCATTGGACCATTGGACAATTGGACTATTGGACTATTGGACTATTGGACTATTGGACTATTGGACTATTGGACTATTGGACTATTGGACTATTGGACTATTGGACTATTGGACTATTGGACCATTGAACCATTGGACCATTGGACCATTGGACCATTGGACAATTGGACTATTGGACTATTGGACTATTGGACTATTGGACTATTGGACTATTGGACTATTGGACTATTGGACTATTGGACTATTGGACTATTGGACTATTGGACTATTGGACTATTGGACTATTGGACTATTGGACTATTGGACTATTGGACTATTGGACTATTGGACTATTTTACTATTGGACTATTGGACTATTGGACTTTTGGACTGTTGGACTATTGGACTATTGGACTCTTGGACTGTTGGACTGTTGGACTGTTGGACTGTTGGACTATTGAGCTATTGGACTATTGGACTATTGGACTCTTGGACTATTGGACTATTGGACTATTGGACTATTGGACTATTGGACTATTGGACTATTGGACTATTGGACTATTGGACTATTGGACTATTGGACTATTGGACTATTGGACTATTGGACTATTGGACTATTGGACTATTGGACTATTGGACTATTGGACTATTGGACCATTGGACCATTGGACTATTGGACTATTGGACTATTGGACTATTGGACCATTGGACTATTGGACTATTGGACTATTGGACTATTGGACTATTGGACTATTGGACTATTGGACTATTGGACTATTGGACTATTGGACTATTGGACTATTGGACTATTGGACTATTGAACTCTTGTACTTTTGTAATCTTGTACTCCTCTACTCTTGTACTCTTCTAGAATAATTTTATACGAAACATAATTATTTCAAATTTTTGAATAACAAAAATTTTAAATAACAAAAATTTAAATTTTTAATAACTGCAATTCGAGGACTAAACAATTAAATTAAATTACATATTTTCAACAAAGGTTAAAGCAAATTTTTGAGTAAATATGTAAAACATTGATTTAAATGCACATTAGTCGACTAAAAAAAATAGATAAAAATGTAAGTTCGAAGGAATTAATTAGTGGAACTACACTAAAATACAGACCAATTGTATAAAATTATAATCAATGAATAAAACGTCTTTAAGCAATTAGCTTATCTTATCTACTTAAAATTATTTTCCCAAAAATATTAAAGCCAAATCAACTTTAAACCAAATCGGTTCATTGTAATTAGAAATGTTTAAACATTGGTTATGTTTCGCGCTGATTTCAGCGTGTTATTTAATTAACGTAAGTTGTAGTTTAATCAGAATTATAAGTTTTAATTTAGTAATTTTAGGTCGAAAGTTTAAATTGTACCAATGTAAAATGCGCTGATTATAAAACTTTAAAATGCAACGAATGTATTAATAATCCCAAGGATTTTAAAAAATCTTTTGAACAGTTTTATACTCGAATTTGGACACGACGACTGGTATTTTTACAAAGAACTGATACTTTTATAAATCTACTCGCTGTGACTGATAACACGACTTCTTTAAAAAATCAAGTGGCAAATTTACGAAATGTCACTTCACGAGAAGGAGATCATTACAAAAAAAATTTTGCTGATATTTTAGACTTCAATAACACCGATTCAGCTGAGTGCTTTTGTTCTAATAAAATCAAAAAAATTTCGAAGCTGGGGAAATTTATGCATTCCAAAATTAAACCCGTTGAAGAAGTTTTGGTTACAGGAAATTTCTCTAAAGATAGCACTGTTAAATATGAGAGAGACATCACTGATTTGCAAGATGAAGAATTGGTCACTAAAGCAGTTGAAGCGACTTTGAGCAAAAGCTTGATCGAAACAACAGGTGCACCAGCTGTTGAGAATAAAAATTTGACCGAAACTAAAGTTCTTGAGAAAGAAGTTGCTTCGTTAATCCTTAAACCTGTTGTTGAAAACGCGGAAGCTCAAAAATTGATCGATATGATCAAGAGTTTGGAAGAAAAACTAGCGAAAACCATCAATTCGGGTGGTTTGAATCAAAATGTTACAAGTAATGTCACTGGATTGGTTCAAACAACACCAAAAATTGATCAAATGACAACAAAAATTGATCAAACGACA
Organism: Stenus bimaculatus; assembly: GCA_963971135.1. Taxonomy (NCBI): domain Eukaryota; kingdom Metazoa; phylum Arthropoda; class Insecta; order Coleoptera; family Staphylinidae; genus Stenus; species Stenus bimaculatus. The sequence goes on from OZ020186.1 coordinate 22,397,596, forward strand.
CCAAAAAGTGATCAATCAAAAATTATTGATCAAACAACACCAAAAATTAATCAATTGACACCAACAATTGATAAAACGACACCAAAAATTGATCAATTGACACCAAAAAATGATCAATTAACATCTAAAAATGATCAAACGACACCGAAAATTGATCAGACGACACCAAAAATAGATCAATTGACATCAAAAATTGATCAAACGACACCAAAAATAAATCCATTGACACCAAGAATAGATCAAACGACACCAACAATTGATCAATTGACACCAAAAATTGATCAAACGACACCAAAAATTGATCAAACGACACCAAAAATTGATCAAACGACACCAAAAATTGATCAATTGACACCAAGAATTGATCAAACGACACCAAAAATTGATCAAACGACACCAAAAATTGATCAATTGACACCAAGAATTGATCAAACGACACCAAAAATTGATCAAACGACACCAAAAATTGATCAAACGACACCAAAAATTGATCGAAATACACAAAAAAGTGATCAAACTACACCAAGAATTGATCTAGAGACACCAAAAATTGATCAAGTTATACCAAAAATTGATCAAACTACACCAAAAACTGATAAAACATCAATTATTGATAAAACACCAACTATTGATAGTACCACAGAAATTATTGATCAAACTACACCAATTATTGATGAAATCACATCAACTGAAGAAGATCCTTATAAATCCCAACGAGAGGCATATAAACAGTACGTGTTATCGCAAATGAAAAAAAAAGCAAAACAGAAAGCTTTGACTGAAAATTTTAAAAAATTGATTCAATACTACAACAATTTGCAGAAACAACAGGATATTGTTGAAAATATCAAAACGAATGAAAATGAAGTTATTAATGAAAATAATTTGGCTGAAGAAGTCATGAAATCTTTAGAAAATCTAAACGTTAATTTAACTGATTTTAAATTGATCGAACCTTTAGGTGAATTATTGAGAAAGACACATCAAAAATTAGAGAATTTGAGTGATCTTGCCATCACGTCATTGATTCAAAGTTTGAAAGCCACATCAGAATTATTAATGGATAAAACTATAATGAATTCCACGGTGAAGAATCTACAAAATCTTGGGGTTCAATTGAAAGATCCGAAATTAGAGGAAAGTTTACGGGGTAAATTCAAAAATTTCGATAATGATTTAGACGAATTTTTTGGAATAATCACTGATTTTGGAAAACAACTAAAACAACTTGAAAAAAACCCAACAATAAGAAATCAATTGGTGAGTTTAGGTACTCCAGAAAATACTGAAAAAATTTTCACCACTATCAGTAATGTTGGTGATTATTTAAAAAATTTACGGAATAATGCTGAAATCAAATCGAAAATTGATGGATTAAAAAGTGATGAGGTTATTGAATTATTTTTTGAAAAAATGCGCGTGTTTGGTGATGAATTGAAGGTGTTGGAAGAAGATGAGGTGGCTAGGAATAAATTTAAAAAAATTGCGAGTGATCAAAATTTGGATAAATTCGTGGAGATGATCAAAAATTTTGGTGGGGCTATAAATAATTTGGTGACCAATGAAGGAATTCGCAGCGATTTAAAAGGTTTAAGTGATGATGGTAAATTTGGAACCAATCTTTTGGTTTTAAAAAATTTGGGTGAACAATTAAAGGGTTTAAAAAAGAAAGATGTGAAAGATACGTTAAAAAATTGGGTTGGTTCAAGTAATGTAAATGAAGCTTTCGGGATAATCAAAAATTTTGGTGAAAAATTGAGTGAGTTGGAGCCTAATGAAAATTTGGCGAATTTTTTGAAAATTCTTGGTGGGAATGTTGATAATATTTTTGAATTCTGCAAGAAGCTTGGCGAGGAAATCAAAAAATTAGTGGATAATGATAATTTAAAAAACCAATTAAAAAAATGGTTTAGTGATGAGAATTTTGATGTAGCTTTTAAGTTAATGGGTTTTTTGGGTGAAAAATTGCGGAATTTGGAGGCAAATGAAGATTTAAAAGGGCAGTTGAAAACAATTGCAGAGCAACTTGAAGAAAATTTGGAAAAAACTGTTCAATTCGGTGACCAATTGAAGATGATTGTAGCTAATGAAACTCTAAAAGCGGAATTGAGGAAATATTCGAGTCCAGAAAATGTTGATAAAGTTTTGAAGATGCTTGCGTTAGCTGGAGAAAATTTGGTTAATCCTGAAGTGATGAAGAAGATTAAAGGGGATATCAAAGTTTTGATGACCAAAGAAATTTTTGAAAAAGGAGTACAACAAATCAAAGATTTTGGCGACAAATTAATTAACGTGAAACCTGAAGAAATTATAAAAGAACAAACGAAAATTAGGGTTGTATTAGAAAATGTTGATGCTTCATTAAAGTTTTTACGAAATTTGGGGAACCAATTGAATGATCCTGCACTGGCGGATAGTTTGCGGTTGAAAATAAATGAATTAAAGGAGGAGTTAGGAAATCCCTTCAGGGTTATCCAACATTTTGGTGAGACACTACAAAATTTTGCTCAAAATAAGACGATTAAAGATCAAATTTTGGTGTGGGGCAAAAAACAAATGGAGGATTTAGAATTGCTTTTTAGTAACCTTACTATTTTGGGTGATTATTTAAAAACCATTCACGAAAATGATGATTTACGAAATCAAATTAATGCCTTAGGAAGTGATGAGGGTATTCAAAATTTTTTTAAGAAAATCCACGATTTTGGGGAACAAATAAAAACTGCAGCAATTGATGGAAGTAATCCAGATAAAATTAAATCTTTGGTGAGTGATGATGGTTTAGAAAAAATTTCTAAGATACTGGTTGGTTTAGGAAATCAATTGAAGGAGTGGGATGATCCAAAACTTAGAGCGCAGTTAAAAAGCTTAGGAAATATCACGAATTTTGATGATAACGTTAAGTTGATCAGAAATTTAGGTGCTCAATTGAAGAATTTAAAAAAAGGCGATGATGTAGTTAAAAAATTGGAGTTTTTAGGTGCTGAAAATGTGGACAAGGCTTTAATTATGTTTAGGAATTTTGGGGAGGAGCTAAATAAGCTTCAAGGTGATCAAAAATTAAAATCCACTTTACAACTTTTGCATAGTAACGAAAATGTTGATATAACTGTAAAATATTTAAGTAACTTAGGTGAGCAATTATTGGGTATTGTTAAAAATCCTGGATTAATTAAAAATTTGGTTACTGAAAATAATTTGGAGATAACCTTGAGGGTGTTTGCGTTTTTGGGCGAGCAATTGAAAAATTTGGAAGCTACGCAAGATTTAAAATCGGCCTTAAAAGATGTATCAGGAAAATTGGGTGGTTATTTCAAGTTTGTTGCTAAATTTGGTGATGATTTGAAGAAGTTAGGTCAAAATCAGGAATTTAAGGAACAGCTAAAATCGTTATCAAGTCCTGAAATGATAAATAAAGCCTTGGAGGGTATCGGAAATCTTGGAAAGGAATTGAGGAACGAGGATTTACAAAAGAATTTTTGGAACCAAGTAACATTGGGAAAAGAACATTTGGAAACACAATTGGAGATAATCAAAAGTTTAGGTAATGAATTTATTAAATTACCTGTAGAAGACGTTTTGGATCATGAAATTAAAGTAGAAGCACTACGCAAAAATTTGGATATACTCCAAAATTTAAAACCTGAACAACTGGTTAAAGCCCACCTAAAAACTTTAGCCAATTCTGGTTTAGTAGAAAACGCAGTTGATTTTGTAGCAAATTTGGGTGAACAATTACAAATTCCTGACGAGAATTTAAAAACCCTATTGAAGATGTTCATCGGGGAAGAAAATTTGGGCAACTATTTAGATTTTGCCCAAAATCTTGGTGAGCGTTTGAAAAATTTAAAAAATCAAAATTTGAAAGAGGGTTTAAGGAATGCAATTTCTGAAGGAAATCTTGAAAAAGCTGGAAAATTCATTGATGATATCACCAAAAATCTTACTAAACCCATTATTGTTGTACCGAAAAATTTAGATTCGTTAGAAAATTTAGAAAAAATCCAGGATATATTGACTATTTTAATGGCACCTTACAAGGATTTAAAAAAATCAAACCCGCAAGTAAACCATTTGAAAGGAATTGTAAGTCAAGTAGTGATGGAAGCCCAACCTGGTTTAATCGCAGGATTAATCGAAAATAAAGTACGAGATTTAACCCAAAAAATTGAAGAACAGAAATTAATAAACACAAAAAATCAAGAGGTCATCACCATTTTATTATCAAATGACGCCAAAAATACCGGCGTTATCCAAAAACTACAAGAAGATTTAACCAAAATAAAATCAAACCCAGCTTTTGAAGATCAACTAAATCAAATTAGAAGTTTAGAATCCAAACAACCAAAAAAGAACGATATTTTATCAAGCAAAATTGAAGATTTATTCAATATAGAAGATTTAACCAATTTAAATACTCAAAAAAAAGGCGCGATGACTCTTTTCAACATACAAAACCCCATCGTTAATTTAGAGCAAAAATTTGAAGGTAAACCCAGTTTTGAAACTCAAAACGTCGCGGATTTTATCAAAAAAGTTACCAATCCCAGCGATATAAATCAGCTAAAAATTAATAATCAAGTTTTTGAAAATGTCAATAAAAAAGAAAAAATACAAACTAGGGTAGATGATTTGGAAAATGCGAATGCGGATAATTTAATTGAAGTGGCGAAAAAATCAGCGACTTCCGGTTTGGATATTTTGTTTAAACTTCAAGATGTGATTAGTGATGATGTTGATAAGGAATATGAAATGGTTAAATTATTATCGAAACTTAAAAAAACACGCCAATATAATAAAGCGGCAATTGGATTAATTAATGATAAATTAAATGTATAAATTTTGTAATTAAATCTCTATTTATTTGTATAATTAATTGTTAATAAATTTAAGTTTTATTTGTAACCTAAGGGTGATTATGAGTTTTCGATATTTCGATGATTCCATGTTTCGAAAAATCGCGAAAAATATTCAAAATTCTTCGATTTAAAGCAAAGGGCCCTTCTCTATCATTTTTTAAGGCCATTAAAAACGACTGTAATTTGTAATTTCAAAATAGCTAAAAAAAATCGCAACAAAAAATTGCGGTTGGTTTTCGAAGTGAAAAGCGAATCTGGCACACTGATAGGCAACCAAACCTACACCTGAAAAGTGACTTGAGTGGCATAAATAGTAAAAATAAGTCTTAGAAAAATATAAATTAAATATTAAAACTAAAGAAAAGAAAATTGATAAAATTGCAAAATCAATGTTATAAAATAAGCGCGCAGACGCGGCGGCCATTTTGGTATGAAATTCGAAAAATGTTAACCCAAATTTAAAATCGGTCTAAACACGTTAAAATCAACGCGCATGTAGAAAATAAGTACATCAAAATTAAATTACCTTTTAGTATCAACGATTCAAAATCAGTGAATTATTATAACTGGTGCACATTGGAAAAATCACGAATAGCCGTGAAGTGGCGGAGTGTAGAGTGAAACCGCAAAAAGTGTAGGCAACCAAGTTCACACCTAAATTCCAAGTTGGGTTGCCCAATCAATAAATCCAAGAATAAAATAGAAAAAAAATTATTATATAAAATTATAAAAATTTTGATTAAAATAATTAATTTATAAATTATTTATGATTCTAAAAATATATAAAAAGTATTTAAAAAAATGGAAGTATAACGTTCGTCAAGTGAGGCGCAGTTTTAAAAAATACGAAATTTACACCCGAAATTTTAAATCGTTCATAACAGCCTTAAATCAACGCGTTGATACAATATGATTATATTTAAAAGTAAGTTAACTTTTAGTAGCAACCAATTTAGATGAAAAATCACTTCACTCGCAGTTTTATCACAGAAAAATGTATAATTGATTATAACTGCACGCGAATGCGGGAAAACTCAAGTAATGGCTGTGGTGTTATGCGTGACATCTACCGAAGGGTGGCGGAGTGAAGAGCGAACTTGCGCGCCGGGTATGCAACCAAATTTACAAGTAAGCGTAAATTGGCTTGCCGATATTATAAACATTGACACATACTGGCACATATTCCAACAGAAACTGGAAAATCGAGGATATTGCAAAATATTTCCTATATATTACTAACGTATATTACGAAATAAGTTAATAACTTTTCAATTGTTATAAAAATTTCTACAAAATCTTGCACATACATTCATGGTACTCGTATTTAATTATGGTATAATTTTTTTGAAAAAATTCCAATGGAAACTCTGGAAAATCGATGATTTTGTGAATTATTTTTTACTGATGTAGTTATGAAATTGTTAATAACTAATTAATTGTTATAAATATTTTTACAAAAACTTGCACATACATTCATGGTATTCGTATTTAATCATGTTATAATTTTTGTGAAAAAATTCCAATGGAAACTGTGGAAAATCAATGATTTTGTGAATTATTTCGTTATTTTTGCTGACTAAATATTTCTTCAATATCTTGCACATACATTCATTGTACTCGTATTTAATTATGTTATAATTTTGGTGAAAAAAATTTAGTGGAAACTCTGGAAAATCGATGATTTTGTAAATTATTTCGTTATTTTTGCTAGCTTAAGTTTCGAAATTGTTAATAACTTTTTTATTGTTATAAATATTTTTTCAAAAACTTCCACATACATTCATGGTACTTGTATGTAATTATGGTATAATTTTTTTGAAAAAATTCCAATGGAAACTCTGGAAAATCGATGATTTTGTAAATTATTTCTTTATTATTGCTAGCTTAAGTAAGAAATTGTTAATAACTTTTTTATTGTTATAAATATTTTTACAAAAACTTGCACATACATTCATGGTACTCGTATTTAATTATGGTGTAATTTGTTTGAAAAAATTCCAATGGAAACTCTGGAAAATCGATGATATTGTGTTTAACTACATAAAAAAATCATGATTTTTGAACGTATTTTTTATTTAATTATGAATAAACAACGTAAGTTATAATAAAAACGATATTATGTACATAATAATAATTAAGATATGTTTTAAGTAATTGAAATATATATTTTTATGATTATATTTAATAAATGTGCGTTTGAAAGTCTTCTAGAACCTGGAATTTATTAAAATAAAGTAGTTTTGGTAATTAAAGCGAGTTATAGTTTTAAAACGTAGTGATGACTACGTTTTAATTAAGTAAAAATAATGCGAGTGCTTAAAAAGTAGTCTTAGGTATTTTATATACTTAAAATAAAATCAGTCTAGAAATTACTTGTTATTGTTTGAAGGTAGAGAGCGTTTACTATACGATAAGGAACGAAACGTAACTACACTTCTATAAATTAATATTTATATATGTGTATATCTTTAATAATTTTATATTTATAAGTTATGCATTATCGTATTTATATAAATTGTACTTTAAACCGTCACAACTTTAGGTACGTTATATAATTGAAAGTATTTCGCAGGTCACACAGCCTATTAAGAGAAACATATCGTTATTAACAATTAACAGAATAAGAGAAAGAGAGATCCACAAGCGATTTCTACAAAATCTATGAAATGCACGAGTTTAATCAACCTTCTTATCTGTAACACGCAAACCTTTAGCGACAACGAGATGCTCTGAAGGAAAGTTGTAAATCAACGTCAAGTGAAAGGCCATATTCGCTGTAGCCACCACGTACTCACAAATCGCAAACCAACTAAAAGCTACAACAAGAAAAAATAACGTTACAACACTAATTTAACAATCATAAATCTTACCCATGTTATGGCAGAGCAAGCGATGCTCTAGGAAGAACCCAATCATGCCAGCCGTCGAGACAATCGATAAAACGAACAGGAATTTCTTATAATATAACTCGTTTTGTACTTTTATTAGATTATTGTTCGTTAGCGCTATTAACTCGATTGCTTTGATACACGCAACCATATGCATTAAGCTCGTAAGCATGAAGGTGATAAACAATTTTTCGTGAACAGCTGCACACAAAAAAGCCACATAAATTAACAAACAATTTACTCTAATTTACCTCACCGTAATTTTCTAGATTCGAAATGTAAGTTACACCACCCAAAGCCATTACTTCCACCACGTTCAACCAATAAGCCCAATCGGACCACTGCTTCGCTTCATTTTGTACCTAAAAATTAATTTTTGTGAATGGAAAATTGATGATTTTGTGAATTATTTCTAGGGTTTATACAAAAACCGACTTTTTGAAAAACCGGTTTTCGAATTCCATTTTAAAAAAAACCGGTTTTAACCGGTTTTCGAATTTTTTAAGTAGAATCAGGAAAAATATATTAATATTGAATAATTATTAAAAATTTAATTTTTATTAGGTAGACCGGAAAAAATAATAATCTAAAATAGTAACTCAAACCGGAAAATATATTAATTTCGATTGGAGTAAAAGTAATGAATTACGATTAAATAATTTAAAATATATTTTTCGTAATAATACAAAAACTTTTTTTACAAAGTTTCTTCAAATTCATATTTTTTTTGAAAGAATTTTCAGTTTCTACAGTTTAAAAGCATACCGGACCGAAACCGAACAGAAACTTTATTAGAGTAAGCCGAAATTAAACCGAAATGATATTCCAACAACAGTTTTTGTGAAAAAATTCCAATGGAAACTCTGGAAAATCGACGATTTTGTGAATTATTTTCTATTTATTACTGACATAAAATATGAAATTGTTTATAACTTTTTTATTGTTAATGGTATTTTTACCAAAATGTACACATCCATTCATGGTACTCGTATTTAATTATGGTATAATTTTTGTGAAAAAATTCCAATGGAAACTCTAGAAAATCGATGATTTTGTGAATTAGTTCCTATTTATTAGTTTTTTATTGTTATAAATATTTTTACCAAAATTTGCACAAGCATTCATGGTACTCATATTTAATTATGGTATAATTTTTGTAAAAAAATTCCAATGGAAACTCTGGAAAACCGACGATTTTGTGAATTATTTACTATTTATTAGTGACATAAAATATGAAATTGATTATAACTTTTTTATTGATAATGGTATTTCTACAAAAATATACACATCCATTCATGGTACTCGTATTTTATTATGGTATAATTTTTGTGAAAAAATTCCAATGGAAACTCTAGAAAATCGATGATTTTGTGAATTAGTTCCTATTTGTTACAGACTGAAGATATGTAATTGTTAATAACTTTTTTATTGTTATAAATATTTTTACCAAAATTTGCACAAGCATTCATGGTACTCATATTTAATCGTGGTAAATTATTTTTTTAAATTACCTTAAGGTCGCCTTTAGGATTAATTAAGTTTTTTTGGTAAGCCCTGTAAGCTGCAGCGATAATAAATCTTGGTCCGACATGAACAGCAACACTCGCCCTCCATAAATAACGCTGTGGGCTCACCCCGGTAATGGCACTTATTGATGGGATAATATTATACACCTAAAAATCACAAATTAAACTAAACTAAAATTATATATACAAAAATTAGTTACTCGGCAGTGAGTTTCGTGGATATCATCGTACTGGAAAATATAAGAGGTGATTAAACAGATGAGGAGGGCAAAGAACGGGCAGGCGACTGTAACCATGCATAATTTCTTAAAACTCAACGAGTAATGCACAATGATTCGTTCAGGTTCTTCACGTGTATCCCCATCGGTCTTGTCAATCATTATTGGATTTAAAAGCACAGGATGACGCTCAAGAAGACCTAAAATACATCAATAACTAATCAAATTGAGCTAATTTTAGAAGCATTACATAAATCAGGTTTTAATATTTATTGCTTCAACCAAGCAATTAATTTTAAATAAACCTATAAATTATTTACAACTTACTTTATTTCATGCATTTTTTTCCACTAAAAACGTCGTTAATTCACGATTTATTCAAAAATTCAGGAATATTTAGGAGCATTATAATTTAATTAAGTTTTAAATCACTACGCCGGGAATATCGCGGGTTTATTGCTAGTTTTATTATAGGAATTATTACTGGGTTTTATTAATAAACATTTATTACATTATTATTAATTTAATTTAGCGGAAAATTTTATTTTATCAACAATTTATTTAAATGTCACGAAACAAACTGACATATGTAAATTAATCACAGAACTTTGTTGTAATAGAGTTGCTTATATCGACGCGAAGCTAGCTGCAGATATAACCACGCCCCTTAAACTTATGCAACTTCTTTTACATCAAATAATTTATTTATAAAATAATTTTGATTTTAATTATTTAATGCGCTAATTATAATACATAATAAAAATAGTAAAAATAATTAAAAATTATAATATAAATATCATTTCTCTCATTTCTTAATAAGAGCTCGAGCTCTTTCCGTAAGTTTTCTTACTCTGCCTCTGCTACTAACTGTTACATGTTTATCAGACTCACTATCATTAACTAAATGGTTTAAGGGCAAATTATCACTGTTAGAATAAAAACTTGAAATTTCCGAAACAGGTAAGAAAGACCCACGTTTTTGTCTGGTAGATCTAAATGTTCTTTTTTCCTCAAGAGCTTTCAAATTAACATCTTGGTCTTATGCGCTAATTCTAAATCATTTTTTATTTAATTTATTATTCTTATTCTTCAAATAATTAGCAACATATTGAAAATGCTAGCAACAACTTGCGACTTAAACTTGCAATTATAAAGAAAGACGATTGTAAAAAATATTTTGTTATCAAAAAAATCCTAATGGAACATTTAAAAAATTGAATTTACAAAAATTACTTCTTTTAGATCGAAAAACCTTTTTTTTAAGAATTAATTAACAACAAATTTCGACCTAAACTTGCAAATATAAAGAAAGACGATTGTAAAAATCACTTTTTATCAAAAAAAATCCGAGTAAAACATTTAAAAATTTAAATTTCCTATTTACGATAAAATTACGAAATTGTTAATAACTTTTTTAATGTTAGAAATATTTTTACAAAAACATGCACATCCATTCATGGTACTCGTATTTAATTATGGTATAATTTTTGTGAAAAAATATCAATGACAACTCTGGAAAATCCGGGAAAAATAGTGTGAAAAAAAAACGAAATTGATAATTTTTAAAATTAATTTATATTAACAATTTCACCTAATATTTGTAAGTACATGGTTTTTCAATAAAACTTTTCTCGTTTTAATATTTACAGTTACGAGAAGCTATTGGAATGTATTAAGTTAAAATGCATAGCATTATTTACACTTTAATAGCACTTTTAAGCGAAGGAACAGAAATTTTATGAAAGGACTTAAATTAACTTATTAACTAATGATAATTGATGATAAAAATAGAATTATTTCATATTATAGCACGCAATACGATTAAAAAATTAATTTAAATCACGTCTGTTTTAATTAAATTAATTAATATAAGCATAAAATTATTACACGATGATTTTATTGTACAATATTAAAAAATATATTATTTATTTATATATGTATAATGTAGATTTATATAAAAAAAATGTAATAAAAATACTTTTACGTGCAGCAAGGCACAATTATAATAAAAAAATAAATTATAAAAAAAATTGGAATGTTTGTTTTGTAAAATAATCGATGTTTTGTAATAAATGATTAATTTTTCCCAAAAAAAAAGTGATTCATCGAGATTCGTTTTTAAAACATACAAAATTTTGTATAAAAAGCTCTTGAATAATCTAATGTAACCAGAATTTACTACCCGAAGCACGGTTTTTAAATCGGCAGTAAGATTCTGTAATCATTAATTTGACTAATGAGCAAAAATTAATCGTAATTAAACCTGCATAACCGACTGCTTGATTTTTTCAAGCTCAACCTGTGCTAGCATCCGCATATCTGTTTCCACCTGCAATTTCGCTTTCAAATCATCGATTGCGAGCTTAAACATTTGACTCTGCGTTTCTAACATTCCTTCTAATTTTTCTACACGTAAAACAAGCTCGGAGAATTGCCTCGAGTTTACTTCCGTTTTAAAAGAGGATATTGGTGAAACGGATGGTGATGGAGATTTATTTATTATCACCGGGGCCTTTTTCGTTTCAATACTTTGAGGTCTCGAGCTAACGGCAGGTTTATTACGTAAAACCACCTCAGTTTTACTTTTTTCTTCGATTTTCCACGATTTTTCACCTGAACTTTCTGCTGGTGGGGTTTTAGGTGTTTTCTCAATACTCGGAGGAGTTTTAGGAACCTTAATTTTATCTTCTATTACAGGCGTGGTTTTTTTATTCAAATTCAGTGATGGGAGTGATTTGGACATGTCAAGTGGAAGCTCGGAGGTAGGTTTTGGAGACTCATCGGTTAACTTGCGTGATTCAGGCCCAGGTGAAGTCGATGTACGTTTCGCTTGATTTATTTTCATCTCTTCCAACCATGGCACTTTATGTTTTTCCCATTCCCTTACTTTCGGCTTCAAATCAGACTCCTGCTCGATACTCGTGTTCGATGATGATAAATTTTCTTCTAAACTACCATAATCTGAATTTCCATTAATCACCGTTTGTTCACCATCTTTATAAACCACACTCGGAGGTCTTCGACCTAAATTTTTAACATAATTTACACATTAAATTACCACCTCTAAATTAAGCTCATCAAGACGTGTTATTTGAGCCGACACTCGATGGGTCTACGATAATATTTAAAATTTCCAAAAAAACTGGGTCAAAAAAATGGAGAAATTCAAAATTATCGCAGACCTATCAAGTAACGGCTCAAACTAAACGCTACATGTAGCTGAAAACCAATCAATATATTTTCGTTCAAAACTATTTGATTTTAGTTAGCATTTGGGCATTAAAACTAGCGTTAATTAATCAAGCTCATCGAGATATGCTATTTGAGCCGTCACTCGATGGGTCTACGATAATATTTAAAATTTCCAAAAAACTGGGTCAAAAACATAGAGAAATTCAAAATTATCGCAGATCTATCAAGTAACGGCTCAAAGTAATCGCTACATGTAGATGTACAACAATAAATACATTTCCGTTCAAAATTCTTTGATTTTAGTTATCATTTCGAATTAAAATTAGCGTTAATTAATTAAGCTTATCGAGACGTGTTATTTGAAGTGTCACTCGATGACTCTACGATAATATTTAAAATTTCCAAAAAACTGGGTCAAAAAATATGGTGAAATTCAAAATTATCGCAGACCTATCAAGTAACGGCTCGAACTAATCTCTACATGTAGATGAACACCAATCAATTAATTTTCGTTCAAAATTCTTTGATTTTAATTACCATTTCGAATTAAAACTAGCGTTAATTAGTCAAGATCATCGAGACGTGTTATTTAAGCCGTCACTCGATGGGTCTACGATAATATTTAAAATTTCCAAAAAAACTGGGTCAAAAAAATGGAGAAATTGAAAATTATCGCAGATCTATCAAGTAACGGCTCAAACTAATCGCTGCATGTAGATGAACAACAATAAATACATTTTCGTTCAAAATTCTGTGATTTTAGTTATCATTTTGAATTAAAATTAGCGTTAATTAGTCAAGCTCATCGAGACGTGTTATTTGAGCCGTCACTCGATGGGTCTACGATAAGATTTAAAATTTCCAAAAAAAACTGGGTCAAAAAAAATTTTTGTTCAAAATTTCTTGATTTTCATGAATTAAAATTAGCGAGACTTATTATTTGAGGTGTCACTTGATGGGTCTTCATTATTTTAAACTTTCCCAAAAAAAAACTGGGTCAAAAAATGGTGAAATTCAAAATTATCGCAGACCTATCAAGTAACGGCTTAAACTAAACGCTACATGTAAAAGAACACCAATCAATAAATTTTCATGCAAAATTCTTTGATTTTCGCATTAAAATTAGCGATAATTAATCAAGCTCATCGCAGCGTATTATTAGAGGTGTCACTCGATGGGTCTACGATAATATTTAAAATTTTCAAAAAAAATGGGTCAGGAAAATGGCGAAAATCAAAATTATCGTAGACGTATCGTGTAACGGCTCAAACTGAACGCTACATGTAGATAAAAACCAATCAATAAATGCTGGTTCAAAATTCTATGATTTTAATTACCATTTCGAATTAAAATTAGCGTTAATTAGTCAAGCTCATAGAGACGTGTTATTTGAGCCGTCACTCGATGGGTCTACGATAAGATTTAAAATTTCCAAAAAAAACTGGGTCAAAAAAATGGCGGAATTTAAAATTATCGTAGACATATCAAGTAACGGCTTAAACTAAACGCTACATGTAGATGAATAAATTTTTGTTCAAAATTCCTTGATTTTCATGAATTAAAATTAGCGAGACTTATTATTTGAGGTGTCACTTGATGGGTCTTCATAATTTTGAACTTTCCCAAAAAAAAACTGGGTCAAAAAATGGTGAAATTCAAAATTATCGCAGACGTATCAAGTAACGGCTTAACTAAACGCTACATGTAAAAGAACACCAATCAATAAATTTTCGTGCAAAATTCTTTGATTTTCGCATAAAAATTAGCGATAATTAATCAAGCTCATCGCAGCGTGTTATTAGAGATGTCACTCGATAGGTCTACTATAATATTTAAAATTTTCAAAAAAAATGTGTCAAAAAAATGGCGAAAATCAAAATTATCGCAGACCTATCGAGTAACGGCTCAAACTAAATCCCTTGAGTAGCTGAATAAGAATTTCAATTCCAATTCGTATTTTTTACTGATTGAGTTACTAAATTGTTAATAACTTTTTTATTATTGCCAATAATCGTAAAAAAATTACCTGGTCCTTTAGCTCTTGTAGCTCGTACATCCATTAATAAACAACTCCGCTCGACTTGATCAAACGCATTATCCTCTTTAGCCTCAGACTTTTGTTCATGTAATTTAACACTTTTACTCCCCGTCGACCCATCAACCACATCAGCTATCTTCTTTTTTAACGCAGGAAACAAACCACTCGAACCAGACGGCGATTTTTTTAATGGAAGTGACGGTTTTTTCCCTGGAACGGCTGGAGGTAGAGCTCGATTTTCCGCCTCGACTTTGGGCTCGAATGATTTACGTTGCGAGGCAACGTATTTCATCGGTGGGTTCGTGATTACTTTATCTTCTTTTACAGCCGTTTCATCGATGATCGAGACAAAATTATCAGGAAAAACTCCAATTTTACCATTGAGTTCCCCTCGCCACCAACCCGGGTCTTGACTATTTTTACCTATTAATGTCACCACATCGCCTTCTTTTAATGTTAGCTCATCTGGTGCTTGCGCTTTATAAGCAAATTTAACTTCACATAAAATTTTGGCTGAAATATAAAAAAGTGAGTTACGTTAATTTGATTTGTATGGTTATTTACCTGGTTTCGGTGGTAAGCTTGGTGTTTTTCCATCGGAATCGATTGATAAATCTTCGACGCTAGCATTTTTTTCTATATCGAAAATTTCTTCAACGAAATTCGAAGGAAAAACGCCTAATTTATCGTTTAAAACCCCTTTCCACCAGCCTTTTTCTTCCTCGCCAATAACCTCGATGACATCACCGACGTTTAAATTTAATTCATCCTCGTGGTTTTGTTTGTAACTAAAAATAACCCGGCATTTACGTATTCGTTGCACGTCCGAGCTATCCCGCAGCACGACGTCCAGTAATTTTACGTAATTATCAGGAAAAATTCCTTTTTTCTCGTTAAGAGTGCCTTCACACCACCCAATTTGTTTACGCACCACATCTTTTATTAATTCGCCCTTTTTAATCGTTAACTCGCCTGGCTCCTTCGCTGTGTAATCACATTCTACAATCGCCTCAACTAAAAACAACAAAATAATGAGTCATAATGTGATCATTGCTATGATGATGTAATCGCATCAAAATGTAAACAGCTTCAGGTCATTTACAGTGCAGGAGTGCCCTGAATAAAAGATAACAAATGCAGGTGCGTTAAGCAAAAAAAAACATGAAACTGATAAGATAAGCAAGTAATTAAGATAAAATTTGATTGACTAAAAAATTAATTTAGCAATAATTAATTTTTAAAACCCCAAAAAATTAAGGGGCCCTAAAAAAGGGGCTGAATTATAAAAAATACATCAAATTTATTGATATAACGTTAATTTATTTTAAAATATCATAAATTTAGTGGTGTCATTAATTGTTAAAGCCCCAACAAAGCCCTTTGTTGTTAAACAAGCAATAAATAAGAAAAAGCAACATAACCTTCAAAATTTGCACCACCCAAACTTTCACTCGAACAATCAACTCACCCATGATAATTTTCGTTGAACATTGATGCTTTTATCACTCTACACATTAATTTTAAACTAATTTCCACGATTTTCCAACATTTTCTTAGCGAAAAAACTAAAACGTTTACTCTTTGTTGCCAACCTAACAAAACTAACTAAAAATCACCAGAACTTAAAATCACTAAAATCTCACTAGGATCTAATAAAAAAGAGAAAGTTACAAGGAAAAATGTGTTAACTAATTAAATTTGTGCAGCTTTTACCACTAATAATTTCCTTATTACACCAGTTACGTCTTTGTACGCTAATTTTAATTTAATTAACGCGATAAAGCACAACAGGCTGAGTTTTAAAGCAATTACGCTAATAACGCAACTAAATATCAGTATAAAGTTTAATCACCAATTGTTTGCATTGATTATTAATGTTTGCTTAATGATTTATCGTTATTTTTGCGCAAAATTTAAAGCGGCAACTTCATTTACAATTTACATCAAAAATATAGACAACCAAATATACACTCCTTTTTATAAACAAACAATTATTTTAACCAATAATTTAAAATAAATTGTAATTATTATTTATAATAGTTAATATTTTATTTATCCAACAAAACTTATAAAATCGCCAATTTAATGCTTGGCAACTTCATTTACAACAAGCGTATTTAGGCAAAAATATTAACACTAATTTATAAAAATATTATAATTTACGTTATTTTTAACTAATTTTAAATTAATTATTAATAAATAAATAAAAAAAAATCGCTTTTTATTTAATATTAATAAACGAATATATTTAAAAAAATTATAATAATAATAATTTCGAGTCTATTTATTTAAATTATTATTATCTATTATTATAACTAAATATTATTTAAAGCTTTTAAACGTTCCATAATTGTTTATCTGTAATTATAAATCGTTTTTTTGGGTTAAATTAGAATTAATTTAAAACATAACCAAACTTTTTAAAAATAAACCTGAGGCGCTTGAAAGGCTTTAAATAAAATGAGGTCAGTATAAATTATGAGTCTAAAATAATAGGTAGAATGTTTAAATTATTTGGATTTTCCAGTACAAATTTGCAGGATAAATCAGTGTTCGGAATCTTCCTTGTTGTGCGGTTGTTGTCTGTGTTAATCGTTGGAACCTGGTATGTACCTGATGAGTACTGGCAAAGCTTGGAGGTGGCTCATAAAATCACCTTCGGGTATGGGTATTTGACTTGGGAGTGGACGCAAGGACTTCGCAGCTATGTTCACCCTTTAGTCATCGCTTTCTTTTATAAAATTTTAGCTGTGTTACGTTTAGATTATGTAACACTTCTCGTGAGTATTGTTTCTATCATAGTTAATAATTACTGATTTATCGTTGCTTCAGGTGTATACTCCGAGGGTGTTACAAGCAATTTTAAGTGCCTACGCTGATTTACAATTTTATAAATGGAGCAATAGGAGTAAATGGGCAATTTTTTGTAACGTAACGGCCTGGTTTTGGTTTTATACCGCCTCACGTACACTTCTAAACACCTTGGAAACGTGTTTAACCGTTATAGCGTTATCAAAATTTCCATTCAAAAATACTAGAGGTGGTAACATTATTTTTTTTATAATTCTTTAGTCCATTTTTTGATTGTAGGTTTAGACAAATTTTCTGAGTCGCAATTTATTTGGATTTTGGCTTTAATTTGTGCCGTACGACCGACTGGTGCAATCGTTTGGGTGCCATTATGCGTCTACCACCTTTTAATATCGCAAGAAACTATTTTTCAAAATATAATCGGGCGTTATTTACCTATAGGGTAATTTTTGTAACATTTAAGTTTTTAATTATTTTAAATTTTTATTTTTTTTAGGTTGTTGGTGATGTTGTGTTCATGTTTAATGGATAGTGTGGCTCATGGGGCGTTTGTGTGCACCTGGTGGGAATTTTTGAAAGCGAATTTATGGAACGGTGTGGGTGAATTTTATGGTACACACCCATGGCATTGGTATTTATCACAGGGAATTCCAGCGATCCTCGGGGTACATTTACTTCCGTTCGTTTTTGCAAGCATTCATGTCATTAAACACCGAGACATTTTTATTGATGAACTCGCACTTTTAAGCACCATCATTTTCACCGTCACCATTTACAGGTCTCTACCTTTTTAACAATTTCACTTTTTTGCTAAATAATTAATATTTCGAAAACTACTGCAGCGATTTCAACGTATAATAGCTTAAAACTTGCAGGAGACATCCTTCTATTGAACCAACACAAAAATATTATCGTAGGATTAAAAATACGTTACTTATGGCCGATTTTGTGTGTACGATTTTCGAATTTAAGAAAAAATACACTTGAAATATTTAATACTTTGAATTTTTTTAAATTAATTGATCATACTTATAGGATTTCTCCTCCCAAATTTGGTAAAACAAGAATTTCTGTGTTATGATTAGTATTTTAGAAGTTACAACCAATTTTGTAAATTCAAAAAAATTTATATTTCAAAAACTATCGCAGCTATTTGAACTTCCTTTATTAAAATAATTCATAAACATTTTTTTTTTGTAAATTTCAGCTTTTTGGGTCATAAAGAATTTCGATTTTTACTCCCGATTTTACCTATAATGTTGCATTTATCATCGAATTATCTTTCGAGGTGGTCTTGCAAACTAGATAAGTAAGTACTTCATGTTTTGTTAATTTAACGCACGCTTTTACACATTTAATTTGTAGATTATACGTTTGGATCTTAGCTGGGGTTATTTTTGTAAGCAACATAGTGCCTGTAATATATTTAGGTGTTTTTCACCAACGAGGGGCTTTAGATGTAATGAAACCGCTACAGGAAATCGCTGCGAAAGATGAAAGCACGAGTATTTTATTTTTAATGCCCTGCCACTCAACACCACTATACAGTCACTTGCATGCGAATGTCACGACACGTTTTTTGACCTGTAATCCTAATCTAGCGAAACTGGATGATTATGTGGACGAGGCTGATTATTTTTATAATGCCCCTGATGTTTGGTTACGCAATAATTATCCCCCCAATCAAAAATTACCTACAATTATCGTAGCGTACGATAATTTAGTTCCACGACTCGCAGATATTTTAAGCCGGTAAGTTTTTCATTTAAAAAATTTACAGCGATTTATTTTAATATTTTGCAGGTATAAACCGGTGAATAGAGTTTATAATTCAAATATTGGTTCAAGCGATTCGAGGATTGGGAAGTATTTGACGATACATGAGTTAATTCATTTTTAAATAAGGGTTTCAGGTGAAATAAGTACAAAAATAAGAGTACAAAATCGTGTTCATTCATGTTTGTAGTTGTAATGTTTGTAGATTAATTTATTAGGTGTGTGGATCTCGTTTAACTAAAATATACAAGGTGTTCAAATATTTTAAGATTATGTACTTACATAATTATAATAAAACCGCTCAATTTTTTATTTTAGAATTTTATATTTAGAATATTTCGAAAACTATTGCACCTATTTAAACTTTTTGGGGCTTAAAATTTGCAGGAGACATCCTTCTATCAAACCAACACTAAATTATTGTCGTGTGATAAAAAATGCGGCTTCTCTGGCAAATTTTGTGACTAAATTCGATTATTTTAAGGTTATGTACGTACATAACCTATAATTTAAATAAAACTGGTTATTTTTTTATGAATAATTTTATTCCATACAAATTATAAACATATCTTGTTTCTTTATCTTTTAAAATACTGTACAACATACAGATTAAAATTATAAGATTCATCGTTTTGCTTAAACGGTAGTCATACTCTTTGCTACGTCTTGGTAAAATCTTTTGATATGGCAACCAGTGATAATAGAGCATGTATGTTGATAAAAAAAAGAGAATCATCATTCATACAGTATTTACAGACTGTAAAACGATACGCATTAGTACACATCCTCCGATAATAATAATAATTACAATAAAATTTATATTCCGTAGTAGAGATCAAAAATAAAAATTGCCGCAAATTATTACATCATTCATTGCACTTAAACATTAAAATTTATAAAACAAAAAAAAATAATACAAGCCGATTAATGAACACAAATTAAACTAAACACTATTTATCGTGACATTAATTAACCAGGAGGATAAAACTAAAATCTTTAATTAAATACTGGGTATTTACTTAATTATAATATGTATATATATATATTTATATAAATCTATATAAAATCATCACATAAATAGCGCGAAATATTTTCAATTAATCTCAAATGGCGTGCGTTATGGTGCAATCACACGTCTCGTCTTTTGCTTTAATTATTGTCACCTTAATTAATAATTAATTAAGCTAATAGATGGCACTGTACGTGTCTAAACATGCGATTGCACTCTTTTAGGTACGAGTTTTGAGCCACCACAAGAGGATTTTCATTTTTTTTTCATACAATTTCATCATATAAAAAACCTATCAACTAATTATACTAATTAATAAATAAAAACTATAAATTTCATCAAAACAACACCATCAAAAAATGCCGGGAAATTAATTAATTAACCCCACTTTTTAAATTGCACAAAAATAATTCATTAAAACCGTATTTTTTTAAAGCACCAATTAATTAAAAAAACTTAATTTCCCGCCAATTTAATTGGGAGTTACAATGGTCTCTTGTAGTACAATTTACACATTATTTAAGTACCTATTCAGAGATTAATTATCAATTAATCGCCGATAAACAGCGACCAAGAGAAAATTATAAAAGTACGTTGCTGCCGAAAGTAAAATTTGAGACTCGACTTTAAATTAATTAAACAAATCAATAATACTATAATTATGATAAGTGTTGCTTAGGCACTGCGTGTCAGGCAGGGAGGGATTTTATTTACCCACCGCTTTTTAGAGTACTTTGAGTTTTTTTATAATATCCGAGCCTACTAGTCCTTCACTAACCTATAGATGTGGTGCTGAGCCCCGTGCTCCGACGTCGACACCTCAAAAACGTACGCCGTACATAAAAGTGTCTCTTGCGTATCTCGATTACTCACCACCTACAAAAAATACAACAGAATTAATAACAGAAACACATTCCTTGCAAAAAATGCGTTAAAATGAGCCGTCACATGATATTTACTAAAAATTAGGGGGGCGACCCCTAAAAATAACCCAAAACTATTAATTTCACACAAAATTTGATTCAAACATCGTTAATAATTAAAGCAATAATTGGGTCCCCTCAAAATTTTCAAAAACTACCAACCTTAACAACTTTAGAGCCCCCCCCAACATACAACTTTTTTCATTTCAAAATAAAAAAAAAATTCTAGTGGTCGGGGGCATTGAGAGTTTGACAGCAAGATGTAATGTTACTACAATTGTAATGATATAGTGTAAAAAATTTACTATACAAATTTTAGGGGTCGAATAATTTTTACCTCCCCACCCCCCTAAAAATGATTTTCATACAACCTTCGTTTACTACCTTATAGTACATAAAATTACAATCTCACTGTATTTCGGGTTCAAAACGCTTAAATGGGGGTGCTCTCGCGCCCCCCTAAAATTATAATTCCTCGCAACCCCATCGAGTAACGTTTCTTTTTATTCAGAAAACTCTGCTGAGAATTAATAACTAACCTGTAATATTGTGAAATTTTCTAAGACGCTGTTCATCATGTACTTTTCAGGCAGGTGCTTCAGCTTGTGAATAAAATTAATCATGTACTCGCACATGGGCGATCTGTGAATCCTATAAACAAATCGCCCATTCTCGTACCTCGCGTATTCCGTCTCGACCTTTTCCACCACTTGCTTACCAAACGAACAAACTTTCGTACTGCAGGTTATTGTCATATTTTCATTACTCTCATACCTACAAAAAATAACAATCAGCATGATTTTATACCAGAAAAGACTACTTATTTAAGGGGTCACTCGATTAAAAATCCAAAAAAAAATAAAAAAAAAAATAAAAATTTGCAATTTCGCCCTACATCTCATAGAGCGACCCCTCAAAATTCAAGTTTTTTAATCGGGAATATAATTGTGATGTTTGTTATGTTAATAAGGACTTTCATTCGGTTTGTTATGTTATTTTGATACTTACGAACTAGTGACTCCGTAGAAAGCCCCTGCTTCATCCTGTATACTCGTGTTGAGGTCACCCCAGAACTTGACGAGGAAGAAGGCGTTCTGGGGCCCCTTATCATACAACTCTTTCAAGCCCCCCTTTTTCTCAGGGAACTTGTCGTAGATTTGCCTCACGTCCACCGCCTCCAGTAGAGGGTCCGAGTATGTAATCGCAGGTCCTCCTATGTGTACGAAAAGGTGCCTCTGATACTGAAATATCGGTGGTTTTAATTTACACAAAAGGGGGCGTGATTGTTTTACTCACTGCTTCATCCCGATTTTGTGTTTCCATAAACGCGGAAAATTCTACTAGGCGTAGTTTGTGCGTCGCTATGGCACGACCCTCCCACGGGGGCTGTGGGGGAGCTTGTAAGGGACCAACTTCACCACTGGAGACAGCCGTCGCTGGTTTGCCTCCGGGGTAAGAAGGTTGCGGGAATGGTTTGACACTACAAATGATATTGAATTAGTGATTTGTGTTGGATGACGATTTCAAAGAGCCGTCGCATGATATTGTTTTGTTAAAAGATAAATTTCGGGGGGTTTAGGGGACCATTTCGTTATTATAGTTATAGGGTGTAGAGGATCGCGCGAGGGCTCGTTTTAATCGTCTTGAACTCCTCTATGATACTCACTCTTGCGATGTTCCTGGTTGTAACCCTGGTTGCCAGAACTGCTGCGAAAAAATTCAATAATTATTTTTTTGTATTTTTAGGGGGGATTGTAGCAACGGTTAACACACAGCAAGCAGCAAGCGGGCGGCTAATAGCGGAAAGCTGACAACCGCACTTACCGGAGCCGGGGGCGGGTACAGAGACAGCTGCTTGCTGTGCATTGCCGTTGCTGAAACGATCTGAGCACTCGACATAGTCGACATGGTCTGCAGCGCCTTCTCCTTAGCTGCATTGTCCTGACACAAAAATTGATTAGGATTGCACGAAAATGGAGGACCGCCCCCTCAAAATTATGTTTATTAATTTGAATACGTCGAGTAACGTCTCGTTTTAATCAGAAAAACGCATAGAAAGTAGTTTAAGGGTTTTCGATGCTCAATTTGAAAATCAACTTGTAATCGCTTTTAATTTAAGAACATTAAAAAGCGTTTAGCGTGTTCAAATTGGTGAAAGGTTGACGCGTAACACAAAGCGGTTGGTAATGAAGGGCTTCTAAAACTCGTTTTAGGTAAATACTTACGACTTTGAGCTTAGCCTGGATCTCACGTAGCTTCCTCCTCGCCAGCACCTGTATGTGAGAGCTGACCTGCTTCCTCGTACGCGTCTTGCCCGTCCTCAACTTTATGTACCTCGCTATCAGCTCGTTTCTACCTGTGAGCACCACAAAAAATTAAAATCAAATCAAGGTTAAAGAATAGAAGGATGTAATCAAGACGGCGAGTTTAAGGATGTTGAGACGTTTTATTTGAGTGGTCGCTCGGTGGTGTTGCCATCATTTTAAATAAGCCCCCCAAATAGGGGGCAATTAAAAAATACGTGAATTTAATGAGCAAATATTATTTAAATATAAATAAAAATAGTGTTTTATTGACATTTTATTATTTGGGGGGTTGATTGAAATTCGTGTGGGGGGTTAAATATGGGATTGTCGTAGATATATCGAGTGACCCCTCAAATGAAATGTCTCGAGGAGCTTAGGCTGATGTGCATTTAGAAACTTATTTTGCGCTCGGCTGTTAAATAAAGTGGTATAATTTTTCACGCGTGAAAAAGACGAATGGCGTCGTCTCGTGTACCGTTGCAGAAATTGCATGGAAATCCGCCTTGGCGACTAATTTACCGTTAGAACTTGCGGCCGAGCCTCAATGCGACGATCGGTCGCCATTGGAAACCAAACTCTTAATTGGAAATTGTAAATTAGTTGATAATTATATATGTTTTAATGAATACGCGAGTAGTTTACTGTTGCAAAAGTGGTTAGTTTTTGGATTCCTCCAATTTTTCCTTTATTAATTGCTTTTAATGTGCGTGCAGCGCCCTCCATCCCTCTGGGGGGTGTTTGTGTGTGTTTTAGGGGTCTGAAGGCGGCAGCGTGTGTAGATGTAGATTGGCGAGCTCTTCATTGCGGAGCGCTTAGCCCGAGAG